>JARHVA010003661.1:235000-392500 GCA_037957365.1 Torreya grandis | reverse complement strand
AGACCATATTAAGCCTTAACCATATGTAATAGATCTATCCTTTAGTTAGATTCAAGTGATTAAATCATCCAGTATAAATAAATTTTTTGTTACATCACTCATCTTATACAAAGTTACATATGTTTGCACTTGAGTTGTGTCAGTCAGGAAATAATACTCAAGATGACCAAAGCACCACTATTCTTTTTCTAGATTGGGGACATGTCACCTCCCTATTCTCCCTATTCTAGGTGTAACACCACCATGGTGTAACATAGTTGAACACTTGTAGGTTTATTATTCCTATCCAAAATATGGATGAGGTTGCAAGCCCCATGTCTATTTCACTAGTTTATAGTACTCCATAACCATTGTTACATGTCACATACACAAGTGTATTTTTTCCATGTTAATTTTTTATAATACTCTTTATTATTGCTTACGTAAAAATTTATATATGTTGATTACTTTGTGGCATGATCTTAGTTGTAGGTAATGTTTAAATAAAAGATTAAATGAAAGTTCAATCAAACAAGGTGTGTTATCCACACCACAATATGTTTTTTTATTTTCTTTTAAACTTGTCATTTCAATTTTGATGCATTACTAGATTTAAGGGGGGGAATGTATACACCCATATTTGGTACAAAAAAAATTTAGTAGCATGTTTTTATATCTTCTTTATATTTATACATCTCTTGACTAAGGATAGATATCTAGTGCTGT
Organism: Torreya grandis; assembly: GCA_037957365.1. Lineage (NCBI taxonomy): Eukaryota > Viridiplantae > Streptophyta > Pinopsida > Cupressales > Taxaceae > Torreya > Torreya grandis. Next base: position 391,795 of record JARHVA010003661.1, on the reverse strand, counting down.
GGCATCTTGAGGAACTTTTTGGTTTCATTAAATTTCACTTGATTTAGCTACCCCTTGGGCTGGAATGTTATTTTATTACTCTTAATCCAATTTATGCAAGGGATATATACCTTTTGTTGTTGGTGTAGGCCTTATTACTATTAGGTTTTGCCTACATAGTTATATTAGCTTGTTTAAGGATCTATAGGTCATGTTGGTTACTTGGAAAGATTAGTATCACATTCATTGAAATGTGTGGTATATTTCCCTCTCCAACCTATATATGCACCGCTCTCCCTTTGTATTCATCAATCAGTGAGCCAAAGAGCTATTAATCTTCTATGTATTATGGATTGTTTGAGCTACTTAGTTATGAGTTGTGATAAATTTGAGAGATGTGAGAGATATGAAATTCATCTATTTGTATAAATAATTCACTTTCATTATTTAATCCAATCTCTTTGTGCAATATTCTCTCTTGATGGCTTCAATTACTTTCAATTGTGTGATGTCTGCTTGCTTGACTCACATGATCACTTCACCATGACTATTCACTGATATGAAAATCTTATAAAATTATTTTATGGTATCAAAGGACCAATCCATGTTCATGATTGTCTAATTTTTTTATGATATAAGCTTTATTTTTGAAATCTAGAGTTTATTTGCATATTTGTGAAGTAATTTTTTAGAGGGTTTACAAAAATTTCTGTTGTAGTTTTTTGAAATCTCAAAAACCTCAAGATTTGTTAAAATCCCTTGATCACCTAAAGTGACCCAAAAAATTGAAGGTGTTTCTTTATGTTGCATAGAGGACAAACACTGCATTCTTGTTTTAGATCTAACTAAGGCATTGGAAGCAAGGAGTTACAACTTAGCATCATTTATTTATTTTAAGCTTTGGATCTATTATAATATTAACATTTCAAATCTAAGGATTAAGGTATTGAAATTTTATTTTTGGAATTTCATTTCTTGTTTCAAAATCCTACTGCTAAGAGGAAAGGTGGTATTAGAGGATCAACTTTGGAGAAAAAACAATTTTGTATTTTTTTTCTCAATCTAGACTTCATTTTTTCCTTATAGATTTGGCATGGTTATGGATGCACTGTAAGTGTGGATTTCCTTGTAGATAAATTAGTGGAGCATTGGATATCTATATGTGGCATCATAGTTTGGGTGCTATCTTGAAGCATGAAAGTGGAGGTGGCATGTAGATATAGTTTGATTTTGTAACAAGAATTCCAGATGGATCCAAGGGACCATAAGTCACCTTTTTTAGTCCATCTAATGATGATAACAAATATAACATGATTAGTCTCATGGATAAAATAAAATTACCAAAATTTGTCCTCACTACGGTATGAGTGGATGATTGAGGGCCTAAATTTTTCACATTATCATTGGAAGGTGCATTTTTAGTGTTTAGTTTTTCTAGTGGTGGCTAAAATAGTGGTGTGAAGGAGAGGCATTTTGGCTTAGCTTAGGCATCATCTATTTTTATAGTGGTGTAGATGGATGAGGGATCCTTCCTTCCTAAGACATCAAAGCTCAAGTTCTTGGATTCAACTAGATCATTTCTATCTGGTAGCCATAGCACTTTCTTAAAGTGACACAATCTTAGTGAGAGTGGAAGTCATAGCCTCTCCAAGTTACATCCCTCATGGCATCAACCTAGGATATGACTTAGGATTATATATTTTAATAAATCTATGTTATCAAAATCTAAGTTTTAATCTTGGCACATCACATGGCCTCCATTTTTTTTTCCTTCCTTGTGACTACAAATAGCCTAACCTAGTTGCCAAACTGTTCACAATCCTGAACAATGATCTCGTTCCCATGTGTCTCCTTGATCTTGTTGGAGTCTCCTATATGTTAACCTAAATATCTTCCTCTCTCCTCTCCTTGGTGGTGTCATACTATAATTACCTTTATCTTTACTAAAAATTCAATTAAAAACCTAAAATATGCCGTAAAAGAATTAAAATAAAATCATGTTTTTTAATTTTATTTAAATAACTTTTTATTTTTTAATTAAAACACCTTGTAAGTGGAATTTTTAAAAAATTACTCATAAGGGTGATTGGGAAAGTATTTTTTATCTTTTATTGATGTGAAGAGGTCCGTGGTTTAGTGTCGATTCCAATGGGTGGTTACATAACATGCTTTATGTTTGAACTTGTTGATTTAACTTATTTGGGAATAATGGATTTTTATTCCTATTTTAGTTAAAAGTCTAGATTAATAAATCATTAAAGAATATTAAAATAAATATTGTCTTTACTTGTAAAATATATCTATCTTTTTTTTACGTTTCTAAAAATACCAATAAATAAGGAGACATAACTTATCTTGAAACTAGACTTAGATGACTGAAATAGAAGCTAAAACTGGTTATGCATGACTGAGATAGTGTCATGAATATAAATATATATTTCATTTGGTGAAAATATAAGAGAACAAAAAATAGGACACTTCAAGATGTGACACTATAGTCCAATCCTGCCACTATTGTCTAAACTAGTCACATAGACATAAAACTTTCTAGGTATTTACATTGTTCATGTGTGAGCTTGCCTATGAAATATTGAGTGTTGATTATCGATGAAAATCAATGTAGAGATGATTTAATATTCAAACCCTAACCCTCTATCATGATTGAAAAAATAATATTTGAACCACTTGAGGAAAAGGGGGTTTAGTGTGTAAGATGTATTGAATGTACAATCCACACCCCTTGTGTGGGCACACTATCTAAATACCAATACTTCAAAGAGGGATCAAGCCATATGTAGTTCTCCCACTTAATGTGATTTATGAAATAATGTGATGTATATGAAAAAATTCTAAATTGAGAGTAATTGAGGTGTTGAGGGACTGGTGTGAGGGTTTGAGTATGTTTTTAGTTGTGTTGGGTGACTGTATGCAGAGAATAGGGAAGTTTGCCTTAGTACCTTATTTTTATTCTTTCTTGATTTGTAAGATTTGTCACCTCCCTTTGTAAATGAGATTTGGATAGAATTTTATAGGGAACCATTAGTCTTGGGTTAGATGTATTCATGTTAGGTTGACATAATGGAGGATAGGGATCAGATGAAAATGATCATTTGGGCTCAAAATGCAAATGGATAGGAACACTAAAAATGGGACACCCTAGGGTCTAATGCAATAGTTTAAGTATGGCACTCCTATCCTTTAGGCTCAAGACCTATGGAAATATGAATTGCTTGGGAAAAATATCCTAGATGAGGTGGAATGACTATTCAAAAGGTTTTAGATGACTAGTAATAAGAGAAAAGGTGTCTAGAAGGGTCATAAGAGCATGAAGAAAGGAGTTATGGATAAGGTGTCACAAGCCACACTCAAACTACCAATTTGAACATTCTATATGACTACATTTTCCCCCTTTTATTTTAGTGATTTAACAAAGCAAAACACTAGGATAAAGGAAAAATAGAAGGCATATATGAAGTTACCTTCAAGGGTGAAGCCCATAAATATGCGTGATGTTGAGTGATGCTGAGTGATGATAGGTATGTGTTGTACCAAAAGTAATATCACAAATGAAGCTAAGTGTTAAATTCCCCAAGAGTGGCCCAAGAATACAAAAACTAGCCCTTTAGCTCCATCATCACACACTAAGTGAAGCTATGTGATCATGCATGTATTAATTAATGTTTGGACTATGTGGCCAATCCCTCTGAGTAGGTGGCTCAAGAATATAAAGGCTAACTAATCCTTTGGCTCCATCATTTCCTACTATGTAGTGAGCTATGAAATGATCCTAGTATGAATGTGTGTGTTATATGAGATGGCTCTTAAAGTCTATGAATGATCTGTAATCTCACAATGTGGTGTGGATAGTCGAATGTGTACTAAGAACTAAGCCAATCTTGGCCACTAGGAAAGGTGGAGATTAGGCTTGTATTAAAGCCACTCTAAAATTGAGAACTAGGCTTATATGAAAGCCACTCTAAAATGATGCCAACCACCTAAAAATGGAATAAGGTATGTAACTATTGATAATACCTGGGTAATATAATGAATAGGAAAGAAAAGAAGGCAAATGTGCCACACACATTGCCCCTAATCACTAGTGTCTGAAACATGGATTATGATCTAGAAGTTATACCAACTACCCAATCTGAAACTGGAAGTGAGAGCCATCATGTTGTATATGGTGTCCTCTATATCTAGATACTCTGATAAAACCTATACTAAAACTGTGATCTAAAAATTTGACTCAAGAGAGGATGGTTAGTATTATGTTAGTCCCAAAATGAAATCAAAATGAAACAAACATACTAGTATAACATCTCTAGGCCTAGTTACTAGGGGGATCTTAGTTAAAAAAACATGAATGGAAACACAACTAAAATGCAAAAGAAACCTTCTATTACCTTCCTTGGATGCTCCAAAGTGCTTTTTGTAGTGGCTTACTTAGTTTGTACTCATGAAGTCTACATCAATGGAATTTTATTACCTCTATCTCTCCTTAGCACCTTATGTGGATTTTGGCTTTACTTAGCTTGGCTTGGCTCAATATTTTAGCATTATAGCACTAATTTACATGAAGCTTTGAAATCAATTTAGCATTATAACTTTGGCATATGAGAGCTTCAAATTATGGCTTTAAAGCTTACTATTTATAAATTTTTGGAATGGTTTGAGGATCAACCATGACTGTCTATATCAAGATTAGTGTGGCCATAGATAAATGTAAATATTAAATTCATTCTAGAAATATCCCCATTAATATTTAGGATAGAGGTGTAATGAAATTACTTCAACAATAAAGTATAATAGTAGAAGTAGATCCAAATATGACTAAAATATATCCAAATATATGATAATAGATAAGCCACTTCGAGGGGGAAACCTCCACAAGCTTCAATAAGAGTAGAATCCACAATATGATGCTAAACAATTACCCACTACCTCCTACATATAGTCTATCTAGGCCATGGTTACTCCATAGGCCGACCTACTAACCAAATGAATGAATAAAGAAATATGAAATAACATCAAAGAGGGATAATTAAGCCATAAGTCAGCTATTCCTATCCTCATACATGCAATAGGTTAGGGCCATAGCATGCCCTTCCCCTTAAAACTAATGTTGTCCTCAATGTTGAATAACTCTGGATGTTGTTGCAGAAAATATTCACCTTCCCAAGTTGCATCTTCACTACTCAGGTTCTTCCACTTGATCAAATATTTCCTAACCTCTCTAGTTCTCAACCTCTTAGTACGTGTTTGGAGGATCTTCTCTGGTTCCAAAATGACTTGTCCTTCTTCATCTAGTTTTAGGAGTTCTATCTAGGCTAAAACTATCTGTCTAATGACCTTATTTAAACATGAAACATGAAATACTGGGTGTATGTGAGGTGAATGAGGTAAATCAAGCTTATAAGCCACACTTCCAATTTTTTATAGAACCTGATAAGGGCCATAATACTTAGGAGCAATTTTGTTGTCCTTTTTCTATTGCTTCAAGGAAATATGGTTATAAGGCTACAAATGTACAAATACCCAGTCACCCACCTCAAAATATCACTCACCATGGTGTTGATCTACTTGTTGCTTCATCCTATTTTGTGTTAAGGCCAAATTCTCTCTCAAACTATCCAAAACCTCTTGTTGATGTTGAATGTGCTCCTCCACATTTTGAACCTTGGTTTTCACCTTTAATGAAGAAGTGATGGAAGGTGGATGGTAACCATATAGTGCTAGAAATGGAGAGATTTTATAAGAGATATGGAAAGATGTGTTATACCACCATCCTACAAGTGGTAGCCATTTAACCCAATGTTCTTTTTTATCTGATAAAAAACAACAGAGATACCCTTCTAAACATTTGTTAACCACTTCTATTTGTCTGTCAAATTGGGGGTGGTATGATGAGCTATGAGTTAGCTGAGTGCCTAAATAGGAAAATAGTTCAGTCTAGAAATTACTAGTGAAAATAGGATCATGATCACTTACAACTATTTTTGGGGTTCTATGTAATTTTAGAACTGCATCTAGAAAAATAATTGCTACTATACTTGCTAAAAATGGGTGTGAGAGAGCACAAAAATGGGCATATTTTTTAATCCTATCCATAATGACCAAGATAACATTCTTACCTTTAGAACAAGGCAACCCTGTGATGAAATCCATGGAAACCTCCTCCACCTTTGACTAGGAATTGATAATGGTTGTAACAGACCTGGGGTCTTAACTATCTCACCTTTATTCTATTGGCATATCAAGCATTCTAACATAAATTTTTTTACATCTCCATTGAGTCCTTCCCAAAATAATTCTTTCTTAATTCTATGACATGTTTTCAAGAACCCTGAGTGTCCCCCAATTGGAGATGCATACAACTCTGCAAGAATCTTATACTTAATCTCTGAATTTTTTCACAAGTATAACCTGCCCTTATACCATAGGACATTACCTTTCCATTAAAAATTTTTAGAGGCTAAAATACCTTGCTGGAGATTTTGAATCAGAACCTCTGTATCCTTGTCTTGCTCCCATTCTAATCTGGCTTCATCCACCCAATCTACTTGCAATATGGATATTGCACAAAGTAATGCTTCTATGGATGTATCTCATCTGGATAGTACATCTGCTAATACATTATCTTTACCTTTTTTATAGATAATTTCAAAATCATAACCCAACATTTTAGTTACCCACTTTTGTTGTTCCTCAAATGATAATCTTTGATCCAAAAAGTATTTGAGACTATCATGATCAGTTTTCACCTTAAAGTGTCTAGCCATCAGATAGGGCCTCCATTGTTTAACTACATGAAGAATTACCCATCATTTATTTCTCATAAATAGGTTTTTGTATATGCTTACCTTTGAATTGATGACTCTCAAATGCAATGGGTCTTCCTTCCTACATTAGTACCGCTCCCAACCCAGATCTAGAAGCATCACATTTAACAATGAATGTCTTTGAGAAGTCTAGAGTAGCCAAAACTAGAGTGGTGCACATAACTAATTTTAGTTTCTCAAATGCTTTGGTGGTGGAATAATTCCAATGGAAGGCATCCTTATTTAGCAATGTAGTAAGTGTAGTCACTATGCTGCCATAACCTTTCAAAAATCTTCAGTAGTAACTTGTTAGTCCTAGGAACCCTCTGAGGTTTTTGAGAGTTTTTGGCATAGGCCATTCTATCATAGCTTTGATCTTCTGGGGATCAAATTTGACACCTTCATGGGAAATAATGTGACCTAGGTACTCTACATCTTGTACTCCAAAAGCAAATTTGGATGGCTTCGCATAAAGCTGATGCTTCTCCAAAATTATCAACCCCTGTTTCACATGTTCCTGATGTACTTCCCATGTCTAACTATAAATAAATATGTCATCAAAGAAAACCAACACAAAATTCCTTAAAAAATGCCTAAAAATAGTGTTCATCAAGCTCTAAAAAGTAGATGGTGCATTTGTAAGACCAAAGGGCATTACCAAAAACTCATAATGGCCCTCATGCATTCTAAAAGCAGTATTATGAACATCTTCATCCTTTATTCTAATTTGATGGTACCCTGAGTGAAGGTATAATTTTGTGAAATAATTAGTACCATGAAAATCATCAATTATGGGAATAGGATACTTATCTTTGATGGTGTACTTGTTGATTTCCCTATAATCTGGGCACATCCTCCATGTGTCATCCTTCTTTTGCACCATGACCACTGGTGATGAATATGCACTTTGGCTATGCCTGATGATCCTTGCCTCTAGCATCTCATGGACCATTTTTTTATTTCACTCTTTTGTGCATATGGATATCTATATGGTCTGATATTTGGTGGTTGACTCCTTGGAAGTAGTTGAATGGCATGATCATGTTCTCTTTTTGGTGGTAGTCATTTTGGCATGGACCCAAAAATAGATGGGTGGTCATCAAGAATCATCTATAGATCAAGATGTGTAGATGCATATGAAGGCTGAAATTCTATGAAATATAATCATGTAATAATTCCCTCTACCCCCTTTTTTAGTATCTTGGTCATCTGATGTGAACTAACCAATTATGGAGATTTTGCCTATAATCCATGTAGTTCAATTTTCCTACCTTTGAGAATGAAACTGCATGAATAGTTCCTAGAAGTTCATCTTAATGGTACCTAAGGTTGTGATCCATTAGACTCCTAAAAAAATGTATGTGTTACCCATGGGAATAGCAAACATAGGAGAATCAAGATTTTACTCACCCATAACAAGCTTAATACTATGGCATTTTCCTGAACAATTAATTATGCCACCATTTGCAATCATGACTTGAAATTCTTGTGCTAGGTAGATGAAACAGTTCAATCGAGTGGCCAACTTATGATTGATGAAGTTATGTGTGATTCCTAAATCAATCAACACTATCACCTTCTATTTCTTGAGGAAACCCACCACCTTAAGAGTTGGTGGAGTGATAATACCTTCAAGTGCATGACAAGATATTGTAGGTTGGGAATTTTCAAGTATCTCCTCTATCTCTTTGTCATCATCATTGGAGGCATCATCTTCTTCTTCATCTTCATTGTATCCCTCAATGTAGAATAACTTCTTCTCAACACATCTATGTCCTTTGCTCCACTTGCTATCACAACTGAAACATAATCCTTTTACACGCTTCTCTTCAATTTGTTGTAGGGTCAATCTGGTAGGTGGAGGAAATGTTGGTGTCAACATGCTATGATCTTTGAAGTGAGTGAATGGCTACTTCTTGTTAGCTATGATTTTTCCTTAGATCTGCATGCCATGATAATAGAATTAGAAATATTAAGTGGATTAAACAATCATACCTCATGTTGAATGTGATCCAAGAGTCCACCCAAAAATATGTCATTCAATTTCTCCTCAGAAATTCTCTCCACATAAGGATAGGTTCTAAAAATGATGAATATAATCCTTGATAGAGCCAGTCTATCACAATTTTTCTAGTTGGCTAAATTAATTCTCTGTCACACTATCGCCATAGTGTAATTGTAGCTCCTCTGTAAAATCTGACCAAGTGACATTGAGAGTCATCTTTATCTTTTGAGCACACAACCATCGATACCAAATTAATTGATCAGGTTCAAGATACAAGGATGCCATGGTAACCTTCTATCCACTTTTGATTTGATGTAGATCAAAAAAATTCTCCATTTGGTTGATCCAATTGAGTGGATCTTTTCCATCAAATTTGTGCATATCCACCTTTGGTAATAGGTTCCTTTGTGGCACTGTAGTTAGATTTGAAGTAGATTGGTTGGGAGAACCACCTTAGTAAAGTTGTGAAATAGCATTATCTGGATGATTTGATTGATTATTATTCAAATCCATTATGATATCTACCAAACTATCTTATATGCAATTCATATTAGATTGTATGCCTTGCACCTCACTCTGAATGCCTTACACACTATAGTCAAGCTAGCTCACTTTATGATCTATGTCAGAGAACCCTGGTATAAAGGATCTAGTGCATCCCCATTCTAAATCCATCTCTTCCTTTTTAGGAGTTTTACCTAGAGTTTCATCACCCTTTCCTTGACCCCGAGTTTGTGGACCTACCATAAAAGGGCTTTACGATGTCGACCCTGATTGGCACTTTTGACCCAACTTTGACCAAGTGATTTTGGAATTATGTCAGCCTCAAATAAGAACATACAAAGAAAAAACCCTAGCTAATTTTTTTTAATATTTCCAAAAATGTAAATAAATTGGAAAAATTCTTTGAATTGTGCACTATAGAGCAATTTTATGAAAACCCCTCAAATGGAGATAACTTTTGTAAAACAGATCTAAATTATCTAAATTTTAATGGAAGCTTAATTTAATTATTTCTCACCTCCAGTAAATTTTTTTTATAGAAATTCACATCATATATATATATATATATATATATATATATATATATATATATATATATATATATTCAAATTTAAAAAAATCAAGGTTTCACCCACAAGATTGCCCAAATTGCAACGTTGATACCACTTGTAATGAAATTACTTCAACAATAAAGTATAATAGTAGAAATAGATCCAAATATGACTGAAATATATCTAAATATATGATAATAGATAAGCCATTTGAAGGGAAAACCTCCACAATATTTAATAGGAGCAGAATTCACAATATGATGCTAAACAATTACCAACTACCTCTTATATATAGTCTATCTAGGCCATGGTTAATTCATAGGTCGGCCTACTAACCAAATGAATGCATAGATAAATGTGAAATATCATCAAAGAGGGATAAGTTAGCCACAATTTGGCTATTCCTATCCTCATACATGTGATAGGTTAGGGCCATAGCAAGAGGGGTGTTGAATAGGCATGAAAAGGCTTTGATGAGGCATGGGAGGCATGAATCCTGATATTTGTGGCATTTATGGCCTAGGGATGTCTTCCCAATAAATGAGGTCACCTAATGATGTAGATATTCAATATTCATTTCTAAAAAGAAATTATTCAAAAAGTTTCATGGATTTCTTAATAAGGCTCTAATTTGGTTTAATTAACTCTTAAGCATGATTAAGTACTTTGTGCATAAATTACTTAAATTGATTAGAATACCTTGTTATTAGCCCAAAATTTGACTAGATTGGAATTAGGTGTGATGTCAAATGTGTTATATCCATTATCCCATTTAGGATGATGGCAACACCAAATAACAAAGGCACATGTCTCATGTAAGAGATTTGATAGAAAAGAGCAATCCAAGGCACCTAGGTGCAAAATTAATATTTTGACTCAAAATGATTTCATCAAAGTTAGCTATCCCATAAAATGAATTGACCCATTTAAGGATACCCTGGCCAAAATCAGCACTTGAATATATCAATATCAAAGCTTTTAATTTTTTTTAGTGTTTTTAGGCCAAATTGTGCACTTTGGTGGAAATTGGTCAAAAGCCTAGTTGAAAGTTATCAGTGGCCAGATTTAGGTGTCTATAGTTTGCCCCTATTTGGGAAGGTGTTGCAAGCTATAGGCACAATAAAAATTCTTAAATAATGAAAAGGTCATGTATGCCTACAAATATAATGATGATGAACTAATTGTATGATGCCCCTTGAGGGAGTAATTGACACAAGGAAATGTCAACAAGTGGTCCATTGAAAGAAAGAATGGAGACAAGGGGAAAAAAGAAATGAAAATGATGGGATAAGAACATAATGATATTGAAAAAGTAGTTAAAATAATTGAGAATGTAAGTGGGATGGTCTACAATAGTTTTCCCAAAGGTGGTTGGTTATAAGCATTGTACCCTGATAGTGGGAAAGTGGAATGAAAATACAATGATTTGCCTAAAGGTAGTTATAATAATTAAAAAGATGGAGTTGCCCCAGTTAGGAGAGATAATAAAGATAACAACATGAACTTATTTGGGTAAAATAAAGTAAAGTGATGACAAAATAATGATTTTCCCTGATTTTTCCAAAGGTGGTTATAATCATTGAGAAATGCAAGTAGGACAGTGTGCAATGATTTGCCCATAGGCAGTTATAATCATTAGACCCTAATTATGGAAAACATGATTGATTGGATGATTGATGATTTTTATCTAATACAAAGGGTAAATATGAATTTAAATAACTTGATATTAGGGATATGCTAATCCAAACTAACAAAAGTTGAAATTCTTTCATTTACTTAATTAATCTATTTTATGATATGATTGGGATTGAATCAAGATGCTAGTGCCGAAGAGATGTTGATGCTACCATTACTAAATAGACTTCCTAAAGCTAAGGCTTGTTTTAGCATGTGTTATTAGGCATCATTATATAACATCATTGAGGACTTGGCCAAAATATACGTAAGAACTAACTCCCATAATCCAATACTCAAGAGAAAACAATACACCAATGATAAAAACCATGATGACAATTCAAACACATGAATATGGATGGATTTAAGTTTAAGTGTAGGAAAATAATCACCCAATGAATGCACATAGACTAAATCAAGGCAAAAATATGAAAAGAAAACAAATATGCACACAAACAAAATAATAAAGAAACACACAAACAAATAAATTAATATAAGCCATACAAACATTTCCCCTAGAAAATAGGTGACAACTTAACAAACTAACAGAATAGGGGAATATAAGAAAAGGAATGGGGTTGCCTAGTTGTTTCCATACGCACTAATAAAGTGGGCACTAGCTACATAGTTCCATGGACAAAAATCCAATAAAACTTCAGGCCAACTGTAGTTCTCCCAAGAAATGGGAAGAAAATGATAACTAATGAAAAAAAAAAGAATGGATGTGATAGAAGAATAGGAATGATCTATCAAAATGGAAAGTGCATGGGATAAAAGGGACAAAAAGGATGAGTAAACTAAGTAATAAGGGATTTTTTTTCAACTTATTAAGTTTTCCCATAATCCTTAAGGCAAAGAAGTGGTCAATGTTTTTGGTTTTTTCTAATGATTTTACAAATGTTTTTGGAATTTTTGGATTATCTCAAATCAATCAAGAATGATGAGACACTAAATGGTTGAAGCTCATAAAAAATGAGAGTATTACTTAGATTGCACATAAAATGGTGAGAGAATGGCTTAAGTTTGTCTCAAAATGGTAAGAGTGTGGCTTAGGGTGACTGAGTTGACCTCAACAAGTATTGAGCACTACCTACAAAGTCCCAGAGTAGGACCTCAAGTTACTATAGTTATATATTTAGCAAATGAATATGACCAATGTAACAAATAATTCAAAAAAAAAATTCATAGTTGGTATGAAGGCTTAGTACGCCATAGGAAATGGCAAGTTGGTATGTCAAGGCTCAATAAACAAATTTTGCCCCTAGTTTGTCCATAGGCAGTTATAACTAAGACAAAATGGTATAGATCAATGGTACTAATTTTCCCATGGGTGTTTATAATTAGTAATAATATTGATGATAAGAAAAGAATAAAAAAAAGGATGTAACTACCTAAACTTATATCATAGTGTTCCAAAATACTACCTCTATCTGAAATGCTTGAAATAACTGCTAAAACTTATCAGATTCATTGGTGCTAAAAATGTGCAACTAATGGTGAAACCAAGGTCAAATGGGCTAGGTAGATAAGATTCAAAACATGCTTGGTTGATATAATGAAATGGTAAAATGGATAAGTAATAGGCTAAGACGAATGATAAAAATTACATTCGTACAAAGAAGAATAGTGATAAAATGACACAACTAAAATGGTCCTTATAAATAATACACCATAGTGCTCAAGCATAGTAGTGCTTGATGTGAATAATATTCATCAGTGTATAAAGTTCCCCTCCATCTAGTGTGGTGATCTTGTATACTCTTGGTCCATAATCTATAGTAATGATGAAAAGCCCTATCTAGTTTGGTTTGAATATACCTTTATGTTTCTTCTCGACTGTGATATTCTTTTGGTTTTCTTTAAGAACAAGATCACCAAGTTCAAATGTTTGATACTTGATGCATTGATTGTAGTGGTCTTTGAGTTAATTTTGATATTCCTAAAGATTATTGAGTGGAGTTATTCATTTTTCATCAAGTAGGTCTAGCTCTTATAGGTGAGCTACTCGGTAGTCATGATCATCTAGGACATGCTTGAAAGTTATATGTAGCGGAGGCAACTCAACCTCAATCAAAAGGATGGATTAGGTATAGTAAATAAGTTAGTATGAAGTGGCTCCTATGGGGGTATGGTGATTGGTATAGTATTCCCAAAATGCACATAATATCTAAAGGTACCAGTCATGACTAGCATCATTAACAATCTTTTTGAGAATGTTAACAATTATTGTGTTGGATGCCTCAGCCTAACCATTACCTTGAGGGTAATATGCCATAGAGAAATGTTGTGTGATGTTGTATTCAACACATATCTTGTTGACATCCTTGTTCTTGAATGATCTTCCATTATTAAATATAATGTTGGAAGGGATATCATAGCAACATATGAGATGGTTGAAGATGAACTTATAAATTTGCTTTTCAGTCACGTAAGTGAGGAGTATAACTTCAACCCACTTAGTGAAATATTTAGTGGTAGTAAAGATGTGTGTATGGCTATCTAAAGATGTAGGATTGATTTTCCCAATGAGGTCAAGTCCCCATGTAGTAAATGGCCATGGTGTTAACATTAGTTTCAAAGTCTTGGCTAGAGCATGAATCAGATTGGCATACCATTGACATTTATCACACTTATTTACATATGTATTTACATCTACATCCATCATGGGCCAATAATAACTAATATGCAAAAGACTTTTGGATAAGATTTCCCCACTAGAGTGGGCTCCACATACTTCTTCTGCACTTCCCATAATGCTAGTGTAGATTCTATTGAGTTTAAATAATGAAGCAAATTTATATAAAAACCATGGTAGTAGAGGGTTGATCTAAGTAGAGTATAATGAATGGAGTGATGGATAAAGGCTTTGGTTTGTTTTTGGGATAGTTCGGGTGGTAAAACTTGGTCATAAAGATAATCATAAAGGTTAGAATACCAAATATAATTAGGACCAATAATATCACAAACCATTACAATGGTTGAAGGTTCATGAGATGGTGCGACCAAATTCTTGATGAAGAACTAATACTCTCTAGAATTTTTCCATTTGTTGAATCAAATATCCAATAGTGGCCATAGCATCTATAGTTCTATTACTTACCTTTGGTATATGCTTAAACTAAATTTCATCAACTTATTATTTGAGAGTGTCGACCATGGCCTTATATGGAACCAACTTGTCATATTTAGCCTAAAAGTGGTCTATAAATTGATTAATGATTAATTGAGAATAACCATAAAAATTGAGATGAGATATGTTACATTGTAATACCTATCAAAGTCTTGCAACAAGTGCTTCATACTTAGCCATGTTGTTTGTACAGGGAAAACTAATTTTGAATGATTTAGGGATTAGATGCCCCTATGGTGCAATAAATAAAAGGCCTTCTCCTAATCCATGTGTGGTAAATGATTCATAAATATATATCTTCCAATGATTATCTTCAATAGGTATGTCAATGATGGTCATTATGGATTCATCTAGAAAGTGGAATGTGAGTGGCTCTTTGTTTGAAAGGGGTGCTTCAACAAGCTGATCTACAAGGATTTGTCACTTAATTGCCTTCTAATTAACATAATATATGTAAAAATCACTAAGAAGCATGACAAAATTGGCCATTTTTCCTTGTAAAGTTATTTTAGATAGTAGATACTTGAGTGGATCTACTTTTGAAATGAACATGGTCTTATTGCTCAACATGTAGTGTCACAATTTATGAGCTACAAATATCATGGGTAGATAGTTTTTTTAATAGGAATATAGTTATGTTCATATGTGACCAATGTATGACTTAAGTAGTATACTACATTCTCTTTTCCATTGTCATCATGTTGAGCTAGAAGTTCCCCCAAGGCACTATCTATAGTTGATAGGTACAACAAAAATGGTTTTCTTGGTATACGGGGTAATAAAATCGATAGATTTATGAGGTGATATTTTAGTTACTAAAAGCTATTTGTTAGTGATTATCCCAGTGGAATGAAAATCCCTTATTTATAATATGTGTAAATGGATGGCACTTATTTGCTAACTAAGATATGAAGCATCAAATTGACTAGATCTTACCCTGTAAACTATATAGCTGCTTCAAATTGGTTGGTGGTGGCATCTATATTATGGATTTCAATTTAGATGGATTTAATTAAATGCCTCTAAAAGACAAAATTAATCCAATTAATTTACTATATGTTACTCCAAACACACATTTCTTTAGATTCAATCAGACTTTATACTCACACAGTCTTTCAAATATTCTATGTAGCACTACTGGATGGTCGGCTTTGGTTATTGATTTACCTAATATGTCATTGATGTGTCTTCAACAATATCATGAATCATATCATGGAATATGATGGTCATAGATCTTTGATATTTATCTTTGACATTCTTAAGACAAAATGACATTACCTAATAGTAGAATGTTCCCCATGGAGTGGTGAACATTGTCTTGTGTTGGTCTTTTGATGCTATTCAGATCTGGTTGTATCTTGAAAAGTCATCCATGGGTGAAAGCATCTCATAACCCATCATGGATTCAATGATCATGTCAATATTAGGTAGTATAAAGTCATCCTTAGGGAAAGATTTGTTTATGTCTCAAAAATTAGTATAAATTCTGATTCCTTTAGGGTTTTTGATAATAAGTACAACATTAGATATCCATTATAAGTAGTCAATGGATTGAATACATCATGATTCTAAGAGTTTTTCCAAATCATTTTTTACTAATACAAAAATTCAAGGATGCATATTGTCTAAATTTTGCTTAACTAGAGGGTCCAAACTTGGCATGCCATAATAAGCCCATGCAAAGATATCTACAAATTTTCTCAATAGAGATATAATAACTTCACGTTCCTTCTAAGTGAGGGATTCACCTAATTTGATCCATTTCATGTTTGATGGTGTCCTGATGTTTACCTCCATTGTATCTTTAACTAGAAGGGTCAAGTCATCTTCTAGGATAGTAGGCAAAGACTTGAACTATTGGACTATATCAGGGTCCATTGTTAGGACTAGATATTCAACTTCTCATAGGCATGATGAATATGAGTCCCCTAATGGGAGATCTAGCCATGTGATAAAAATAGTCAAAAATTCTTGAAATTTTTGATCAAACACTTTTTTCTCAAAACTAAACTCATATCCATAGGAAAGTTTATTTTTGGTTGTATCCTAGTTTAAATTCAAATAATAATGAATAACCCCATCTAATGGCACCTAAAATAGGTTTTTACCACTAGACTAGCCTTTGTATTTAATTTTTCCTTGGTCAAAAAGTGCCTCAAAGAGGTTTTCACTTTGGGACCTCAATGTTTTATTTATTTGTTTTTGTCTAAGGATGTTCACCTGCTCTCCAAAATAGGCTTCATGATCTAATGTGATTGAGAATCTTGATTTATGATCTCTTAACATAACATTGTCTCTAAGGCCAAGAAAATAATAGAATGCCTCATCATTCTAAAACTCATCAATTAAAAAATTAGATTCTTATTGGTCCTAATCTATTAGTTAGGGATAGTATAATGCTAATGGATTATTAAGAATGATTGGGCTAAGGGTATATATGGCATTTTTATCAAATAGGTTAGTCTCAAATAGGTCATCAAAGATAAGGCTATGATTTGACTTTGCTCATTATTAGCATCATCATCACTAGTCCCTAGTGATAAAACTTAAATAAGATATGTGGGGTCACCCCCAGGAAGTTTAAATCCAAGTGCATAGGGTCTTTTGTACTTAATCATATAAATTGGCTCAATGGTTACTTGTTGATTTAGTTTGAGGCCTCTTCCTTCATAATCTTGATACTCCATGATCCTATTGGGAATAGAACACTTTGCACTCTTATAATAATTAGCTTGGTTGTCATTGTATAACCATGATTCATCTCCTTCAAGAGGGTCTAGTTCTAGGCCAGATGCTAGTAAAAACATGATAGGTCCTTTATTTTTGCTCTTTTGTTTCCAATGCATGTGTGGGGTAACTTTAGATCATCCAAAGATCTTGGGATCCTAAGGAAGGTTGGAAATATGAAAGGTATCATGGGTCACATATGCCCCTAGACCATTATTTGAAATGTTGAATGATTGGAAGCTTCATGAGGTATCATGTGGGAAAGGGAATCTAGGGTATTAGGATTTATGCAATTGTCCTTTAGAGAATTAATAATTACGACCTTTCTTTTATCTTGCATGGAAATTTGATTCATTCCATATTGGTAATTATAGCTTTGAAACTTAGCCTCAAGATGTTTGCAATGTTCATATGGGTGTAAATCTCTTGGAATATTCACTTCCATCCCTAAGTGGGAGAACTTGATACATTGGTGTAACATTGATGGGATTGCATGAATCTCATGTAACCAAGGCCTACCTATAAGCATATTATATGATAACTCAAGATTAATCACATGACAAAGTGTATCATGGTTCAAAGGCCCAATTATAGCTAGAAAGTTAATAGTGCCTTATGATTTTCTCTCTTAATTATCGTAGGATTTGATAGTTATTATTTATAGTTAGAGATATACCATTGTGTACCCAAGAAACTTGATGAGATTTAGAGACACTATGTTGAGGCTAGATCCATTGTCTATAAGGACACATTTATGCCATTTTATATAAACTTCTATGTATAAAGGATTATTATGGAGCGGGCCAAGGGAAGATATATCGCTTTGGTTGAATGTGACTTGTTAGGTGAGAGCTAGGTGTCTAACCAAAGATTGAAATTTATCAAGGGATATGTCAATAGAAATAGTGGATTGGGTTAATAACTCATTAAAAATGTTCTTATAGATTTTTAATATTTTCAACAAATCAAAAATGGAGATCTGGGCTGGTGTCTTTTACAATTATTCCACAATATCAAACTTCTTTTCCAGGTTAGTTGTAAATGGCTTATTTTGAGTTTGAATAGTTGGTTGGATAATGGGCATAGTGGCAGATGGATGTGGGTCTAGGATGGTAATATTTGACCTCTAAGTTGTGATTACATAATTAGGATTAAATATAGGACCATGATTACTAACAAATAGTGGTAATGGGGTTGGACTAGATAAGACAAGTCACGGTTGTTGGTGCACTTGTATGTGGTCATAGGGTAAGGATGAGTTATCAATATAAGGTCCAAAAGTGGAAATCCTTTTTTTTGGTTCACTTGCATGTAGTTCTAGGTCAAAGAAGGATTATCCATGTAATTTTATTGAATGGCATTATTATCAGTAGTCTATATTGTTGGTGCTTGGTTTAGGATTAATGGAGATGGTGTTAACTCTACCCCTTACAATATGACCTACAACCCTATTGTAGTCATGTACAACTAAATGCTAGGTTTTTTGGTTGTTACCATTCTAACTTTGGTTTTGTATATTGTTCTAACATTGTTGGTTCTATTATTGATTATGTTGGGTCAGCCTTTGATTTTGATACTATTGATTTTATTGTTACACTAGTCATGGTTGTTGTTATTAGTTATGCTATGGAAAAGGGTTTTGATAGATGCCAAGATTTTGATTGGAGGTGGAAGCACAACTATCTAATGTGATCTCCCCATTATCCAACATATTTTAAATTAAATGCTTGATTTTCAATCATCTTAATAAATTGTGCCTAATAACCTGATGATGCCCACAAAATTGTTTTCATGGTACCAATCAGGATAAGGGATGCCTTGAAGATAATACTTTGGTATAGGAAACTAATCAAATTTGTGGTGTCAATTTTTTAAAATACAAACTCAATAGGCTCTCTAAGGTCACTAAAAAGGTGATGCAAAGGCACAATTCTCCTTGGAAGAGGGTTTTGCAATGGCAAAGGTTAAGTCATTTGTTGCATGGGTCTTGGTTATTATGTTTGTGGTTTTGGTTGAAGAGGTTGTTAGGTATGGGTAAGATAAAAAGATGGTGCAAATTATGTTTTCACCATTTGGACATGTTGGGACTCATTTACTCCATTTCCCACAACATTTCTATTATGATTAAATTGCTTTAATCTATCTTGGTTATTGACTTGTGCCAGTTATGATGCTTGTGTTTGGATAAGATGTTGGTTTTGGCTACTTCTCTGATTGGTACCTTGATTTTGATTATTTGAATTAAGATTGATGACACCTTTATTAATGAGCATTCACTCAATCAACAAACCTTTGTTAATGATTTATTTAAAGGTATGTGCACATTACAATTATAGATGATAGGCTATCTCACTATGCAAGTTTTTAATGAATATAGTGGCTAATTATTTATCTATTAAATTATGAGTGAATCAATTTTCAAGTGCTCTCCATTATTGTAGATAGTTTGTAAAACTCTCACCAGATTTTTATTTAGCTTACATCAAATAAACTAGAGAAATATCATGCTTAATATTATAGGAAAAGTATTGTACAAATTTATCTAAAAGATCATCAAAATATGTTACTAAATTTTTTAAAAACTTCAAGAACCAATCCAAGGATTGTCCAACTAAGATCCTAGAAACAACAATAAAAGGCATATATTGTTATATACCATTGGCTAAAAGGAAACAAAGAATTTGGTTAAATAGGCTTTGGGGTTACCTTTCCCTTTATATTTATCAAACATTGGTGGCTCATATCTTAGAAGAAATGGAATCTATAAGTAATCCATATTGAAAGGATAGGAACACACATCATCCAAATCAAACTTTTTAACCTATTTACCCACTTGGATGGTAGTGGTTGAATCCTTCATTTGTTTCAATTCTTAGGATATGAAATTAGAGGGAACATTGGTTTGAGGGGGAACATTAGCTTGGGTAGATGGTTAGGTGGTCACAAGTGAAATATTTTGACTAGGGTATAATGGAGATATTTGTTGGGGTATGTTTGTTTGGTTAGGAAATGGACCCATAATACACACATAGATTAGGGTTTATTTGTTGAAACTGTATGTGTTACAGTGTAATATTCTAGTCAGGGTTGGTTATGAAGGTTTGTTGAGGATTTTATGGTTGGGATGGAGGGATATAACCATACTGTGTCTTCTATGGTTGAAAAGGGACATGATTCTAACCAATAAAACCTTATTGTTGAGTGGGAGCTTGTGAACCAAGACCTTGTCTCTAAACTTGTGGTATGCTCTACACAAAAGGCAATTATTGTCTATCAGTTATTTAAGAGACATTAGAGCCCTCTTGTTGCATGAATCCTAGTTGGGAAGTGGATCATGTTGGATATTTAACACTTGTCACTAAACAACATGAATATGTTATTGATTAAACATCATTTAGTTTTGAATTAGTATGTTGGTATACAAATAAGAAGGTACATTTTCTACTACTTGATGAGGTGGAACATTGTTTCCCCTTGTTGAGGTGGTAATATGTTCAACCTCTATTACATTAGTATATTTATTTGTGCTTGTTGTTGTGAAATGGTACACATCACTTGTTGAGGAGGAATAGGATTCATCACATATTGTTATTGAGGCATATCATTGGCTATTGGTTGTGCACTTGATGAAGCAACTGGTTGAGGTTAGGGTGTAAAATCTCCCATTCATAGGTTTATAGAGCCACTCATGGTATTAACCAAAGGCATATGTTTTTGACTAGTTGTTTGCATATTAGTACCACTTTGATTTGAATTGGACATTAATTGCATATTGTCTACTGTGTTTTTCTCATTATTTTACATATAAGTAAAAGGCACTTATTTTATAATTGGCATATGCAACAAGTTTTCTATTGAAGTTTTTTACATGAATGTATCTAAACTCTAATTATCTTGACCAATTAACTCTATCAAAACTCTTATTTAAGGAACTAAGTCAATAAGAGGTTTACTCACCATGGTCATCCGATTGAAATTATGTGCTAGATTTAGTCAGGTTTGATATACTTCCTATATTTGGTTAAAGTGGTCTTCCATGAGGTTCTTTCCTTTTTTGAGCATATTAGAGTCCTAATACGTCATTTGGACTAGATTTAAAGGATTGTTATAATAAGCCTGTTGACTATACAATATTTTGTGAGGCATTCTTACTAGGCTTGGTAAAATTTCATGAGGGAAGTCTGCCGAAAACTTAGCCCCTACTTCTATGGATCTAACCAAAATCTCATATTTGTTCTAAAAAAAATGACGCTCAAATAAAAATGGATCATATGTGGAAGGTGTATTAACAAAATATGATTGTTTTGGAATTAGTTCATTAGTTTTGGGTATCATAGATAGGTATTATGCAGTTTGTTCTTGGTCATGTTATGAATAAGGTGGCATATTAACTAAATATTTATCCAATGGATCTTAGTTTTATGCCCCTAATCGAGTATTATAAGAGGGATAAGGATCTATCTCATAATCAATATTATCTAGATAGGGGTCTTGTATCATTTCTTATTATGAAACCATATTACTAATCCTCAGATTGTATATGAGTCCACTAAAAATGTAGGAATACATGTTGGGACCCATAGTGAATGATTTGTGATAGAAAGGGAAGAGAGTTATACAAAATCTAAAAATATAATGTCTAAAATGTGGTGTTCAAACTTGGTCTATATTCATCAAAAGGATGGAAAGGTTTATGTAATGATTTGTGATAAAATAAGCTAACATTAAGTATCTAACATTACACATCTCATACAAAGAATATTAAGCAAAAATGGACAAAAAATCAAAATACCAAACTCTAAGGTTGAAGTGTTTCAAACTAGTATAATCTAGGAAATAAACAATTGCTAGGTATTTTATCCAAATGTGGCATCAAAATCTAGGCTCAAAAAAGGTATGTGTTAGGACTCTTGGCCAAATGGCATCAAAATCTAGACTTTGATTAAATATGAGATTGTAATCTAACGGATTTGAAACACTTCTAACACAAACTGGGCATTGGACTCTTGGACATGAAATAGATCAAATAGGTATAATATATGAAACAAAAGACACTTTAAAGATAGTTTTTTTTCTCACAAATAATGGTATAAATCTTGGTTCCTTTGACAAATAGGCTATAAAAATGTAAACAATGTAACTATGCTAGACAAAGATGCACAAAGGTACACTTAGATTGACTTGAATTTTTTTCTCAAAATTGAACTCTATGCTCAAGGGTCCATGAAATAATGCTTGAAAGGCTTTGGGCAACATAACAATGCTATACTACTCAAAAGATGTGACAAAATGTTTGTTCTAAAAGCTCTCTAAGGTAAATATGGTTTCTCATAAAATTTGGTAGTGTACCACTACCTTTCTTAACTCAAATGACATACATATCTTCAAAGTTTTGGCAATATCTCTAAGGCAAAAGGTATGATTCAAATGACCTCAATGGAAATAGGATGTAACACAAAATGCTTAGTGCATAGACTCAAAGTGCAAGAATTTAGCACATGGTGACTTAAGTCTATGAAATGGTGATAATGATTATGAGTCTTAAATGGCCTTCAACCCAAATTGGAGATTGAAACTAAGTTCCCTCAAATCTTGTGCAAATGGTGAACCCACTTAACAAATCAACCCTATTAAATTATGAAAGTGCAATTTCAAATTTAAGTTATAAATGATGGACTTAAACAATGTTTGGTAGATGTATAGACTCAATTGGGCAGCATAACTATGCCAAAGTGGATGATATGAATCCAAGTTTTGATGAAATTTGAACAAGGTAAACTGATTATTTATGTGGGTAGAATAATTCCTCTTTGTTTAAAGGAAAATGAGGATTATGTGTTTGGTTTGTATTGTTTGTTCACACCAAGTTTTGAATCCAAACAAAACTTTAATGTAGGACAAAACCAACTCATTAATCACTCTTAGTTCCTAAACTGACAAGGTTTCTTGGTATTGTTAGAATCCATCAATATACATAATTTGAAAGGATTTTAGTGTTCACACAAAAATTAATATGTGCATTATATAGTAGGTTTTCTACACCCCTCTTCTCTCAAATGATAACACTATGACATGGACCTTGAGGTGCACCTTGCACCAAAAACACTTCCACGATAAGTGGGGATTTGTCTAAGATCTATAAGTTTTCAAACATCTAGGGAAATAAATTACACAATGACTTTCACATAATGATACAAAATAAAAGCATGTAAAAGGGTGTTCATGCCACTTGGCTTGTTGTAAAAATTTCTATTCCTTTTTGCAACCACTACATCTATTGCTTGTTTAGTGTATTATGATGTCCAAAGTGTAGATACATCCTATGTGCAACTCAAACACTAGAAGGTGGTTTAACCACTCAAACCTCTAATATTAGTGGGAGTGGGTAAATTAAGCATTGAGAGATGAAACCATAGGTCAAATCTTCCTTAAATAACTCATGGGAGGTGATGAATCCACCTTGCAAGCCAAGTTTTCATAAAAATAAATAAATAATAGAAAGAATTTAGGGTCATTTTCAAGGTCACCTAAACTATTGTGAGTTTTTGGGGAGTGATTTAGATGGCATTCTTTCTATGCCTTGGACTAGGCATGTTTACAATAAGGATAGTGCTTTTGATTCTAAAATTTA
Organism: Torreya grandis; assembly: GCA_037957365.1. NCBI lineage: Eukaryota > Viridiplantae > Streptophyta > Pinopsida > Cupressales > Taxaceae > Torreya > Torreya grandis. The sequence goes on along the minus strand of JARHVA010003661.1, from coordinate 367,776 downwards.
CCTAAAGAGGATGGATGGAAGAGCATACACACAAATTCCTCCTCTTTGCCAATCAAAAATAGATTAAATAACTATGAAAGACAAAATTGACAAGTTAATTCAATTTTAAAACCTAAATAAAAGATGAGGTGGTGTTTTTTTGATCCCTTGGTCTTAAGTTGTAACTTTGAAAACATTCACCTAAACATCTAAATTTTTCATTAATCATCAAAAAAAGGTTCCTAATCTATTTTAATCCTTCAAAAGAGATCTAAAAGGCATGATTTAACAAACTTCAAGATAACCCTACAATAAAAAGGTTAGTATGTCCTTTAGCCTTGAAGCTACTTTAAGATTAGAATAATAAACTTTGAAAAATGAAATCTCGAGTTTAAATAGTGTAATCTCGCTACTCCATAGATCAATCCTATGAGTTGTAAGGAAATCTTGCAACATGGTGAGTTTCAATATCATAACTTAACCACTGATGGTTTAGTCATAATATCATGACTTTATTTATTAATCTTGTTAGTTGCAAGACAATCTTGTAACTGCTTGACTTATGGTATTGTGACTTAACCACTAATGGTTTAGTCACAATACCATGAATCTGATAGATAATACCACAAGTTTTAGGGAAATATCACAACTTCTCGAGTTGTGATATTGTAACTTAACTGCTAATATTTTAGACAATACTGGAAGTTGTATGGCAATCCCATGACTTCGTGAGTAGTAATATTATCGCTTAACCTCTAGTGGTTAGAAAATACCATAAATCTATTAGGCAAACACATGAGTTTTATAACAATCTCATGATTGCGTCCAAGCAAACCCATGACTTACATAAAAACATGTTTTACTTAATTTTTTCACTCTTTTGAGCCTCCCACTCCAAGATTTTGCATAATAAAGGTTAGTGAGTTTTTTGAAAGAGATTTGTGATCAATTTTGTGAGGCTACAAGTCCCACCAGGTGTGCCATTATGTGAACTAAAAATTTGACTCAAGAGAGGATGGTTAGTATTGTGTTAGTCCCAAAATGAAATTAAAATGAAACAAACACACTAGCATAACATTTCTAGGCCTAGTTACTAGAGGGATCTTAGTTAACAAAACATGAATGTAAAACACAACTAAAATGCAAAATAAACCTTATTTTACCTTCTTTGGATGCTTCAAAGTGCTTAATGTAGTGGTTTTCTTGATTTGTGTTCATGAAGTCTATGTCAATGGAAGCTTGGCTACCTCTATTTCTCCTTAGCACCTTGTGTGGCTTTTGGCTTGGATTAGCTTGGCTTGGCTCAATGTTTTAGCATTATAACACTAATTTGCATGAAGCTTTGGAATCAATTTAGCATTATCACTTTGGCATATGAGAGCTTCAAATTATGGCTTTGAGGCTTGCTATTTATAAATTTTTAGAATGGTTTGAGGATCAACCATGACTATCCATCTCAAGATTGAGATGTGTGGCCATGGATAAATACAAGTATTAAATTCATTCTAAAAATATCCCAATTAATATTTGGGATAGAGGGTCATTGAATAGGCATGTAAGGGCTTTGATGAGGCATGGGAGGCATAAATCCTAATATTTGTGACATTTATGGCCTAGGGATGTCTTCCCAATAAATGAGGTCAGCTAATGATGTAGATATTAAATATTCATTTACAAAAAGAAATTATTCAACAAGTTCCATGGAACTATTAATTAGGCTCTAATCTTGTTTAATTAACTCTTAAGCATGATTAAGCACTTTGTGCACAAATTACTCAAATTGATCAGAATACCTTGTTATTGGCCTAAAATTTGATTGGATTAGAATTAGGATGTGATGTAAAATGAATTGGATCCATTCTCCTATTTAGGATGATGTCAAAACCAAATAAAAAAGGCACATGTCTTGTGCAAGAGATTTGACAAAAAAAGAGCAACCCAGGTCACTTAGGTGTAAAACTAACATTTTGCTAAAAATGATCTGATCAAAGTTAGGTAGTTGATAAAATTCATTACCTCATTTAGGGATACCCTAGCCAAAATTGGCACTTTAATATATCAATTTCAAAGCTTTTAATGTATTTTAGTGTTTTAAGCAAAATTGTGCACTTTGGTGGAAATTGGTCAAAATCCTAGTTGAACTATACTATAGCTAACAAAACTTTAACTAACCTTACATTTTTATCTATTTTATAAATTATGGGTTTTATACTATTTGTACAAAAGCATAAAAAATAGGACACTTTATTATCTAGTGTTGTATTCCAATTATGACACTCTTTTCCTTTACTATTTATGATCACTATTTTATATTCAACACTATCTTTTTGGTCTATTATACCTAGTTTTAATTCTGATTACTATTCTAAAACTAATCATTGATTGGTAGAAGGCTCTAATCTCTATGACAAAACCCTTGTTTGTTTCCCTCTTTTTGGAAGGTAGGGATGAAGACCTTGAAAATATTACCTTCAGAAGAAATAACTCTACAAGTGTGTTATGCTTTGAAATACATGATATAGGAATGATAATCCAAATGATGTCTAAAGATATAATATAGTTTGTATTGGAGATTGTTATATCAACAACAGTATGCTTAGATAGATGTAACAATGTAATAAAATTTACAATAGACTAAACCAAAAGTGGAAAAATGTTAGTTATTAGTTGTCAATGAGGGCTGGAGCATGATATCCATCATTGCATCCAAGAAGGCAAGATAATGCATGATGTGGATCATAGAATTATAAAAACCTAAGAATCAAAAAAGTAAACAAGCACACAAGATAAGAAGCAAGAAGCATACAAAAGTGGAAAAGGGGCCAAGAAAATAAGGGACATGGGAACATGTCCTTCATGCTAGGAAAGCAAGCATACAAGACATGTTCAAATGCCACATACACATAAAATTGAAATAAACAAGGTTGGCATGAGGGATACAAACACAGAAGAGTACAAGCAAAGGACATTGGCAAATATTCTAAGGAACACACAAGAGTTAAAATAGGAACTGAGAAATTCAATCATATATAGCTAATCAAAACAAGAAAGGAAAGCATGTTAATGCTAGAAATACTATCGCATTTAACTAATCAAAGGAAGAAACGAAAGTATGCAAGACATGTAGTATACGACTAGGTAGATGCTAAGAAATACACAAGTATTATATACTAGTGAGTGTTGATAAAATAATCTATGTAAGCTAGTAATTAATGTACATCATCATGATAATTAGAGAGTGTGGTGTAGGAATGACATAACTTGAATGTTGCAATCATGTAGAATATGCCTTTGGTGGGTAGATATGTCGATGTATGTCTCGAATGTAAAAGTGGGATGCCTCCTCAATGGGTATCATGAAGCAATAAAGGATCTAGATGTTATTTTACACACTCAAATAATATCAAGTGAAGTATGGTAATGTAGATAAATCGATAAAAAAATATCATAGAATATCAAAATGTAAGTCTAGTATGGTAGTAAAAATGTAAATCATGGATAATGCATATAGTTGAAATTTTTTTTTGGTGTTTTGAATTATTTGAATGTATTTGTATCTTGACATGCTATATTTTTTTTGGTATTTTTGAAGTAAACTATGTACAAATGAGCAAAAAGAAGCTATGTATAAGTAAGCTAAAAAATTATGTAAAAGTAAGCTAAGAAATTATGTACAAGTAAATGAGTAAATTATGTACATAATGATGTAAAAGACTAAGCTGGAGGACTAAAGGGTTCAAAGATGGATCCCATTATGTATAGAGATGGAGGAAGGGATCATATCCATCATCAAATGCCTCAAGATCATCATCATAAGTATCATTGTATGTCAAAGTATTTGTAAACATGGTGGTTATCTCCTCAGGTATTAGTAAGATATGTGTCCTTTATGTAGTCAAAGATCTATCACTTAGCCAAAGATCTATCACTTATAATGGTGTCATCTTATCAAAGGCAAACTAAGGGTTTCTCTAGTGGTGAATATGTTGGTTCTTCTATAGGTCATTTAGCTCTGGTAGTGGATGACCTTAGTAGAAGTGATGGAGTTGGTGGTAATGGTGATGTAATTTGAATAATACCTTGAACTTGTATTTTATCCAATCTTTGTTGTAAAGCTATCCATTATTCTATGTCATTGCTTGTGATTCTATGAAAGAGACAAAATGGGCAACCATCTTATCATAATAACCTATTAACATATTTGTCATACTATAGGTAATGTGATTAATATATGATCAAGTAAAATATATAGCATAATATATGGTTGATGTTGTGTGTTACCTACCTAAATATGAATGACTAGCTCTATATCCATAGAGATAACCATGTGAACTATATGTGCCAAATGATTTATTTGTAGTGTTGAATGTGTAGTATATCCTGAGAGTGTAGTGTGAGATCCTAAGATTGATGTAGGATGTGTGATGAGGGATATAGAGTCATCTCAGTACTCTCCTAGGTCAATTTGTGTAAAGCTTAATCTGCACAAATAGTCATCTATGAGTGTGGCTATCATATCATCATTTAAAGTAGCCTGGGAATCTATATCAACATCATGCACATATGGTAACTCATAATTTACCACAATGGATAATGGTGATATGGGAGTCTTATCAACTATAGTAGTATAAGATGGAAATTTTATGAGAGTATCTATAACTGATGGAGTAAATATGACTGCCTAAGGATTTGTATCTTTAGAATCAAATAGGACTATTGGAACTACTATCAATGATTGTGTAATTGTAATACGTGTAAGAATTGTGACTATTGGAGTAGTTAGAATGGTTGAAGATGTTATAACTAGTTGATATCTAGAGCTAAGGAAACAATTATAAGTGGAAGAGTCTGAGATATGTTAGTCTTTCCTACCTCATATGTATATATCTGGTTAAGAGAAATGTGATGAGGTGGATCTTAAACTATTATATGTGGTGTCCCATCTAGTAAAATAGTCAAAGACAAATCTATAATTTTATAATATCTAAATGGCTGGTTATTTGTTGGACATGTATATAGGTATCCTTCATGGAAAAACTTAACACATTGATGAATAGTAGAAGGAACTACCCCCATAGCATGTATCCAAGGTCATCCAAGTAAAATGTTATAATGAATAGGATCTGGCATGACCTAGAACTATGTAGAGATGGTTTTGGGACCTATCATGATATCTAAAGCAATGATACCTAATGTTTATCATGGTATATCATCAAACCCTATAATATTCTTATGTGACTTTTTCATGGATGCCATATCTATGTCCATGGTATATAAAAATGTAATATTACATATATTATGTCTAGAACCACTATCAACTATAACTCTATTAACTACAATGGTTTTGACTTGAATATGTATGAATAGTGGTAAATTTTGATCCATAACTATTTGAAAAGGCATGTCCTTGTGATCAAAAGAAATAACATCTTCTATAGTTTTTATTATGTTGATCATTGATGCAATTTAATAAGGCTCTAAATCAATGGGCATATAAGTTTGAGTGAGTTCCTAATAAAGAATTTACTTCAACACATTTGCTTTAATAATTAGTTCTAACATGAAAATCTTAGCTAGTGTGTTTTACAATTGATCGACAATATCATATGCCTTATGTAGATCTACCTATGTAGGTGGGTTAGGCCTAGGATGGGATGTAATAAGAGGGTGGTGGGGTTCCTAAATAGATGGGGGAGGCATGGTGGCATTAAGTAACAACTCTAACCTCATTATCTACTAGTCATATAGGACTAGTAGTAGCTATGGGAGGAGAGCAAAGATAATCGACAGGTTGAGGTGGTGGAAGGACAAAAGGTGTTGACTGGGCTCTTTAGCAATGTGTAGTGACCTAGGAAAAAGTAAAATGGACCACATAACATGACTTGACATAGGATAAAGACTCCAAGGAAGGTGCAACAAGAGGTATCTTAACATTTTTATCAATGAATTTTTTAATATCATCCCATATTATGAAAATTAAGCATCAAAGGGAAAGAATGAGGTTTTGTATTAACATATAGTAAACTTAATAATTAATATACATGATAATACTAAGTATGGAATCATTATTTGTAAGAAATATTTTGAAATAAGTAAGATCCATTTTTGATTTTATGTGAAATCTGATTTATGTGTAAGGTGATACCTCAAAAAATAATAGGTCCTAGTATAGTGCAACTAGGGTTTGAAAGAAATGATTTTTAAAATTAATATGGTAAATTTTAAAAATTAAATAGAAATTTTAATTTATATATGCAAGAAAAATCAGAAAAATATAAGAAAAATCAGCAAGGAATTTTCCCTAGGGTTTCTAGGTTTTTATGTGTAAATGAAGTACATCGAGTTCACTAAATGATTTAACTTATTTGAGAATAATGGAGTTTTATTCATATTTTAGTTAAGGGTATAGATTAACAAATTAGTAAAAAATATTGCAATAAATACAATCCTAATTTGTATAATTTATTTATCTTTTTTTTTAACTTTCTAAAAATATCAATAAAAAAGGATAAATATAACTTAGCTTGGAACTAGACTGAGATGGCTAAGATAGAGGCTAAAACTAGATATATAGCTTGAAACTAGACTAAGATGGATGAGTTAGAGGCTAAAACTAGCTATGCAGAACTAGGATAGTGTTGTGAATCCAAATCTAGCTTTCATTCAATGAAAGGATAAGAGCACCAAAAACAAGACACTTCAAGATCTGACATTGTAGTTCACTCCTACTACTATTGTCTAAACTAGTCATAGAAACCTAAAAAAATTTGGGTTTTACATTTTTCATGTGTGAGACTACCTATGAAATATTGAGTGTTGATATTGACAGAACTCACTATAGATCTAATTTAATCATCAAACCCTAACCCTCCATCATGCTTGAGAAAATGATGTTTGAACCACATGAGGAAATGTGGGGGTTAGTGTGTAAGAGTACATGAAATCCATACCCCTTGTATGGGCATGTTGCCTACATACCAATACTCTAAAGAGGGATCAAGCCATATGTAGTTCTCCCACCTAATGTGCTTTGTGTGATAGTGTGATGTAAATGCAAAAATTCTAAATTGAGAGTGCTTGAGGTGGCTAGGGACTGGTGTGAAGGTTTGAGTACATTTGAAGCTATGTTGGGTGACTATATGCAAAGAGTAGGGAATTTTGCCTTAGTGTTTTGTTTATATTCTTGCTTGCTTTTTAAGATTTGTCACTTCCATTTCTAAATGAGATTTGGATAGGATTTTATAGGGAACCATTAGTCATGGGTTAGAAGTATTCATTTTAGTCCAACATAATGAAGGATAGGGATCAGATGAAAATGATCATTTAGGCTCAAAATGTAAATGGACAATAATGCCAAAAATAAGACACCTTAGGGTCTAGTGCTATATTCCAAGTATGACACTCTTATCCTATAGGCTTAGGACCTATGGGAATAAGATTGGCTTGGGAAAATCAACCTAGTTGAGGTGGAATGACTATTCAGAAGGTTTTAGATGAATGGTAATTAGTGAAAAGGTGTCTAGAAGGGTCATAAGATCATGAAAAAAGGAGCTATGGATAGGTTATCACAAGACACACTCAAACTACCAATTTGGATGTTTTATATAACTACACATATTGAACATTTAAACTTTAAGTGTAATTTAATTAAATAGGCCATTAATGATGGAAAATGTATTTTGATATAACTTTTGATTGGTAACTCAGAATTGAGTACCACTTTTTTTAAAAGTGTAATTTTTTATCCTATTTCCATTGCTCTACTTTGTTTTTTAAAACACACTAAATTTATAGAGTTCCACATTTAGGGGGTTATGGGCCTTAATAATTTATATAGTCTACTTCATGCACTAATTGCTCTCATTATTATGGACTCATTTTCATCCTTATCCAAAGTCCATCTCTAGAGCGTGCACTATTGTTTACCCACCCTAGAATGTTTCTCACTTAGATGCATTATTGATAGAGTCTGATATCCTCCTATTTAGCCTATTTGTAGTTTTCATTTGTGCCAATTTAGTGGATATTACATTGATTGCTCATTTTTATGGATGAATTATTAGTTGAGTCTGATGTCCATTCATTGAGACATATTTTTTCACTCATGAACTGATTGATTATTTGTGTGGACCCATTTTGGTTAATTTTGACATTCATACTTAAAGTGTGCACTAGTACTCAATCATAACATAGATTTTTCATTCCTTGAGCATGTTTTAAATTACAAACATAGATGGGGTCACTATTGATTATCTTGAGAAAATTATTATGGGCCCTGCATTCTCTCTTGTGTGCACATTCAATTTCATAACTATTACTTATGCCCATTTAGTGACTATTTACACAAATTCATTTTTTATTCCTAGATGCATTATCAATTGATCTTGATGCCCATTTGAGTGTGCATTGCCACTTGTGCACTAATTTATCTCATTTGGTTGTATTTTTTTTGATGTTGTCTAAATTCCATCTCTAGAGTATGCATTATTAATCTAAATGAGGAGAGTTTCTTCATCTCTAGTGATCCTTCTTGGGAAGGACAATTATGCTTCATGGCATGCTTATATAGAATACTTTCTCACATGTAAGAACCATATTCCATTTCAATATGTTCAAATTCCTACACCCTCCTTTTTGGATCAATAAGTGGGCTAATACCTGTGATAAGGTTCTTGCCACTCTATTACTACATGTTTCCATGGATCTTCATTACCATGTGTAATATATAGAGTGTCCATGCATTGTTTGGATCATACTATAAAGTATTTTCAAAGATCCTACTGATATTTATGATCCACCTCCTCCTCCACTACCTATTGTCTCTTTAGAGATAGTTATACTCTCACCTCTTGCTTTTGTTTCTTGTGATGACATGTCCATGGTGGATAGTGCTCTTCATTTTATTGATCTACCACTATAGGCTGAGATTCTACTAGACCTTAGTTATCTTATTGAATATTATATTTCCATTCATGTGCCAATTATTTATCTTCTTGAGCCTTCATAGCCTTGCACTTCAGAGGACTCCACTTACAGTATGAGTACAACTATTGTGAGCATTGAAGAGTCATCTCTTCCTATGGAGTTTATTTTTTAATTTTTTGAGTCATTCTCCACTCTTGACATGGACATTATTTTAGTGAGTGTTCCATGTCATTCTTCTAACTGGTTCACTTCAGTGCTATTGCTTTTAGATTCTATGCACATTCTTTCTAGACCTATGCCATAGATATGATTTTGACCACATTCAGAGATCTTCATACTGCTACCTTCATCTTCCATTGTGGAATGGGTATACTTTCAGTACACACATTATATTCTTCCTTTTCCAAAGGGAAGAAATATTATTTGATGTAGATGGAACTTTTATAGTCTTCAAGTAAAGGATCTTGTCATCAACCTTCATCATCTTGTGAGTTGTACTTGGAGTATTGATTGCTTCAACATCATCATTTGAGGGGTCTTTTAGTATCCTCTTATTCATTTATCTCTTCTAGAGGGAGTTTTTCCCACTAGGTTTTCTCTTCTCTATGTATGAGGGATTTATTAGTACATGGGCACCTCATCAATCCTTGTTTCTAGGACTCATTTTTTATATCATCACCTACCTAAGTTATGCTTATGAGGGGGTGTTGGTGTAGGCCCTTTTCCTAATGGGTTTTGATTACACAATGTTATTAGCTTGCTTAGGGATATAGAATTCATGTTGGTTACTTGGAAATATTAATACCAAATTCACTGAAACATGTGGTATCTTTCCCTCTCTAACCTATATATACACCTCTCTCTCTTTGCATTAATCATCCAATGAGACAGATAGTTATCACTCTTTTGTTTATTTTGGATTGTTTGAGCTAATGAATTATGAGCTGTGACAAATTTGAGAGCTATAAAATTCATCACTTTGTATAAACAATTCATCTCCATTCTTGAATCCAATCTCTTTGTGCAATATTCTCATTTGATGGTTTCAATTGTGTGATGTGTGCTTGCTTGAGTCACATGATCACTTCACCATGAATATTTACTAATATGGAGATCCTAGAAAATTATTTTATTTTTTTATTTATCCTCTAGACACTTGCATTCATTTTGGACATTAGCATCTATGCTAGTGTCCAACTATGATATAAGATTTCAAGCTTATATTTTTCTCCTTTTCTATATATTTTGTGTTGTGATCATTTTTAACTCCATTTGCCCATCCTATTATCATATTTCATGTGTCATTAGATCATAATTCAAAATTAAGAGGTCCCTATATATACAAAGGCCATAGCCTAATTATATAATGTAGTAATTAGATTCGACGATTACCAAATTAGAAAAATACTATATATTTCAAGTTATCAAACTATATTACAATACTAAATTGAAAATCTAAAGCATTGAAAAGGTCAAATATACTATTTCATACCTATAATAAGGGTTACTAGGAGAAAGATCATATAATTTCACAGTTAAAATTATACACATATAACTAGGAGGGAGAACTACATGCAAGTCTAAGGCCCTCTTTGGAGTATTGGCTATGTAGGAAACACTTAGAAATAAACATGGTTTCTAAGATTAGCTGAATCACATGCTAACATATTTTTACCAAGTTATAAGAGGTTCAATGAAAAATAACTAGGTATTTTTCTCATTAGATGAATTTTACACATATATATGTATAATTTGAGGCACATGGTGGTTATATAGGTGATGGTGCATACCTAGTGAAAATTTGGATCCATTCATATGTGTATATTTGAATAAACACTTGTGTCATACTTAGACGCATGTGTCAATGATACTATCCCTATTCAATAAATTCATTTAGTGGGAAAAATAGTCAAAACATAGAATAAACAAGGTCAAAACCTAGGATGCAATCCTGTGATGATTCATGATTATTGTCATACCTTAGAACAAAATATCAAATAATATATGGTCTTTTTTATCCCTTAACTACCTTATACTTTTTATATTTATTACACATGATAAATTAGGATATATCTATGTTATTGACTATTTTTTAGTGTAAATATGAATATTGTCATTCCTTTCAAATAGTTTATTAGTTTGTGTGTTTTCTATGAAAATCCCCAAAAATAAATAAATAAAAAGAACCTTCTTGAAGTGGGACATGAGTGTAGGCCTAGGTCTATAATGTTTACCAAGTGATCCACATTCAAAGAACCCCATTGTGTTTCACTTAGGTCATATGGATAAGTGTGACCCTTGCCTTAAGGTATCCATGATTTAACCTTTTAGGGTTTAACTATGTAAATCCTATATTTAGATTAAAGGGATGAGAAGTTTAAATCAATTAAATAATATTCAAAAATTAAGTACTAATTTGTTATGGATTTTAACCATCTTTGAATTTCTAAAAATAGTAATAAATATGCTTAAATATAAACTTATCTATAAAGTGACTATCGAGGATGATATGAGTTTTAAAAACTAGGTTCTAGATAGTTATGAGTGTCATCAATAAGGTCCCAAATCTGTTTTTTTCACTGGATAGGATGCCCCACCTGAATAGTAACACCATACTACTATAGTGTCATCAAAGTATCTCTAGTGTCTTATTTACAAGATTATTCTTATTTTTTAGGAACACCTAGGCCTATTTTTGGATCTTTTTCCTATGTGTATGAAATATAAAACTTTGTATTGTGCCTAGAAAACTTGATTTAGTGTGTGAAGCCTAATCCTCCTTGTAAATGGCATGAATTGAAAATATGTGTTCATTAGTATTAAAGGTTGTACATCCTCAACACCCCACTGTGAATAGAGTTTCCTACATACCAATACTCTGAGGAGGGATCAATCCTGATGTAGTTACCCCACCTAGTGCTTAGTTAAAGTTCAAGTGAATGCTAGAATGAGAGTGGACTTAGATGCCTTAAATATGCTTAATCTTTGAAAAATTTGAAATATAGGATTAGGGATATTGTAGATGATAAGTTTATATAAATAGGGTAGAATAGGAATCAAATATCTTAATTTTTCTCAACTCATCTTTTATTTGAACATGATTTTGCTTCTATTTTTCATCTAGTGAATAGAGGTCAAGCATTTTTAGAGATCTATAGCTTGTGAGAATAAGAAAATGTACTTAGGCTGACCTTAATAGAGGTACACATTTGGAAAAGTATCCATTAAGGAGAGTTAGGGTAAAGGACAATAACACCCATTTGGGGACACTAGCACCATGTGGCTATAATGTCCCAAATGTGGTGTTAATGTCCACCTAGAAAACTTTTGGGAATATTGGGTTGGGATCTAGGAAAGATATCTTGGGACTATGTTTGAGTTAACTACATCTATTTATGGTCTACATAATGACTATAAGAATGTGGTAAAGGCTATCAGATAGGTCTATGGATAATATAGAAATATGATAACTCAAGCAACACTCTTAGAATCTAAATACCAATTTAGGTGATTAAATTTTCCTCCTCTTTATGATATAAATACAAAAAAGTAATTTAGGTGATTAAAGTGATGAAACATGCAAAAATTAGTCCTTAATTAAGAGATGATCAAAAGCAAAATTTGATGTTGAATAAAGTAATTGAGTAAAAGAGAGAGGAAATAAATGAATACACATTATTGGATACACGAACCAATGCATGAACTTGGTGATAACATGTGTGTGAGTTTACATAGTGATCATATCATTAAATATATTTAAATTTTCTAATAGCTTTCTCAATCCTCATATAGGTGGCTCAATAACTCAATCTTATTTTGAGTCCATCATTACCCACCCCTGAATGGTGGATCATGATTTGTGAATAGCTTGGATAAGACTATAAGTGTGTCTAACCCTCTCATGTGGGTGGATCAAGAACTCAAGTAGGATATGAATCCATCATTTCTCACACATGTGAACTATATTCATATATAAATTAACTATAAAAAGTGCTAAAAATATATAACTATATATGTTAGTTTTGTAGCCACTCAGGTACATTAGGAGCTTTAGGCCACTTAAAAATTCTAACCACTACAGATGGAGTAAGGAATGAATCTGGTAACAACCTAGATTGTGATAGTAAGTGTATATAACATAGAGAATGTCATGGATTTTTCCATTCCATCTAATCAACTCATGTGTAGTTGAGTATATGAAAATTATGTGCCACATGCATGCCGCTAATCTAATATATGAGTATACTAATTTTGAACTAAGTATATAATAACTAAATATGTGTATCTAAAATGAATGTGGTAGTGATCATTCCACACATGATGCCCCAAAATATGAGTAACTAGTATGAATCTAAGCTAAAATGAGTATATTCAAGTAAAATTTGAACATAATTGTCAAACCTATGAATGTGTTTGTGCAAATTCATTCTATACTTAGTGTATTGGTTTAGCTAATTTGGACTATCCTAAAGCTAGGGATATTGGACAGTAGCACCCTTTAGTAAATAGTATCATCATGTGATATTAGTGTCCCAATATAGGCACTAATGTTTGCCTATTCTAAAATGTGGATGACTTGAATTGCTTTCTAAGCCTCTATTTTTTCTTGTTTTCACCCTATGCCTAATTTATGAAACTAAGCCTATGTGCTGACATTTATCTATGAATAGAAAAGTAGGAGTGTGATCTCTATGATAAAACCCTATGAATTCCCATCTTTTGAGGTTAGTTTTGAAACATATGTAAGGACTGTCCTCAAAAGAATTATCTCTATAAAAAGTGTTAATTGGAGGATGTGCCTAATATTATAATACAATGTACAAACATAACATTGAAATGTAAAAGTATCTAAGAATAAGTAGGTGTTTTAAGATGTATTTTATAATCTATCATTGTACAAGGGTGTTAATATATATGTAATCAATGTGTATATAAGTAAATCTAAGTAACTATCAGATGGGGCATGATATCCATCATGACACCCAAGTAGGAAGGGTAGATGTAGGAGATCTCTCATGAAATCAAAAATTGTTGTGTGTGTGTGTGTGTGTAATAAGTAAATACAAGTGTCATGGTGAATAAAAATATAAGGAATCATACATACAAGTACATGAGGCACACAAAAATAGGCCAAGGGGACATAATATAAGGGACATAGGCACATGTCACTAATATGAGAATGAAGACATAGAAAGACATGTTCAAATGTCCACATATGTAAAAAATAAGAAATTTATATTAGATCCACATAGAAGGACATGTTCAAATGTCTAAATATATAAGTAGGAAAGCACACACAAGGGACATGGGCACATGTCCAAGGCATATAGATAGAGAAGTGGTGTAGAGCCAAAGAGAACTGGCATATTCAAATTACATTGAAATGGAAGAAGCATAGGGAGCACAATCGAGTTTAATCTAGGAAAAAATATAAATGAAATCATGTATAACTATGTAGTAAAAATATATGTAAATGATAGGATACCCATATACTAAGTCTAACTAATGATAGTTAGCAATTTTTTTTTTTTGAGAAATGAGTAGCAATGATCAACATCAAGATATATAAATGCATAAATTAGAATGCATAGTATGTAAAGATAGAACCTGATAATAGTAATTGTGTATGAGATGCCCCTGATGGGGTGAATGTATCAAATTAATAAACTTGGATTGGTTTATATGCCACTAATGGGTAGATGGTAGCTAGTCTGGATCAATGTAGTGGAGCAAAGTCTTCTATGTAATCTAAAAGTACTCGATAAGAACACTGAAGTACATGTGTAAGATAAAATTGACTATACTAACATATCTAGTAATATGCAACATCTGGCAAGTAGTAGAGATGTAAACATAACAATGCATATAATATATAACTTTTGTATTTTTTGAGTAATATTTGAATATTTTTGTGTTTTGACATGTTATATTATTTTTGTGTTTTCTATGTATAGGATACGTACAAGAAAATGAAAATAAACTATGTACAAGGAGTGAGAGAGAGTAGGAAGTATGTACAAATGTAGGAACCATAATAACCAATGAGTCTCATGGGAGACTCACTATCACTATGACCTATGTCAAAAATAGGAATGATAATCTCTTGTTCAATGTGATTTCTATGTTGTAATTAAATGTTTTTATAGTGGTAATCTAAGTATTATTCCTCATCAAATTCATAATATTATTAAACATGGGAATCATGATAATCTGGAATTCTAGAGGGAATTGCCTCATACTATGGAGTTAAGCTTTATGAGTTATGTTTTGGCATATTGATTATGATTTTTCCCTTTTAAAATGTGATTATTATAGACATATGGTATTGCTGAGGATCTTTTACTAGAAAATCTATTTTGAGAATGCTTATTTGTGTAGAATGATTTTGACTTTGCAACTTTAGATATTTCTATTTTTATAGCATTTCCTATGTATCTGGCCTTTTTGCCTTGATAAACTATATTTGTGACTGATGTGCCTTAGGATGTTGAATAATCCCAAACCCCATTGACCAATATTATCAACTATTAGAATAGGAGAAGTGATGCCTTGGGCCTATTTGCCCAAACCTCAACCATGATAATCATATTTTTGTATATATTTATGACAAAAATTATACCATATTGAATATTGATCCTCCTTTTGGAGAGGTGGATTTATTATATTTATTTGTGCTTGTTATACTATTTCTAACTTTGATCATGCTTTTTGAACCTTTTGTTAAACTGATTTATGTTTTAGTAACCATTTTTGTAATGTTTCTAAATTTGAACCTTAAATGCTTTTAGAATCACTAGTCTTACATGTACTTTTTTATGATTTATGATTTGGACATGTGACATTATTTTCCATAATTTGGTTGGGTGAAAATGCATACACATGGTTTACATTATTGTGCCTTTGAGGCCTTTATCTTGTAAAATAATTTTCCAATGTTGTAATATTTTCATATAATATCTTATTATAATTTTTTAAACATGTAATTGTCTTGTTCATACTGATAATTTTATCACATAGAGTGTCACAGTTGCAAACCCTAGTTATTTCTGATTGAACATGTAGGCATACTCCCTCTAGGGAAGAGGTGTGGAGAGGCCGAGTATGGATAATAATGACATTGGTATAGGCTGATTAATCTCATGGATGAATGATAGCATGGACTTGGTTAGAAGGAAAGTAGATATCACCCTCATGGAGATGAGGAGGAGAAGGAGATTCTTTTGTGTGCATAAGATATGACATTGAAACTTGAAACATAGTTATTAGATTATGTGTTAAATCCTCTATGTGTGTATGGTATTTTTTGTTAATTGAATTCCACATAAGATAAAGATAACATGCTATGAGATATGACATATATTTCAATTAATATAAAGCATCATCTATACATGTGTTTATGTCTTATTTGAGTTCATTCTGAATTAAAGGGAACAAGAATGCAAATCAAAGTATTAAACTTTGCAATAAAAAGTGATTAATTAATTCTATCATTATGATCATGATTATATGAATTAGAGGATATATCTATCTAAAATCTGAGTATGAATAAAAAATGATACAAACCCTAAGTGTGTCAAGGGTTAGGGTTTTTTGAATATAGGGTTTCTTTACACCAATTTAAATTATATGTAAAATAAATTATAACCCTAATATGAAATTTATTTAATTAGATAGGTTTTATTTAAAAAAAATAAAATAAGAAGTATTCAAACCTAAATTATTACACAAAAATTTAGATTAATGCAAACTAGGGTTTGAAGTAATATTCAAAGTAAGTCAAGTTCACCAAATAATTTAACATTTTAGGGTTTAATTATGTAAATACTATGTTAGATTAAAGGGTTGAGATGTATAAATTAGTTAAATAATATGAAATAATTAATCATTGATTTGTTATGGATTTTGACCTTCTTAATTTGTAGATGTATCATTGTATGTTGTTTGGATGAAGTGTGTTGCAAGGCATCACTCTTAGGATGAGTTTTGTTTCAATTTTGGTTTATTTTCATGAATTTTGTCTTTTTGATGGTTTGGATTACTTTTAAATGTATCTAATATCCTTATTTTTCAATTTTATATCTTATAATAGCTTGTAGGTAGTTTGAATTTCAAATTTCCTATTTACTTGCCAAAACATAATATTCAAAATTTTGAATAGTTTGCATATGTTTAGTGTTGAAGGAGTAAATGAATGACTTATAAAATGTTGTGAAAATTTTGTAAAAACTTATAATGACCAATTTAATCCATATCAAGGGCCTAATATATTCACTTATATGGAATCCACCTTTGGTTCAAGTTATATGCTTCTAAACTCACCTTGTGATCATTGGTAAGGTTACCCAAGGTAGTTATAGAAGTTATATGCCATATAAAAGGTGTGGTTTTTGATAAGGATAATGATTTTGAATGTTTTAAGAAAATAATTTTTGAATAAATAAATAAGAGATCTCTGTTTTGGAGAATTATGACCTACAGGCCTTGTTTTCTGAATTTGTCTTTTTCATTCAAGATTGTCCAGCTCTATTATGTGGTTGAATTCACAATTGCATTGAGTTGTATACTTTTATAAGGCTTATTTAATTACATTTATGTTAATTTTAATTTTTTTTAATGATATATTTTCTTGGAAGATGGTATTATGTTGACAACAGGAACACAGACCCCTGTTTCCTGAGTTTGTCTCATTGTATGTCATTGACTGTGGGACTGTAAAGAAATTAATTGCATTTGAAGTATCTTTAAAAGGTTATTAAAGAATTTAATAAGTTTTTTTTAATTTATTTTGATGTTTTTAAACCTTTCCTTTGCATATAACTTGGTTTTTTGTTGGTCAATGGTGATATAGGCCTATAAAAGGCCCTTTTCTTGCATAGTCAAAAATATTTCAAGTCAAAAAAATGTAACAAAGAATTGGAGAGGGAAAGAAAAAAATTGGAAGATTTTTTTGGAGGTAATATATAGGTGAATAATCTTTTATATTTCAATAAAAAAATTTGAAACACTCAAAAATCATTTATCTTTGCTCTCAAGTCATGATAGGGCTGAGGAAGTCCTAAACTAGGGTTTTGGTCAAAGCAACAGTTCCCACCATAAAAAATTGCCAAAAATTTGTAATATAACAAAATTTAAGGTGTGATAAGTGAATAACCTAGATTTATATTGGTACATCCCTTTTGGTATGGACAAATAGTGACAATGTTTTATTTAGGCTCAAATAGGCCTAATTAGAGAGCCTTGGGGCTAGCAAAGGGGTCTAGACTCAGAGTTTGGTAAATAAAATTGACACATAGGTGTATATAAATATAAGGTATCTATAAATACTTTTATATTCTCTTAAATAATTTTACTTTTCCCATGAAATCCAAAAATTAAAAAAAAAGGCTATTAGGAAGGTCTAAGGGCCTAGGCAAGTTGGTAAAGAAGGCAAAGTTAACACTTATACCAAGGTTCATATTCATAATCTTGGTATAAAATATAATAAAGGATACCTAAAAATAAGTGGGAGAGAGGATATTCCTTGGAAGAGAGAGAAACAAGTAATTGTTTGACAAATTGCCTGAGAAAGAGATAAGATGCCACCAAGAAGGAATGCAACAGGTGAGAGAGCAACAACATTGTAGATGCAGGATGTCATCCTACAAGAGTTGAGTAACATTAGGGTAAATTTTTATGTTAGGATCATAACAATGGAGGCTAACGAAAGAAGAGGAGTGGTCACAGGTGATTTGAGTGACCAAGAGGTAGATGAACCCTAGACACCAAAATCGAAAGATGAAGGAGAGGATGAGGAGCAGAAGTTTGAAAGACTGTTGAAGGTGGTGAAAAGGTAGGGATTTAATACCAAATTGGATATTATAATATATGAAAGTATCCTCAATTGGGATTAACTCCTTAACTAGATAGGGGAGTTAGATAAATACTTTTATTTTGAAGAGATTCTAAAAGAGCAATAGGTGAAGTTTGCTAGAACCAAGTTGAAAGGCCATGCATCCCTATGGTGGAATTATGTTCAAGATGAGATAAGGAAGAAAGGGAAGGCCAAGATTAGGTATTGGAAAAATATGGTGGCAAATTTGAAGAGTAAATTCTTACCAAGTGACTACACCATTAATTTGTATAGGAGGATTTAGAACTTGAAGCATAAAGAGAGGGGGGTGAGAGAGTACACTAAAGAGTTATAAAAATTGAGAATCAGATTACATCATATGGAGGATGAAATTGAAAAGGTTTCAAGGTATATCAATAGATTCAGATACTATTTATAGGATGATTTGAGTCTAGCCAGTCCAAAAACTCTTTATAGATTGAGATACTATTTATAGGATGAATTGAGTCTAGCCAGTACCAAAACTCTTGAAGAATGTTACCAATTGGAATTGAAGGATAAATACAAACAATATATAAATAAAACTATTAGAATAAAGTAAGAGGAAAATTTTTGAGAGGTAGGTCATAGTAAGGGGGTAAATTATATTCACAAAGAAACAATCAAAGAGAGTCAAGTAATTCACAAGAGTAGACCTCTAGTTCAAGAGGTGGTTTTAGAGGTAGAAGATATTAAAAACAAAGGTGTTTATGCATCAAGGGTTAGAGGATAAAGTGGATTTGTAGGAATATGTTTTAAGTTCAATAATTTTTTTACTTATAAATCATGGGAGTGCCTAGAGGATCAGCTTGTAGGGAGCCTAAGAACTGAAGGGAGAAACTAGATTGCACAAGGAGTTGAGGAGGAGAGTGTTTGCTCTCCATTACTTATGGAAGATCATAAAGTTGGAGAATAATTTATCATGAGGAGGGTGATAATAAATCCACCCAAGGATAAGGAGCCACCATAAATAAAGACTCTCTTCAAGACTTATTGAAAATGCTAAGGTAAGTGGTTCAAAATGGTCATAGATTTATGAAGCATAAATAATCTAGTTTCAGTGGAAATGGTTAACAATATTTTATTGAAGAAAATACCTCACCCCACACCATGCAAGGTATCATGGTTGAATAAGGGTCATCAATTCTTGGTAAGTGAGAAAATTTGGGTAGATTTATAAGTTGGAAGGTATAAGTACAAGGTGTTTTAAGATGTTATCCCAATGGATGTTTTCTATGTGCTTCTTGGGAGGCCTTGGAAATATTGTAGGAAAACCACTCAAGATGGAATAAGGAAAATGTGCACCTTGATAAAATATGGAGTTAGTCATACATTATTTCCCATGAAGGATGAGGAGAGTGATCAATAAATTGGCTCACACGTGATGTTGGTAAGTGGTAAGGAATTTTTGAATGATATGAATGAAGAAGAGTTAGGATTTGATTTGGTATTCAAGCCTATGAATTTTATGACACCCAAAAAGACCAATTACCTACCCCAAGAGATCCAAGATATGTTAAAGGAATATATAAAGATAGTTGTTGATGAGTTTCCCAACACATTGCCACTGATGAGGAACATAACACACCATATAGACTTTGTACTTGGAGTAAGTATCCCTAACAAGGTAGCCTATAATATGACCCCTCAAGGGAATTTTGAGATCAAAATATAATTTCAAGAGTTTCTTAACAAATGGATGATCAAATAAATCTTGAGTCCTTATGTAGTTCCTACAATGTTGGTGCCAAATAAGGAAGGGGAGTGGAAGATGTATACTGATTCTAAGGCCATAAATAATATTACCATAAGATATATATTTCCACTTCCTATGATGGAGGATTTAATGGATTGCTTGAATGGAGAAATATATTTTTCTAAGATTGATCTCAAGAGTGGGTACTACCAAATTAGAATCAGGCAAGGTGATGAGCGAAAGACTTATTTCAACATAAATGAAGGTTTGTATGAGGAAATTGGTCATGCCATTTGGTTTGACCAATGTATCAAGTAATTTTATGAGATTAATTAATGAAGTACTAATATATTTCATATGCAAGTTTTTCGTGGTATATGTGGATGACATACGAATCTATAGCCATATCGATGAGAAGCATCTCCACCATTTAGATCTAGTCATGAAGAGGATGAAAGAAGAAAGGTTGTTGATCAATCTCAAGAAGTGTGATTTCATGAAGTAATAGCTATTGTACTTAGCTTTGTCATATCAAAAGACATGATAAATATGGATAAGAACAAGGTGAAGGCAATCATGGAGTGGCTAACACATAGAATAGGTGAGAAGTTTTCATGGTCTTGCAATATTTTATAGGAATTTTATTATAAATTTCATTGGGATATGCTCTCCTATCATATATACCATTAAACAAGACAAGAAAAAGTTTTTGTGGAATGATAAAGTAAAGAAGAGATTCCAATACTTAAAGCAAAGGATCACAAAATAGATAATACTAGCATTTCCAGATTTCAATAAGGTATTTCAAATAAAATGTGATGTAAGTAGAGTGGAAATAGGGGTTGTACTAAGCCAAGAGGATATACCTATAGCCTATTTCAGTGAGAAATTGAACAATGCCAATCAATTCTTATCCTATTAATTGGAGTTCTGTGCAATGGTACAAGCATTGAAGAAATGGAGGCATTATCTCATGACAAAGGATTTTATTATGTATACAGATAATCATACACTTTAGTTCATCTATAATCAGCCCAAATTGAACCAAAGACACATGAAATGAGTGGAGTACATGTAGAATTTCACCTTCCCCATCAAGCATAAACAAGGGCAAAACAACAAGGTTGCAAATGTATTGAGTACGAGGGTCTTATTGGTACATGATATTCACTTCAAAAGTGTTGGGATTGAGTCACTCAAAGACATGTATAAGGATGATGAAGACTTCAAGGAAGCATACCATGCATGCAAGCACCCAAGCACACTCAACAAGGAGCCATGGTTGGATTTTATTCTATGAGATGGACTATTTTTCAAAGGATTATAGTTATGTGTGCCAAGAAATTCCATAATGGTAAATTTGATCTAAGAGAAGCACATTGGAAGCATGATGGGCCACTTTGGTCTTGATAAGATATTGGAGTTGCTCACTAGGCATTACTATCGGCTTAGAATGTAAGTAGAAATGAAAAAGTATGTGGAAAGGTGAAATATTTTTCAATTATCAAAAGGTAATAACACTAATTCAGGTTTTTATCGACCCTTAATAGCCCCAAATAGGCCTTGGTAATCCATAAGTATGGAATTTGTGATGCGATTGCCTAGGACACATAGGGGTTTTGACTCAATTTATGTAGTTGTAGATAGATTCTATAAAATGACACATTTCATTCCATGTAAAAATACTAATGATGCCACCCATGTGGAAAATTTGTTTTTAAAGGAGATAGTGAGGCTTCATGAACTTCCCATGAACATTGTCTCTGATAGAGACACCAATTTTGTTGGTCATTTCTGGAAAACATTATGGGGGAAGCTAGGCACAAAATTAAGTTCAGTTCATCTTACCACCCTTAGATAGATGGGTAAAATGAGGTGGTTAATATAAGTTTAGATAAACTATTGAGGTGCCTATCTAAGGACCATACCAAGCAATGGGATCTTGTGTTGCCTCAAGCAAAGTTTACCTATAATGACTCTACCAATAGGAGCATTGGTATGAGCCCATTTCAAGTAATCTATGGTATGCAACCTAGAGGAGTGTTTGAGGTTAGAAAAATTATTCATATAGATAAGAGGAGTGCTGAAGGTGAATATTTTTCAATGGTAATGAAGGAGGTATATGATCAAGTTAAGAAGCACCTAGAGTCCAATGTTGAAAAATATAAGAAACATGAAAATGTGAGTAGAAGGGAGGTGAGTTTTTAGATTGGAGACTTAGTTTTGAATCATATTAGGAAGGATAGGTACCTAAGGGGTGAATACAACAAGATGAAGATGAAAAAGATTGGTCCTTTTAGGATTCTCAGAAAGTTTGCAAATAATGCATATGAATTGGAGTTGCCTAGTGGGGTAGGTATCTCACCTATCTTCAATGTTGTATACCTATACCCTTATAAATAATAATTATAATGAGGAAATAAAATAGAGGATACACCTACAACATGCCTAAATTGGACAACATAGTTTTCTAAGGCAAAGACAAAAGAGTTGGAGTGCATACTAGATAAGCAAGTGATCAAAAGGACTAGAGATGATAAGTAATTCAAGTACCTGGTCAAGTGGAAAGACAAAATAGTAGAATATTCCATCTAGATGATTTAACATGACATAAAAAATTATGGGATTACTCTAGAATCACTCATGAGAAATAGTCCCTGAGTTTTTTCTCTTTCCATGGGAGTATGATATAGGGGCATCACTCTTAACATGAGTTTTGTTTTAATTTTGATTTGTCTGCATGAATTCTATCTTGATTATGGTTTTTAGGTCTTTTAAATGTATCCACCATCCTTATTTTTAAATTTTATGGATTATAATAACTTCTATGTGGTTTGAATTTCAAATTTCTTATTTTCCTATTAGAACACAATATTTAAAAATTTGAATAGTTTGCATATGTTTAGTGTTGTAGGGGTAGATGAATGACTTATCTAATGTTTTAAACACTTATAATTACCCATTTAATCCATATAAAGTTAATAATAGCTTCACATGGATGAAATTCACCTTTGGTTCAAGTTATATACTTCTAAACTCACCTTGTGACCATTGTTAAGGTTATCCAAGGTAGTTACAGAAGTTATATGCAATAAAAAAGATGCAGTTTTCAATGAGTATCCTATTTTTTCATGTTTTAAGAAAATAATTTTTAAATAAATAAATAAGAGACCCCTATTTTGGAGAATTATGACCTATAGACCCTGTTTTCTAAATTTGCCTTGTTCATTTAGGACTGTGTAACTTTGTTCTATCGCTGAATTCACAATTGCATCAAGTTATAGACTTTCATAAGGATTAGGTAAGTTAATTTATGTCCCTTTTAAGTTTTTTGGATTATTTACTTTCTTGGAAGATGTTATTTTGCTTACAACAAGAACACATACCCTTGTTTCCTAATTTCGTCTCATTGTATGTCATTGACTATGGGACTATAAAGAAAGTAATTAAATTTGAAGTATCTTTAAAAGGTTATTCAAGGATTTGGTAAGTTTTTTTAAATTTATTTTTATGTTGTGAAACCTTTCCTTTACATATATCCTGGTTTTTTTTTGGTTAATGGTGAGACATGCATGTACAAGGCACTTTTCCTGCATAGTCAAATACATTTCAAGTCAAAAAACTATAACAAAGGATTAGAGAGGGAAATCAAACACTTGGAGGAGTTTTTTGGAGGTAATATAGAGGTGAATAAGATTTTACATTTAAATAAAACATTTTTAAACACTCAACAACCATTTCTCTTTTCTCTCGGGTCATGATAGGGGTGAGGAAGCCCTAAACTAGGGTTTTGGTCATAACATGAGTTTCCACCTTTCAAAATTGCCAAAAATTTGTAATCTAACTGAATTTAAGGTTATCTAAGTGAATAACCTAGTTTCATACTAGTACGACCCTTATGGTATGAACAAATAATGACTGTGTTTTATTTAGGCTCAAATAAGCCTAATTAGAGAGCCTTAGGGCTAGAAAAGGGGCCTAGACTCATAGTTTGGTCAATAAAATTGACAGATAAGTGTATCTCAATATAAGGTATCTATAAATACCTTTATATTCTATTAACTCATAGTATGTTTCCTTTACAAGCCAAAAATTAAAAAAAGCTACTAGGAAAGTCTAAGGACCTAGGCAAGTTGGTAAAGAAGGCATAATTGACACTTATACCAAGGTTCCTCTACATCAAAGTGTCATTATATGAGTCATCTATATCCATTATATTTTGTATTTTAATTTTCAATGTTAAACATGAATATTTGGGATGCCCATGCATTCTATGATATGAAAAAATATATTTGGATCTCCTCATTGGGTGTAGAGGAGGTAGGTTGATTAACTTTGCTTTAATTTTTCTCAATTTATCTTTTGATTGAATATGATTTTGTATCTATTTTCTATCTAGTGAATAAAGTTCAAATATAATTGTATTTATATAGATCTATAGTTTGTGTGGATAAGAAAATGTACGTAGGCCAACCTTAGGAAGGGCACACATATGGAAAGGTATTCATTAGAGAGAGTTAGGGAAAAGGAAAATATCACCTAGTTGGGGACACTAACACCATGTGGCTGTAGTGTCCCAAATGTGGTGCTATTGTCCACTTGGTAGACTACTGGCCAAACTAGGTTGGGATCTAGGAAAATTGACCTAGGACTGTGTTTGTGATGACTATAGCTATATGTGGTCTGCATAGTGATTGAAAAAGTGTGGTAAAGTCTCTAGGATAGGTCTAGGGATAAGTTAGGAATAATATAACTAAAGAAACACTCTTATCATCTAAATACCACTTTTAGGTGATTACAGTCCACATGACCACTTGTTTAAAGTGTTCTCATGGGCTCAATGAGAATGAAACTTAGGTTGGTGAGTAAAAACTACTTATATGCCACTAATATACCAAATATTTGAGTAAATTTACATTTGATATATATATATATATATATATATATATATATATATATATATATATATATATATATATATATATGTATGTATGTATGTATGTATGTATGTATGTATGTATGTATGTATGCATGCATGTATGTATGTATGTATGTATAAAAATTAAATTTATATGATGACATAATCTCCACATGTTGACATAATAATACATGATTATATATATCATCACACGATATAGTTAACTCTTAATTTGAGATGAGTGACTTGAAAGCTACATCCCTCATCTCAAAATGGGCATTTTAGAAGACTTGTCTTGGAGATCCAAGCTTTGGTGAATAGAAAACTTAGATTTGGGATAGAGTATGGGTTTCAATAATTTAGAGTACAAGTTTTCAAAGATCACATTAAAATTAATGTAAAATCATAATCTATAATAAAGTATAGGTTTTCAAGGGTTTAAAGTAATTCAAAAATAAATCACATGACAAATATTGGCACATTGTTCTAAATTATAGGGACATATGAAAGGCATATTCACTCATTTTTCAAAATCTTAAAGTGTAGAATCATACACACTTGAATGCATATGCATAGGAATGTGTAAAATAGTTTTAAAAATAATTAAATGGTTCATAATATAGTTAAAGTCAAACATATAGGTTCATAGAATTATATATCACTTGATAAAAATTTAGAGATCATGGTGATTTTTCATGCTCATATACACATATTTCAAATTTACAAAGTTCAAAAGTTCAAAAGATTACAATTTCTGATTTTAAAAATGTATGATACTTGTTTAAATACACATTTTAAAAGTTAAATGTTATAGATTCAAAGTTTGAAAGGCATGATACTTGTTCATGGACATTTTGAAATTTTGAAGTAACAATTTTAAAGGCACGATACTTGTTTGTGCACATTTTCAAAGTTCAAAGTTACAATTTCAAAGGAGTGATACTTGTTCATATACATATTTAAATTTTAAATTTATAATTTTTCAAAGGAAAAAAGATTTTTATTTCAATCTATGAGAAATGCAGTCCTAATGGGCACATGAATATTATTCATTTTCTTTCAAACATGCAAAATAGAATAGATCCATCTGCAATAACATGATTTGATTTTTTATGGGTATTGCATGTTTGAATCTAGTGACAATCAATAGCCTTATAATCAATTCAGTCAAACCCATGGTGTGATTCCATATTTTTTTATCAGTGTTATACATTTGAGTCTAGTGACAATGGTTTTGGCATCAATTCTATTAAACCCATCACTATAAGTCCCCTATTTTGCATAGTGTTCATATTTAACATTTGATGACTATGAGATTTTGGATACTTTGACTTGGAGTAAAAATTTATGTTGTTAGTCATGTCTAGATAAGGAATGCAAGTATTTTATGGAAATTTATCATGTGTCAGGAACCATGAAAAATACCTATTATCAATCATGTTTTGATTACTTACTTATGAAAGTAAAATTCTTGCATTTCTCTTATGTGATGTTGTAATATGAAATCTGATTTTTTACATGTGATATTTTTATTAAATGATGTTGGGTAATTTCTCATCAGCTTGTAAATGGGTAAATGTATGTGTGTTATACTATGAAAAACTATCTATGTGAATACTTGTATTCTTTGGTATGTTGGTTATGAATAATTAATCGAACATCCCTTCTTTAATTAAATTCAAGTAGCTTTGACTATTAGGTTAGAGTAATTTGATGTGTGCATCGAGTGTGAAGGAACATGGAAGGGCCAATGAAGGAAATAGACTATTCTACGCTTGGTTATATCACTAGGCAACCTTATCTTAGGACTTAAACACTTTTAAACCATCTTAATTAGTTAGTTTTCTAAGATAACATGTGTCACCTCTTTCTAAATTAATGCATTATTTAGGCATCTAGATTTAAATTTTGGTTGGTGAAACTTGTTGTATCATAGCCTTAAGATCCTACAACTTGAGTAGACTAACATATAGAATGTCTAGTGGCATATTGGTAAATATTTTCATTGATTGCCTAAGTCTTGAATCAGGTGGAGAGGAGGTGAGTCTTAAAAATAACCACAAAATCTTGTAGAGCTAATATGCACCTTAATTGAACATGGAAAAGATAATCCATTAATGAGGCATGGGATGGTTAGTAGAGGGTGGTTGGTTTATTCTAGGATGCCTTTATGCAGAAGTTGAGCTATCCATTTTGAGGACTTTTTCCAATAGGAATTTTTGGTCAATTAGAGGATTTTTTATTAAGGAGGAGAGAAAAGAGAAGGAAGTGTAGTGAATAGCAACAGTTAGTTAATAAAGTTGAGCCTTAAAAAATTAGAGGACAACACCTAGGATGTTTTGGAGCTAATGAATGAAATGAATCATTTCAATTTATAAACTGAGATGCAACTGGCTAGGTGTACTATGAATGTATATCCTTGAGAAGGATCTGTTACGTAAGGAAAGCTCTTACTCCCTGTATGGATCCTTTAATAAAATAACAATGTGTTTCATTGCTTAAATCTTTGTTAATATCTGCCTATTTAATACACATTATGTCTCTTCTTATATTCAATTATGATATATTCTAATGGATTAAGGCTATACATGTATGAGTGGAACTCAAATAAATAGCCATGAGATTGTTATTGTGAATAACATGATAACGTGACTATTTAATCTGAATATTGATGTTATTCTAGTAAAGTCATGTCTTATAAGAGGGATCCTTAATAAAGCTTTGAGTAACCTATATGTTGTATACCTTCCCTATAACAAGACCAAATAATAATAAAATAATAACTTTACTAGATCTTGGCTCTATTGTTATAAATATAACAAGGCATGTAACCTTTAGGTTTGACTGAAGTTACTTTTATATAAGATTAATGAAAGAAGAGGGTTTTAAATACCAACCCTTGATTTTATGTCTTTAAAATTAATAAATAGATTATTTGATATCCTATATTTAATGGAATGAATGGGTCTATGTGTTAATGATAGAAGCATCATCTTCTAATGAATAAACTAGTCGACTCATAAGAATTGAGCAATTCCTTAAGGGATGTCTTCTATAGATTAAGCTTTATTTTTGACTATCTATTAGTCAAGTAAACCAATGAGAATACTAGTTTAGTGTTAAGAGAACTATTTAGGTCTCGAAACCTTCTTTTTTATTCAAACAATGCAATCATAGTCTCTTTAGCTTAGTTGAGGATCTCTAAGGAAGGTAGGCTTAGCTTCAGACACATTAATGATAACATTCCATTAAAAGATATGTGTAGTCCTGATTTAGACTATTCAAATTTGTCTAATTCATTATCTTACCTTGTTTTGGCTTATACCTTAGTCAATTCGCTAAGTTGACTATTTTTAGCATTTTTTTCATGCCTTAGCCATTTGTTTTATTCAAATTTATAATTAGATCTTACATTTAATGATTACTAATTTTTTGGATGGATTTTTACCTTAGTGAAATTTCCATGTTGATTGATTCTTATGTTTTGCCTTAGCCAATTATTAATCTAGATTTCCTATCGACTTTTACCTTAGCCATTATTTGGTTTTTTGAAAGTTGGCCAAAAAATGTCACATGGTATCATTCCATCACTCAAATAATTAACTGGGTGGTTTAATCCCCTAATACATCCAAGGTCCTGATAAGTTACCAAGTGGTAAAATTCTATAACTCACAACCTCAAGAGGATTGAGCCATTATGGATAATCTCCTAATGCCTCTAAGGTCCTTAGGGCTCAAGGAGCTACCAAGTTCTAGTATCCTAGAGCTCAAAAACCTAGAAGGATTAATCCATTAGGGTTAATCCCATAATTCTTTTGAGGTCTTGAGGGCCCTAAGATATACCAAGTGGTAGCATATCAGAACTTGGAAGCCCAAGTGGCTTGGTGATTAGAAATGGACCTAGAATCTTGTAATTATGATAAATGGTGTAACATGCCCCCTAATGGGCTAAGATTGAGTAGACACAAATCAATTTCATGGTACCTAACTACATTATCAATGACTTAGGCTAAATTTGATGACTATCTCATCATTTTAATTCAATAACATTAAGCATAGGTCATTGAATGATTCCTTTAGCATCTTGACTAAACGTTTGGGGCTTTTAACCCTTGTATCAGTGGCATGCACCTGGTAATTAAATTGTGGATGATGGAAAGAATAAAATACATATGTAAATCATTATGAAATCATTTATCCACTCATGTTAAGGTTTGGTCGCACACAAAATAGTTTTAATCACTTCTATTTTTGAAAAAAAAATGGGCATGACAATCGTGGTTCCACCTTTTTGGATTAGTATATTGGGTACTCCTCATTCATGAGATTTGGAATATGTATCTTTTCAACTCAAGGAAGTGATTATTTATTAAAAATTGGTACTTTATCACTCTCAATTCACCATTGGTTTAAATTCTCTAACTAGTTCAACAAAAAGGCATAATTCTCCATCACTAGTTATAGGTTAAAAGGAAATTTGATTTCACCTATGTATAGGTCTAATCCTTCCTTTCTCTCCTTTTATTTTATTTTAAATTTAAAATTTAAACTTTTTAAATTTTCAAATATGGATAGATGACTACTCTATGTGTTTTTTTAAGGTTTGTTAAATTTGAGTGGCCTACATAATTGGCATATTCTCTCAAAGACAAAGTGTGATGTACACAATTAGGTACACTTATTTCTCATTTAGCAATTTCATTACTAGAATAAAGGTGGGAAGGAGGGAGGAGGGGGGAGAGAGGGAGAGGGAGATGGAATGTAAACACATAAATCTAGTCACATGTAATTGACAATACTAAATATTGACATATCCTAAAACATATGACTTACACCCAAATACATGAATCTTATTCACCATTCCTCAAAGCTATTTATCTATATGTGGGATCAACCCTTAGTTCGTCATCACTACTACATAGAACTGTAAAATTCAAAATTTCCAAACATCTTAATATCTCCCTTAGATTGTCTCCAACTCAAGAAAGTTATCCTTGATCTTTCTAGGATAGGTTGCACTATGTGTACATGAGTGTTGTCATGCTCTCGCCCACCTAGGGAGGCCTTGTCCTACACCAAATAATGGATAGTTTGTGAATTTTGAATTGATATTTTGGGTCTTCCCATGCATTTCAAATTTTTGGCTAAATGAAGTTATCAAAAAAAATTCCTACAAATACACATCAAAGGTAATTTATTATGCCCAATTGCTATCACTTTGTTAATAGCTTACACATTATTGCACATTAATCAAATATAACCTACTATTTAAAAATTTAAATCGTTCAAAAGAGAAACCATAATCAAAGTCTAAATCATCTCAAAGTAAATCAAGAGTTATCATTTTCAAGTATCAAAGACACATTTCTAGTTGCATACACATAGTCAATGATTAAAATTGTACAATCACTCTAGGTGGGAAAACTATGTGGGATTAATTTTCCTTCATGAAATATTAGGTACATAGTAAGCAGTCAATCATCAAGGACTAATTGAGATTAAATTAACCCATTATACCCATATTTTTTATAGGTTTTCAAGCTCTCAAAATTCCCTTAAGGTTTCAAAGACAAAATAATGGAAACAACGATTTATGCACAACATAACTTGAATCAAGATATCTTAGCCTACTCAACAAATTAAAACATAAGAGGTACAATAGTAATATTTTTGTCATAATTAGTTGGGATAAGTTCACCAACATCAGACTAGAGCTACACGCATTGCTATCCACCTAAAATGATCAAGTCCATGAATTTTATATAGTTTTGCTTTTGATCTGTTACAATCAAAAAATTGCCTTCTCTATATTTCTCTATTAGTCACCAATCATAGTCAAATGGGAAAAGTCCACGATCAATGGACTTGAGTGGCCTATGGTGTAGTCTAGCTAGGGTGGACCTATTCATGAGTAGTTTCAGATTATGTTCTTGATCTTGACCATGCACAGTTGCATCTTTTGTTGATTTCTACTTGCATACATTTGAAATATTCAATAAATATACTAGTTTGAGCTAAGAACATGTCTTCTTATTATTTTTTAAAAATATTAATTTTATATATTTATCAATTTCTAAAATTAAAATTGTTATTTATTGTATATATTTATCTTTATGATACCTATCTAGTTTTACACCTATTACCATCAAATATGTGTATTGTTTCATCAAAAATAATATTAAACACCAACAATATTATCTGGTTTTGCTATTTGAGGACCTAGACTTCCTTCTACCATGTTGAGATGGGTTGATTGAGATATTATTTCCATAATATCCAAATAAAATTGAGAAAAATGATTAGTTCCACATGCAATTAGTTTTTTTTGAATTTGTAATCCATCCCCTCCACTTTTTATCTATTTTCCATGTAGTGATGTTGCTTCATAGATTAAGATATATGGTTGATATAATAATTATCCATAATAGATATTCATTCAAGGTTATTCAATCATCTACAAAGTTATGTGAACAAAGGATGAAGGACACTTACTATGCTCATGCATGTGTTTCCAATGTGGAATTGATATTGACATCAATCTTCTTCCTTCTAATACTTTTTCTATTATTACTCCTCTACATGTTGAAAAGAGTTATTCATAGAAGCATTAGATACAAGATGTAAAATTCATACATAAAATCAACTTAGATAGAACCGTCGAAACCATTGTCAACAAAAATATATTACTAATTCGAGCATTATCTTCAAATATAAGATGGATGTATTATTACTCCCAATTACACTAGGCTCTCTTTTTGTTTGAGATGCCCTTTGGGTTAACTGCAAGTATGTTCTCGTCAGATTTAAATGAAATCAAAGCACTTTCTTCTATAAGATCAACACATATGTAAACTTCACAATAATGAATTAGAATTAGATGAGCATTTTGTATTTAGTTTTGTACTCTATTATGAGATCTATGGCATGTTTTATTACCTCTTAAAAGGAAATAAAGGTTCTTCACAAGATCTTATTCATTATGAGAAGCTTTCATCATAGAGATGACCCAAACAAGATGACTTCCTAAAGATTTATCAACAAAACAATTTATTTAATGATTAAACTTTAGATTTATTTCTTTAATTCAAATTTAGAGGTGTAAACATAACCATTGTTCTATTTAGTAGTCACAAATAATCTGAAAAATATCTTACCAACTTTACTTTTATGTTTTATCTCATTTTCCCTCAAGTTTTATCTGAAATGTACTTTTCTTACAATACTCAATATTTATAAAGATATAACTTGTCTTCATTTTTGTTGGGATTCTGCAACAAATCAATCATGGAGGAAACCAAATTCAAGTTCAAAAATAGAAATAATGTAACGGTCTAACTCAACATTAGATGATGATGATGATATTGTTCCAATCACATATCCAGGAAAATCTACAATAGAATTAATGACACAGAAAAATCACGAAAACAATGTGTATCCTAACATGCAAAAAGACTAAATTAGAAGCCGTTTTCCTGAGTAGAAATATATATTGTGATATTCTAGAAGATGGAAAATCTTTCTACTATTCTCTTAACATTTGTCTATGAAAAATAATTTTCAAATCCACAAATAGATAGGCTTAAATAAGGCACGCATCTCGGATGCCAGTCTCAATCATTTCTTAACCGATACCGTGCAGGACGAAAGCCGTTGGGATTCAACTGCTTATTAAAATCAATATAGATTACCGGCCAACTGCTTGTCAGTATTCATGATAACTTGTCTGCATTCATGATAGTATAATGAATCGGAATTTCGATTTCGTCTTGTAGCTGGATATAGTGTTCTTCGTGCAACGTAGATCCGTTATTCCTTTTCTCAGGGGACAGAAATCTATGGAAGATTAAGATGATGAATATTTATTTTCGCAGCAAAAAAGCAGGGTTTGATGCCACCTGAAATCTTCTGTCTTCACCGATAATAGCGGCGGCAGATTTATTCTCCTTATTCATTATCCTCTGAATCGAGGACTCATGATGCATATATATAATCTCCTCAAAATAGAATGCCATATACAAAAAAGGGAAATCTCCCAACGATAGTAAACTCTCAGCTAGGATGGCTAGAGTATCGGATTCTGTTTTAGCCATCTTTTTTTTTCTCCTTCAGGCCAAAGCTGATGTCATAAACTCCATTGATAGTTGCTGGAATAGAGACCCACATTGGGCGCAAAACAGAATGATCATGGCAGATTGTGCAGTGGGATTTGGGCGTTTTGCTCAAGGAGGCAAAGGAGGTGAGATTTACACAGTAACAAGAGACGATGACAATCCTGTAAATCCCTTGCCTGGGAGTCTCAGATACGGAGTCGGTAAAAGTGGGCCGATTTGGATTGTTTTTGCAAGAGATATGCAAATCAGGCTGAGAATGCCCCTGTTTGTTACAAGCTACACTACTATAGATGCAAGGGGTGCAAGGGTCGATATTGGGGAAGGGTCTTGTATACGAGTGTGGAAGGTGAGCAATGTTATTATTCATGGATTAACCATCCACGACTGTTGGGAAAGTTCTTCTGGATATGTTGTAATTTCTCATTTGAGAGGGCCTGAAAATATTTACCCACAGGATGGAGATGGTATTTCTGTAGAGAGTTCTAGAGATATTTGGATTGATCATAACACGCTTTCCAGATGCGCTGATGGTCTTATAGATGTGACTGTGGGTTCAACTGCTATCACTATTTCTAACAACCATCTTTTTGACCACAACGAGGTAAGTAGACAAATGCCAATGGTTTTCTCTTCCTTCTAATGCTTTCCATATGATAAAATATTGGCTATCTCTTCTTTCTGATGCTGCCCATGTCATTACATGTGGGATTTCTCATCTTTCTGATGGTGACCATCTCAGGAAATAGTGTTTATAATCTTCCTTATGATACTGCCCATCTCATGAAATATTTGTTTTCTCTTCTTCCTGTCCATCCCATGAAATAGTTAATCAATTGAACTTGTGTTCAGGCAATGTTGTTGGGAAACAGCGATTCAAATGAAGCTGATAGAAATATGAAGGTTACAGTTGTTTTGAACCACTTTGGGCCAAACATCATGCAGCGCATGCCAAGGTAGGCAATCCGATTCATGGGTATAGAATAGAAAAGATTTTAATCTCCACATTGACTCTAGTAATATACATATCTTTTCGCTAGTATAGTTGCTAGTAATATACATATCTTTTCGCTAGTATAGTTGTTAGTAATATACATATCTTTTCGCTAGTATAGTTGTTTTTAAAATTCATGTTTACAAGTCACACCACGTTTTCGTCGATTTGATTTTGCAGGTCTCAATACTATGGTTGTCAAACTCAACAAACCAGAGAAACAGTTTAATATTCATGGTTGATTCAGAGTCTATAGTATTCTCTAAAAAACTTCCAGAGTCCAAGCTTAGAAGGAATCTAAAAAGAATCAATCTCAGCCTACTCCCAATTAGGAAGTAAACAAGTTAAAACATTCTACACACATGAAATGGAATCCAGTATAACAGATACTTGGTGCTTTAAATTTTGACATTTTTTTAATCTGAACTTTAGATGACCATTAGAAAAGAGAAATTACTTAATATGTGGAAGTCAAGCTGTTTTATTAATTAGATCAATTGGTGAATAGGCCACCACCTTACATGCTACATTTATTTCGGTTTCTGAGACATGGATTGAGTTTTGCCCAACTTTACCAACTCAGCTTCAGCCCTGGGCGGGAATTCCTGGTATCAATAACGGTTCTGCTTGTAATCATCATTTTCTACAACTTACACTCTACCAATATCAATACCTATGCCCGCAGGAACTATTCTGTTCATAGATACTGTCATCAAGGGTATTGGCTATCCCTCTTATTTATTCCCTCAACAATTTTTTTAAACCAAAACAGACTGGAACTTCTGCATGTCCCCGGATGAGACGTAGAAATGGTTTCTTCATTATTGAAACTATAGTTTTGACCTAATTTTCTGTTGTTAATATCTTTATTTTTGTTTAGAGTGGCCATCTCCAATTTTAGGCCAAATAGTTATATCTTACCCTAGGACCCATTACCATTTTCTTTAAAAATTCATAAGTATTCTGACAATAATTGAAAAAAATAGTGATAATAACAGCTAACTAACCCATTCATTATGGACATTCGACATGCAGAGCTAGATTGGGATACGTGCATGTGGTGAATAACAACTATGAACCATGGGGTATATATGCAATTGGAGGAAGTGAGCATCCAACTATCCTCAGCCAAGGTAATAGGTTTATGGCTCCAAACGATTATACAAAGAAGCAGGTCACAGAACACGAAGGATGTTATGAAGGTCCCAATTGTAACACATGGATGTGGAGATCAGTTGGCGACAAATTTTTAAATGGGGCTTATTTTAAACAATCTGGTGAGGAAAACATGTTTCCCTTTCTAATGTACAATAATTTAGAAAACTTCAGAGTTCACAGTGCTGGATTAGTACCGCAATTGACAATGAATGCAGGGGCTCATGTTTGATCTGAAAACCTGCATTGCTCTTAAATTGTATCTCTTTTTTCTGTTCGTTTCAAATGATTTATTCACACTACATTTATAGATTCATCAGATTACAGACAGTGCCCAACCAAAAACAATTGGATTATGGCCAATGAATATACTTGTATCAATGTCTAGCTTGTGATAAAATTTTAATAGCCACATTATCTTCCAGCTTGAGCACATTGTACCAGTTTCAAATTTATACGACATATATAGCTTCAGGGTCATCTAACTTATCATTAAGCAATTTCATTAACCGTATAGATGGTTAAAGACCACACACGCACTCAATGTTAGGAAGAGTTTACCACCAAAATTCTGAGCAAATTTATAAAATCAAAGTTTTAGAGGATAGTGTGGGGTCAATTATTATGTACAATCAAATATATTTTTATTATTAGAGTGCTTCACATTATATTAAACAAAAAATATAATTATAGAGGGTTACAAAGTAATGTAGTTGGATAAATTACGGTTCAAATTCCATACTAAAAAGCAAAATCGGTTGAAAACAACAAAATCAGCTGGTCAAGACATGGCAAAAGCAATTACAAATAAATAGATAATAAAACATTAAGCACAGGGCGCCGCCCTAAGGGGCAGAGGTAGAGGCATCCATGGGAAGCGCCACCCAAACAAGTAGTTCCATATTAGGAATCTCCAAAGCATTTCAGCCATCTAGGGGGTCATCATGAATAGTGATAGGCCAACCATCAATGGGTTGCATAGGAAAAATAGTGCTTGTTAGAGACTGTCATGAAAGACCAACAATGGACTTACCATGAGATTTATATTAGAGAGAGTTTACAGAAGATATACCACCCAATGGTTAAGAGAGTAACAACTAGGTCATAGTCTTAAAGGGTAATTAAAAACTATCATCAAAATACATATACAAAAATGGATTCCTCACAATCAACCAAATAGTGTTAGCAAATTGGGAAATAAAATTACATTCAATACTAAATTTATATTGTACACAAATAATTAGTAACCAAAATAACAAACTATATTTATCAAAACTAGTTTGTGTAATGTTAGTGTTATCAGTGAGCTTTTTCTAGTCAAGTCCCCTCATAGTAACATTGGGGCCCTCTAAATTATCTATTAAAGAGTCTTTAGGTTCATTATTAACATGCATAGGGTCCTTGCACTTAGAATCTAGATCCAAGCTAACTTGAAAGATTTAGACTATTTCCATCAAGACTACCACCAGCAACCACATGACTATCAGTAACCACATGTTGTCATATCTCATGAAGAAGTTCACTAACATGTCTTCCCAAGAGATCATCAATCCAAACCCTAACTCAAGTCACAATCAAATCCAAACATGCCACTTGCCACTACAACATGATTCATAAGTGATGTAGTCACGATCAAGGTTCGTAATGTAGGGAAGCATTACACCATGTAGCCTAGATGATCACATGCTCACTTTAATCTCAATGCAAAACTCAAACACTAATTTAGATTGTGGGTAAGTGCAAAAATTTGGAGCCAAAAAGTGGACATTTTTTGCTTTTAACATGATTTCAACATTTCCATGTATGCAATTTTTAAAAGTGATTATACGGTCTTGGATCTTAGGCTTGGTGATTATCGATCCTAAACTACATACGTGGTTTTAGTTTTTAGAATTACATATACAATACTATGTTATAAGTTTAAAAAATGTCAATGCCTTTCAGCTCGCATCAATGCAAACCATGACTAAACAAGTAAATAACTCAATTCATGTTTTGGAAAAAAAAAAAAAAACATTTTACCTCAAAATCAACAATGGTACGTAAGAGGAAGGTATGCAAGCAAATTTGAGTGAAATTACAAAAAATTATGTGAATTTTATTGATTTGCATTATTTTTTATTGAAATTGTTTATTTATTTTTATTTTTATTTTTAAAATGCAAAATATGCCTTCATGTGTAGAGGGAAATGTATAAAGTGAAAATGAACAACCTAACCCTCCTAGCTCATAAAATTTCTAACCCTCATAGCCCATAAACCTTTCCTAACCCTCTTATAGTTCTTTAATCCCCTGAAGGTAGTTGGGAGGAATTGGCAACCCACATAATATAAAATGAAATAAAAATTGAGAATTTAATTAAAGTAATGATGGATCCATGTTCAACCAACCCCCACCAAACTTATCTAGAAAAATACATTAGATATTAATAATATATTTTCTAGGCTACTATGAAATATTAAAAAAAATAATAAATTCCAAATTTGTGCACTATTCAATGATGAAAAAATTGATGCGCCACTAGATATGTCAACCAAACAAATTTCAATCCATTGGTGCACCTACGAGTTGATCCAATCATGTTTTTGGAAGCATTGGTTTATGGTCTTTGATCACCCACTTTGCAAAAATAATGAGGTCCCTTGTATTTTTTTTAAAAACTCTATTGTGAGTTTTCCCATAATGAAGTTATAAATTATTTTGATTTCTTAGAGTTTCAAGGTAGATGAAAAGGCTTTGTGTAGGATAGGTTAGGTGCACAATGTGTACATAATCATATTGCAAGAGCACCTATCTAAAAAACACATCCTCATAAGGCAATACCCTCTACATTCAATGAGACTATAGAGATTGATACTTTGCATGCGCCCAAGCCACTTACTAACACCCTCATTCAACATACGATCTAGGTTTTCCATACTACTACTGGTAAGAGGGGGCATGCAAAGGATTTATCTAGTGTTGTTATCTAGCCTCACCATTGTATATCATGTGGTGTTATGTACACTGGACCTGAGGAAGACAAGGAGGATTGCATACAACTTGATTATGGTGGTCTCTCCTAGGGCCTAGATGATATCAATCTTAGTGATGTGTTTTAGTCATCTACATTTGGTATGAACACTTCAACTACAACTTCTTAGGTATCTTATATATATTTTACACATTGAAAATAAAATGTTAGACCTATTAAATTTGAAATATTTGTACAATTTAAAAGGTAACAATTATTTTTCATAGAAATCTCAATAATGTATATATAATTTTTTATGTTATAGCAGGATTGTAGATGCTACATGAGCTCAAATGTTACTCATATTGCATCTATATATACATATATAGAGATAATTTTTATGTATTTATTAAGGTTATGGTTTGTTACATGTATGTACTTATATATATGATCAAGTGATTAACTAATATATATATATATATATATATATATATTAGTTGATGACCATGATAGACACTCCATCTATTAGGATGGGAGAATATCTAGGCATTGTTGATGTGATTTCATCTATGCAACAGCTCACCAAGGTATGAGAGTTATTATAATGTTTAAGTGTAAATATGGATTTGTGTTTTGTAATGTTCCTCTATACTTGTATGAATAACTAACGCATAAAATAATTGTCTACACAGATTCCTCTGGTGACATCTTCTAGTCATGTTCAAATGATTGGCAAGTATGATGTGGTACAAGGCAATTTAATTTTTAAATTTAGCTATTATATTTTAATGATTTAATCAATTTATTTAAATATTTATGAGTTAATTTTAAATTTTATTTTGTATATATACATGTGTAGGGTCCTACCCCTTCCCTTATCAAGAGTAGGGCACTGATTCCTATTGGTTCTTCATTTTACACATGTTTTTCATCCTCAACTTGCCATTGACCTTATTGAGCACTAGATGCAAATTGACCATGACCAAAAAATTGTTGTAAGTGTACATTTGAATAAATTTTTGTATCATTTTAAAAGTAGCTTGATAATTTTTTATATAAATTTTATGACAATATTTGTATATGAATAGGTCAAGCTACATGTGAGTTTTGAGAGGAAGATGACCTGTGGTCATTCATCTCATAGACCTCCATATATGAACAAGGTGTCTGAGGGAGAGAATTATACAATAAAGACAAAGAAAGAAATGTATTTTGATGATTAGGATCATGTCTTATGACATTTTATTGTATGCCTATATGACTTGATGTATGGTTGTTTGGATTTGTATGCATATATGGTATTGACCTGAGATATTCTATTATGTTCACACACACACACACACACACACACACACACACACACACACACACACACACACACACACACACATTGATCATTAAGATCATATCTTATGACATTATTGTTTGTTTATATGGCTTGATGTACGGTTGTTTGGCATTATATGTCTATACGGTGTTGACTCAAGATATTCTATTATGTTCACATTTTGTATGCCTATATATATATATATATATATATATATATATATATATATATATATATATAATGTTTGGTGTGTGTGTGTGTGTGTGTATACCAAACATTATATGTCTATACGGTGTTGAGTCAAGATACTCTATTATGTTCACATTTTGTATGCCTTTCTCTCTATATATAGAAAGGCATACAAAATGTGAACATAATAGAATATCTTGAGTCAACACCGTATAGACATATAATGTTTGGTGTGTGTGTGTGTGTATATATATTATTACCTCAAATATTATCATTAATTTCACCTTATGGATTTTGTTGTAATTTATTAAATAGGCCAACATTGATATTATGTCATCATTAAATTGATTGATATTTGTTTTTACAAATATCATAAATAATGATGAGCATGAAGGTGTGATTTATGAAGCATCTATAGTTATTACTCTAATAAAATTTAAAACAAAAAGTAAATGTTCCCACATCATGATTTAGTGGAAACAAGATCAATAATGATGATGGATGAGAGTGGAATTTGTGAAACATGTGTAGTTATTACTTAGTAAACATTTACAACAAGAAGTACATGTGTCTACATCATGATTCGATGGAGGAGATGATTATAAATGATGATGGGTGAGGGTGGTATTTGTGAAGCATGTGTATTTATTACTCTAATCAAATTTTAAAAAATAAGAAAAAGTTTTCACATCATGATTCATTGGAGCATTTATTGAACTTCATCATCATTATTCTTTGATATTTTAAACCCATATTAATTCAAGTTGAAGTTGGATATCTCCATGTTTGGGCTCTTGTGGCTAAAAATTAACATCACCGCCATGTTGAGGGTGATGAATAACTATAGGACCACATTATTTACCTTGAAGTAAAATTAGTTAAGAGATAAATCACTCATTCTAACCTCAAGAATGTCCTTCCCTATATAGTAAAATTACAATTTTAAAGCAAACTTCAGACACGTGTAAAAATAAAACCATAAGTAATAAACATGAATATAAAGAACAATAATGTGCATGT
The DNA here is from genome assembly GCA_037957365.1 of Torreya grandis. Taxonomy (NCBI): domain Eukaryota; kingdom Viridiplantae; phylum Streptophyta; class Pinopsida; order Cupressales; family Taxaceae; genus Torreya; species Torreya grandis. The sequence goes on along the minus strand of JARHVA010003661.1, from coordinate 326,644 downwards.
AAAATCCCTTTACTTTTACCCTGGATCAATTGGATCAAAAATAAGAGATGAGTATGTGGTATACAATTCAGTGATCAGTCCTGAAATGTTATTTTTATGTAGTCAAGAGACAAGTTATTTTCTTCTAGTAGACATTTCCACTTTGGGGGACCTCCTCTTGTAAATCCATCACTTCTAACACCTCTTTATATTAAAATTACATATTTTACCACCACCATGACTTATGAATCAACACAAATACATGTTTTTATCATAATTTTGGGGTCGATATACATTGATAAGAAAATTGTCAACATTCAAGCCATAGTTGGAGATCTACACCTTTGGGGCCTTATGGCTAAAAATTGGAATCTAAACCATATAGGGGGTTATGAATAACCTCTATGACCATGTTATTAGCCTCAAATTACACCTGGTTAGGAGATGAAGCACATGTTCTGACCTCAAGAACATCCTTCCATATATAATAAAATTGTAAATTTTAAGGAAAAATTTAGACACATGTCAAATTAAAAATATAAGTCATCTACAAAATCCTAAAGAACCATCACATGTATGTATAATCCATATAATTTCACCCCATATCAATTGGATAAAAAATAAGAGATGAATATGTAGTAGACAATTTAGTGATCAATACTAAAATGCTATTCTTTAAGAGACAAGTTCTTTGCCTCCAATAGATATTTCCACTTTTGAGACCTCTGATAGAAAATACATCACTTATAACACCTTAAGATCTGAAAATTACATATGTTCTCACCACTGTAACCTCCAAATCCACACATATACTCATTTTTACAACAATTTTGGTGTTGAGAAACATTGACAAGAAATGTTGTCAACTTTCAAGCTGTAGTTGGAGATCTCCACCTTTGGGGTCTTGTGGATAAAAATTGGCATTGAAACCACATTGAGAGTGACAAATAACCTATATGATTGTATTATTGGCCTTATCCTGTAACCAATTAGGATATGAAGAACCTATTTTGTCCTCAAGAACGTCCTTCCTTATATGGTAAAATTATAGTTTTTATAAAATCTTCAGACACATGTCAAAAGAAAACCATGAGTCATATACATAAAATAAAAGAACCATGTGAATTTTAAAACCCTCTAATTTAAACTCAAATAACTTAGATAAAAAATATAAGATGAATCGATGGTAGATGATTCAATGGTCAATCTTAAAATGTTATTTTTATGTAGTTAAGAGACAAGTTCTTTGCCTCTAGTATACATTTCTAATTATGGTACTTCTGCTTACAAATCCATCACTTAAAACACCTATAGATATGTAAATTATTTGTTTTGAAAATAATTTTTATGTCAATAAATATTGATAAAAAAATTGTTAACATTCAAGACGTAGTTGGATATCTTCACCTCCAAGCCCTCGTGACTAAAAATTGGCATTGTCACCATGTCATGGGTGATGAATAACCTATAATAATATGTTATTGGCCTCTAATTACACCCAGTTAGGAGACATAGAAACATTCTATCCTCAAGAATATCCTTCCCTATATGGCATAATTATAGTTTTAGGCAAACTCTAGACACATGTCAAATGAAAACCATACGTCATCTACATGAATTGAAAGAACCATCAAGTGCATGTAAAAACCCTAACATTATACCATGGATCTCTTGGATCTAAAATAATATATTAATATATGGTAAATGATCTAATAATTAGTCTTGAAATGCTATTTTTATGTAGATAAGAGATAAGTTCTTTTCCTCCAATAGACATTTCTGATTCCAAGACTTCGCTTATAAATTCATCACTTCCAACACCTCAAGATACATAAATTACTTATATTCCTACCACCAAAACCTATGAATCCATGTAGACATGCATTTTTTAAACAATTTTGTCATCGAGAAATATTGTTAATATTCAAGCTGAAATTGTATATCTCCATCTTTGAGGCCTTGTAGTTGAGAATTGACATCATCAACAAAACATAAGTGCCAAATAATCTCTAAAATCATGTTATTGGCTTTGGAGTATGCCTAGTTAGGATATAGAGCACCCGTTTTGGCCTCAATAACATCTTTGCCTCTACAAAAAAATTGTCAGTCATCTAAATGAATTGCAAGCTTCTCTTAACCTTGAGAATATGGAATTCTCTACTAACGATGACAACCATGTGAAGGTGGAATCTAATTTTTCACCACTAACCTAAAAAAAATATGTTAGTATGAAATTAAATTTAAATTTATATGTACTACCTAAAAAATTAATAGAATTTGATAAAATTAAACACATTTACATTTGAGAACTCAACATACCTTGCGATTTCAATCCAAGGAACCAATAGGATCGACTCTACTCTTGATAGTAGAAATAATTGATTTATGGTCAAAATCACTAACTTTTCATTGATTCCTATTTAATGGCCTCACCTGATATTTTTACAATTTAAAATTTGTTGCGAGAACCAAGTTCAAATAGTGGAGTATATTTCTATGTATTTCATAGTCTTCAAAAAATCATGCATATGAATATCTTATCGAATCCAAGTTATATTACCTATCACAAATCAAAATGGATAATAATGTTTCCCTCATCTATGACTGAAAATGTCAATTTCTTTTTTTTCTCTACACACCAGCATAAGTAGTAGTTTGCCCCCTCATCTTTAATAACTACATAAACATGCTCTGCATCATAAAATAAAACATTCTTTAATAATGACCTATCAATATATATATATATATATATATATATATATATATATATATATATATATATATATATATATATATATATATATATATATATATATATATATATATATATATATATATATATATATATATATATATATATATAGGTCATTATTCAGTACATAACACATCATTTCAATTTAATTTTATATATAGTTTAAATTTATAAATTCATCTCTTGCTTGGTTGCACTAGATCAAATACATGGTCAAAGTTATGTGATGTCATATTTGTAAGTTGTAATTTTGGTGGAACCAATTGATTTTGACCTAATTAACATCATTTAGAGTAAGAATTAGGTTTAGAATGATTAATTTATCCCAAATTACATCAATAATTATCCTAATTAACTAATTGGTAAAATTTGTAATGACATTGGGGCTAATTCAACCCAAAATCACGTTCTTATTGATGTTGATTTTATCCACACCCTCGAACCCTTACGATGTAGTCTCTAATGTTTAAGGATATATGAATGCAATTCACTCCAAGGTGTGAGTTATGGGGTATTAATTTTTTAAACAACTTGTTTGTGTAATAGAGACAAATGAAGTAGTTTGTTTACCATGGATGGTTTGAATATGGATGGATATGAATCTAATTGGTATGGATTAATAGATAATGTATCTAACCTAAAGTGATTTGGACCAAAATAAACTCAAAAAATAGGAAAATGTAAGGAATAAATAGAGGCATATAGATCAAGAAAAATGAAACCTTTCTAAACTAACAAGTGAACTAAAGAAGGACAAGTAATCAAAAACAAATGTTTGCTACAAAATGCTAAGAGTACACAAACAATCAAGCATAGTTATAAGTATAATTAAATAATAAATACAATAAACTTAAGCATGTATAATAAAAGGTTATCACATTTACAAGATTATGTTAGCACATCTACAAGAGGGGATAATGATTAACATAGAAAAGGGAATTCAAATTAGTAATAACATAGTAAGAATAAGTTGTATTAAAAAAAATACAAGTCATGAAAAAAGAGAAAAATAAGATACCATAATGACAACACTTTCTACACAATTTAAAAGATTAAAGAATAATCAAGATTTTTACATCGAGATCAATTGCAAAAATTTCCTTAGAATTTCCTATTAATTTCAATACCAAGAATTATCTTCCCTTTTAGACTGGGAGGATACAAGTATATATAAGTTTGGTTTGGGCAAGGTTTCATCTCAAAATTAAAGTCTAAAATTACATGTCCAAAAATATTTTTGTATGCTAATTTGCATGCAAATCATGTATGTACAATGGTAATTGTTCAGAGATAGAGTTTTTTGACTAAAATACCATATATGCATGGAAATTAAAATTGGAACTAATGTTCTAATCTAGATAAACATGCAAATACATATATAATTAGAGGGTGATGATGTGTCACCATTGGAAGAATAAAACTATATAATAACATTTATAGAATCTAAAGTGGAAGGGATTGTCATTGTAACTTGAGTTACAATTGAAACTGGTTCTATCACTGTAAATATACATAAAATTACTACCAATGTAGTGAAAACTAGAAGTGATACATATGTGGGCCTAGTCTATGTTTACACCATTGTGTGATTTGGATCCTAAGTACCTTGAAAAGGTTGTTTTGTTTCCCCTAATACTAAAGTTAATTGTTTGGATGCTTCCATCTATAAATATAATGTGTGGCTAGCTTGGAAGTCTATATCTATAGTTTTATAATCAATAAAAGGTCTTTTAAACAATTGTGAGAACTTGTTCATTATATTTTAATGTATGACTAATGTAGCCTTGACCCTTACATGAACTTTCTTGATTCCAATGAGTCAATTCTTGAAAAAAATTACTGATTACATTATTTCAACATTAGTCGTATAGATTGTACCTTCATTCTTAGATCAAAGGTTATTGGCTATTGCTCGTAGGAGATTTTTAAAAATGGATTTAGGGACCAATTACCCCTAGGGAGTGATTATTTAATTGACTCTCATATGTTTTAAAATAAAGACTACCTCTTTTTCATAATTATAAAATTATTACATGAGAGTTTGCATCTCCTGATTCTACTCAAGCAAACTATCCCTCTTAATAGTAATAAAACTTTGGTCCTATGCAAACTTAGATGATACTATTAAATTTAAATGGGTATAAGACTTATTTTTGGTTTCTTGGCTTATGAAGTTAATTTTTCCATCAAAGTCCTTAATTTTATTGAAAAAAGGATGATATCCCCTACTTAGGTTGTGATATGATCTTTGCAGACCTTATTAGATGAATAATGTCATAGTGGTTTCTCACTACCCCATACACATTATCTATGATTTGTTTGGGAACTTAAATGGTGTTCCTCTATGGAAGCCTCTAAATAGGATGATCAAGGATTTTGAACATTTATTTTATAACCCCTCTAGTAACATCCACAAAATTATAAGGATATTCTTGATATTGATCTAGGTCTAAGGGATTTACTTTACTTCTCTTTGTTAGAAAGAATATATATTCTTTCTGGTCTAACTTAACCTATTTCCCCTTTATAACCACATTATTTCTTTTCACCTTTATCAAGGTCTATTTTTATATTAAAAAAAATTAATTGTGGGTTGCTCAGCAACCACCAGGTCATACCTTCATTCTTCTTCTTGTAACTACTTAATCCATGAAGGAATGTTTAGTGCAACTTGTTTCTCTATTGGTTCTACTTGAATAAAGGAAAGGGATTACTCTGAAGGAAGCATGTGTTAGCATATGTATTATCATTGATGTCAAATTCTTGATGTCATGTGTGCATTGATGTTAAGATTAATGATAAAGTGGTGATGTCATAGTATGATCAGTGTCATTAATGTTAAGAAGGTTGAGCAAGGTAAGTATTGTTTGAGGCATATCATATTGTATCTAGCATGTTGATGTGGTTTCAGGTCAAGGTGAGGTTCCAAGATGGAAAAAATCATATAGGAAAATTAATGGATGTGGTTGATGGTATGATCTATTGCATAGGTCATATGAGGTGTTATATGTTCTTGAAGTGCTTTTAGAAGTGAAAGGAATTCATCAGAGTAGTCATATGAATGACTAGGTTCTCCTAGTTTTCTTGGATAATCAGACTAAGTGAGTAGATTTGTGACATAATCATTCACATGTGTGAAGGTTTCGTAATAAATTGGTCACATGGGTTTGTTCAAGTTTGTGCCTAGATCATGTGGTTGAAATTTCAAGTCTTGATATGGTGTTTAGCAAAAGATATCAAGGTATAAAGTTGGCCTCCCAGGTAGATTGTAGTGTTTCCCATACTTATCCAAAGTTTATATACTATAATATGATGTGATAAATACCATAAAGTTCAATCCTTGAGAAAATAGTTATTATAGAGGGTAAATGTAGGGTTGCCAAGTATCTAAATCTAGCTTGATCAAAACAAGGATCAACGACACATGAGCAATCATGTAGATGAAGACATAATGGAGCACATTCATTCGTCTAATGGAAATTACAAGGTCAATAATTCAAAGGATCCTCAGATTTCACATGGGACTACAAAGTAGCATAATTGCATTGTAATTGATAGCATTGTCCACATAAGGCACACAGAGGTGCCAAGTGTCATAATCTCAGAAGCATGAATTAAGAGCAATGACCAATGATTGAAGATAAAGTCCAAAAGATTCCTAAGGAAATAAATGGATTTTATTTAATGAAATTTATAGGGGGAATGGGATGTATGAATGTGTCTAAAGCTTTAACTTTACATAGTGACCATTGGAATTTAAATTAACAAAGGTAAAACTAGTTTGTATTATTTGAGTTATAACTTTTGATATATGATGGATTTGACAATGGTATAAAAAGAAAATTTATAAGGAAATACAAGGTGAATTAATAAATATTGGTTATAAGGTTTTAATTTCTATAAATTTATAAATATATATCTCTAAAGTTGACTATGTGTTTGACCATCTTCTGCAAGTGACCTGAGAAGAATGTTTGAGTTTGTTTTGATGTTTCATGATGAATTATCTATTGTATAATGTTGTAAAATCCATGAGGATCATATATATGAATTTTATAGGTTTGATAAATCCATATTAAATATAAAAATATGCTTATAAGTTGATTGTTTATTAACTCATGGTGTTCTTGTGTATAAGACTATTGTTTGAGTGGGTTCTGCATATACAAAAGAATGTACTGATGGATGTAATCACCTCAATGTGTATTAGGGGTAATTTAGAGTGGACACATGTATTTTTAAGTTGTCTTGTGTTTTTTATTTTTTAAATGAAGTTATAAAAGAGTGAATAGGTCTCCATGAGACCTATAAGGGCTATTAAGGCCTAATTGAAAGGTATAGTTGCTTAAGGGTGACCCATGGATGCTATGGTCGATGTATTAGTGTGATAAAAATATTTAAGGGTTAAGTAAAGTCTAATGGACAACCAAAAAAATAATATTCTTGAAGAATCTATAAAGATTTAATTTAAAGGAGATGGTTTAAAGTGTTTTTTAGTGTTGAATGAGTGGAGCACAAGAGAGTGTTGAGTAGTGAAGGAAGGAGGAGAGAGTGTGTTGAGTGGATGGATTGAATATTAGAGTAGGTTGAGGACTATGTGTATAATTTTTAGGTCATAATTTTGATGTTAGAATAGTGTACTTATATGATTGAAGAAAATGAGTAAAGAGGTCTAGAGTGATCCAAAGGGGTGTTTTGGATGCATTACTTATGTGTGAAAGTTTGAAAGAGTGTGAAGGGTTGAAAGAGAGGTGTTATAAATTTTTTTCCCTTCATATCAAAAGGTAATCAAAGTTTTAGATCTATTTATTTCATAGGTAGTGTGTGGGTGCTCAACATATGGAACAAGTTGGTGTGTGTTCATGCTTAGGGTTGGATGCTTTTTATGAAGTGGGTGCTTCACTAAAAGGTCTCATGTTTATGATAATTTTATAGGATAATTAGTCCATGTTTTTATAGTATTGAGAGTGAGTTTTATTCCCTATGAGGGTCTCGTACGTAATTCATTTGTTGTGTGTTTGATCTTGCATCATCTTTTTGATTCACTATTATGAACAACTTGTATGCTTTGTGAATTATTGTGATGATTCATTAAGGATTGGAATTAAAGTTTGGATTATCTTGAATCAATAATTCACCCCCCACCTCTCAATTATTTCACCTCTAATAATTGGTATTAGAGCCATACCTTCTTTTCAAGTTTAACCACTTGAAGGTGATCTAAGGTACAATATGGTAAGTCAACATATACAGTGTTTATCTACAAAATAAGCACCATTGTTTAATGAGTCTAATTATTATTTTTGGAGTACAAGGATGAGGACATACATTATGTCTCTAGGGTTTGATATTTGGCAATCTATTACAGATGGTTATACTATACCAACTCATCCTCTAACTAGTGCAACTAATAAGAAGCTAAGTGAAAACAATTCAAAGGAAATGAATGCCATCATTTGTGTTCTTTCAGAGACTGATTTCACCAAGGCAATGAATTATAAATCTATCAAAGAATTATGTGACAAATTATAGATCATTTATGAATGGGATTCAAAGGTTAAGTTGGCCAAGTTGTAGACTTAGTGAAGATAATTTTAGAGTCTCAAGATGAAGGAAGAGGATTCAATGACATCATATTTATAGAGGGTTTATGAGATTATGAACATCATCATAGATCTTGTAGAGAATATTAAAGAAGATAATATAGTAAAAAAGGTATTAAAATCTCTCACTCTCAAATTTGATTCAAAATTATCTACTTTAGAAGAAATTCATGATCTTACTCAGATGAATATGGATGAATTGTATGGGATCCTTACTACCTATGAAATGAGAGTAAATAAGGATAGACCTCCTAAAAAGGAAGTAACCTTTAAGGTGATAAAAAAACAAAATCCAGGAAGAACAAGTTAATTTTTGAAGACTTTTATCTTAATGAAGATCAACTTGAAGCCATGATTGTAAGGAAATTGAATGTAGGATCATGTAAGTATGAAGGGAAACTTCCCTTTAAAATTTTTTCATGTGGTAATGTTGGTCATTTTACATCTAGATGTATAGATAGAGGCAAGTTTGAACACAAAAAAGCTATAAGAAATCTCATGAGGATGAACAGAAGAAATCTAAGGGTCCTAGCAAGTACAAAAAGTTCTTAAATAATAGAAATGGTAAGGAGTCATATAAAGTTAGTAAGAGTCTTTACCATGAAGAAGATAGTAAATCATCTATAGAAAAAGAAGAAAACACATCAGATAGTAATGATTCTTTTCATAATGAGGACAAGGAGACATTGTTCATGGATCTTAGTGATGATGAAGGTGAATGTTCTTTAAGCATAGATTTCTTTGGAGGAGATTTCTCAAAGGAAGAAGATGAGAAATAAACTCTTGAATAAAAATATCTAAATACTATGGAAGGAATGAAGCTACTACAAGGAAAGGATATAAAACAAGCTTCTTTGATCAAATCTTATAAGGAGAAAATTGGCCTTTTTGAAGGAAGGTTGAGTAATGAAGTCAAGAAACATGATGAGATCACTCAATATCTTGAAACTCAGGTTTGTACTCCTAATGAAGAAGTAAAGAGTAAGGATGAAGAATGTATCATGTATCAATCAGAAATGGTGTCTTTACAAATGAAACTAAATCAAGCTATGAGAAAGCTTGAAACATATCAAAAGTTAGAAGCAAGCAGTTCTAAAAAAGATGATCTCATGACAAACAAAGATGTAGTTGATGATTCAGATAATAATGAAACTAAGGTAGAATTGATGCATGCTCTTGAAGATATAAAAATTGAGAAGAAAAAGAATAATAAGATGATGTCACAAATCAAAGACTATGAGGAGCAATTAAGTATGTTTGAGGCAAGAATAAATGATGACACCATGGAACATGAAGATATAGTCAAACATCTCAACACTCAATTAGAAACTATGTCTACAAGCCTAAAAACTAAATAAAATAAATGCTTCAGGTATATAATTGATATTAAGTCCTTAAAGGTTGAGTTGGAGAAGACATTTAGCAAGGTAAGGTCTTTTGTGAAGTTTGAAAAGAGTACTAATGATCTTGACAACATTCTGAGTAATCAAATATTTGTAAGTGATAGAATTGGTCTTGGATACAAAGAAGAACAAAATAATTTAATTCAAGATAAGATAAAGACGAATGAAAACAAGGATAATCAGACCTTGAAGATCAATCATCAGTTAAGGAATGAAGGTGTTGACAAAATGAAAACAAATTAGTTTAGACAACCAAATACCATGAGGTATGAAAGTTTCAATGGTTACTGTTACACATGTAATCGATTTAGTCATAGGTCAAGAGAGTGTAAAAAACCCTCAAGAAATGAATTTTATAGGAACTATGATAAGAATAATCAATCAAGTGGTGTAATTGAATTTGAATGCTACAATTATATGACATGGGGCACATTGCAAGATTTTGTCCTAACAAAGTAAGAAATAATGAGTTTTTCTTAAGTATGGTCTGCTACAAGTGTCAAGAGAGAGGTCACATAACAAGATTCTATAGAAATGGTGAATCTCTTACTTCAAATAAAATAAGATATAATGAATGGAGACCCAAGGAGGTGAATGGGTTGTTTTTCATGATATAACAAGAAACAGGTCCAAGAATCAAAGAGCAAGCCTTGTCTGCTCAAATGGCCAAGAAGATCAACTAGGACTCTAAGTTAAAAATAAAAACGTGAAGTTAAGGACTCATTCAAAGTTAATCTGATGATGAGGTAAGGCTGAAAGTAAAGTAAGAGCATGGAGATGTGGGAGTCTCCTGAGTTTTGGGATTGTTAGTTTCTCATGACAAAAGGGTGTCTCTACCTATGCTTCTTACAAGACATCTTTCTTGTGGAGAAGCAAGTTAATGTGTTCAAGGTGCATTCAAGAATTTTTGAATTGAAGACAAGATTGATATGGGGTATTATGAGGATGTTTCAAGTGCATTCTAGGTGGTTTCATTATTTGAATATTTTTTATGCATCTTTCATGTTTAAATATTGGCTTGAACATCTATTGGATATTATAGTGTTGTCTTATAAGAGGAAATTTTAAGGCAATCTTGTAATTTTTTCATGATTGGATATGGTTTGAAGGTTCTCAATAGGATCCTAAGGTCAGGAAATATAGGGGGAGTCTCTCTCATTATTCTAAAAGTGTGATCACTCCCATTTGATTGATATTGTGTGTTTCTTCTTCATATAACAGGGTATGGTCAAGATGGTGTGTTATCAATGAACAAGACTATAAAGATCTAGTAAGAAATGGTTTTAACAATTATAAGGGGATTTTTTATCATCTATCTAAGGTGGTCCTTTCTTTTTGTTAGTCCTTGAAGTCTTTTTAGGTCTTCAGGATCAGTTAGTGCAATTTTTGTCATCATGTCAAAGGGGGAGCATGTGTAAGATGTTTCTTTTCCAAAGAGATTGTATGGTTGAGTATGGTTTTAAAATAGGTTATATGAGATGATCATGATGTAAATGGGAGATTTTTAATTATTTAGGTCCTAGGATCATAGGACTATGTAGTTGAATCTAAAAGAAGAATATGTCCACTTTGTCATTAATGGAAAAGAGGGAAAAATAAAAGAAGAGGTTGACATCAATGATAAAGGGGGAGATTTTTGGCATATGTATTATCATTGATGTAAAAGGATTGATGTCATATGTGGATTGATGTCATGATTAATGACAAAGTGGTGATGTCATAATATGATCAGTGTCATTAATGTTTAAAAAACTAAGCAAGGTAAGTATTGTTTGAGGCTTATCATGTTGTATCTAGCATGTTGATGTGGTTTCAGGTCAAGGTGAGGTTCAAGGATGGTATAAATCATATAGGTAGGTTGATGGATGTGATTTATTTTATGGTCTATTATAGAGGCCATATGGGTTGTTATGAGTTCTTGAAGTGCTTCTAAAAGTGAAATGAACTCATCAGAGTAGGCATATGAATGTCTAGGTTCTCCTAGTCATCTTGGATAATCAAACTAAGTGAGCATATTGATGATTTCACCATTCACATATGTGAAGGTGTCAAAATAAATTGGTCACATTTGTTTGATCAGATTTGTGGCTAGATTTTGTGGTTCAAATTTTAAGTCTTGATATGGTGTCTAACAAAAGATATCAAGGAGAAAAGTTGGCCTTCTAGGTAGATTACAGTATTTCCCATACTTAGCTAAAATTTATCTAATAGACTATGATGTGCCAAAGACCATCAATTTCACACCTCAGGAAATAGTTGGTATAGAGGGTAAATGTAGGGCTTTCAAGTGTTGAAATATATCTTGATCGAATCAAGGATCAATGACATATGCATGATCATATAGATGAATATATAAAAAAACATGTTCATTCATCTAACTACATGCACAAGGTTAATAATTCAAAGTATCCTCATATTTCATGTGGGACTGCCAAGTGGTGTAAGTGCATGGTAATTAATATCAGGGTCTACAAAAGGCACGTGGAGCTACCAAGTGTCGTAATCTAGGAAGCACATATTGGGATCAACAACTAGAGATTGAAGGTAAATTATAAGAGATTCCTAAGGAGATTGATAGAGTGTATTTAATAAAATTTCCATGGGGTATGAGATGGAGACACATGTCTAAATATTTTACTTTACACGATGATCATTGGAATTTAAATTAATAAAGGAAAAATTAGTATGTATTTTTTGAGCTATAACTTTTGATATATGAAAAAATTGATAGTAGTATAAAAATAAAAGTTGTAAAGGAATCCAATATGCATCCATAAATATTGGTTATAAGTTTTTAATTTTGTAAATTTTTAGATATTAAGCTCCAAAGTTGACTATGTGTTTGACCATCTTCTGCAAGTGACCCAAGAAGAATGTTTGAGCTTGTTTTAATGGTGTTTTGATGTTTCATGATGATTTATCTATTTGATAATGTTTTAGACTACATGAGGATAATCTATATGAATTTTGGAGGTTTAACCAATCCATTTTCATTATGAACATATTCTTATAAGTTAAATTTTTGTTCATTCATGGTGTTCATGTGTACAAGTCTATTATTTGAGCAAGTTATACATATATGTAAGGATATAATGATGGATGTAATCACTTGAATGTGTCTTTGGGGTAATTTAGAGTGGACCCATTATTTAAAAGTTGTCTTGTGTTTCTAATTTGATCAATTAAGTGATAAAAGAGTGATTAGGTCTCCACGAGACCTATAAGGGATACTAAGGCCTATTTGAAAGGTGTAACTACATAAGGGTGAACCTTGGATGATATGGTTGATTTATTAGTGTGATAAGAATCCTTAAGGGTTAAGTAAATTATAATGGCTGACCAAGAACATAATATTCATGAAGTCTCTATAGAGAGTGAAATCAAAGGAGATGGTTTCAAGATTGTTTTTAGTGTTGAATGAGTGGAGCACAAGAGAGTTTTGAGTAGTGAAGGAAGGAGGAGAGAGTGTGTTGAGTGGAAGGATTGAATAACATAGTAGGTTGAGGACTATGTGTATGATCTATAGGTCATAATTCTGATGTCATAATAGTTTACTTGTAGGATTGAAGATTGAAAATGACAAAAGAGGTCTAGAGTGATCCAAAAGGGTGTTTTGGATGCATTGCTTATGTTTGAAAGTTTAAAAGAGTGTGAAGGGTTGAAATAAAGGTGTTATACATTATTTCTCCATAAAATTTAAAGGAAATTAAAATTATTAATTTATTTATTCCATAGGTGTTGTGTGGGTGCTCAACATCTAGAACAAGTTGGTGCTTGTTCATGCTTAGGGGTGGGTGTTCCTTGTGAAGTGGGAGATTCACTAAAAGGTCTCATGTTTGTGATAATTTGATAGGATAAGTATTCCATGTGTTTTCAATATTGATATTAGGATTTATACCCCATGAGGTTTTCATATGTAATTTATGTGTTGTTTGTTTGATCTTACATCATATTTCTGATTCATTGATATGAATGACTTATATGCTTCATGAATTCTTCTGATGATTGATTAATGATTAAAGGGATCAGAATTCAAGTTTGGATTATCTTGCATCACTTATTCATCTCATTTTTAATTATTATACCTCTAATAACATGGCCATGGGGGAAGATGTCCCTACTACAGGGAAAGGAGGTATAGCTTTCCTCCATCTAGTAACCTAGCTATGGATTGGTGTATTAATTATATATTTATCCTTCCCTTCTGATATATGTATTGAAACTGTCAGTGAATCATTTTGATAAAATTTACCAATGGGCATTTCCAACTATGCATATGACCTAGGAGGGGTGGCTTATGTGGACAATATGGAAGTGAAAACTAGGCTTTCAAAATGTACCCTCTTTGATGACTCAAGGGATTAAGGATTTGTTCCACTAAAGAATGAATTATTTTTTGGGGTACTAAAAACATTTTACAAATAATATGTCACTAATGTATATGTAACCCTAGTAGTAGTAATAGTAGTAATAGGACCCATAAAAATAGACTTAGATGTGGTAGATAAAATTGACATTATAACGACTCGAGGTTTATTAATTTGGCTAAAATAATACAAAAAATGAAAATTATTTGTCATATTAATAGTATAAATAAGAATTAAGGAAGTTTTTATAGAATGAGAAATGGGTGAACTTACAACCTAAGGATAAATAACTGGGGCACTAGTTTTTGTGGTTATCACTATATTAATCTAAGGTGGAGAGACTAGAGGTGTGGTTAATGTTGTATCATGTTCTAAAGTCTATAATTTTTTACTATGTATCTTCTTATACATCCCTTCCCTCATCTAAAAACAATTTTGTAGCCATCGAGTTGTCATCTCCTTAGTTAACCTCTTCAAATTCTAATAGATATACATTTCCCCTAGGTTGAGTGCTTTGCTTAGTAATCTATTCATCATCTTTCTCTATATTAGTTGTTTCATCAAAATATTATGTTTCTTTAGTGTCAATCCTAGACACCCATTCTTATTCATCTCCCCATATTTTATATTCTTCCTCGTTATCATAAATATCAAGAGATGTTAGCCCTAGTCTACCATTTCTTATTTCTTCTCTCTCCTTGGGAAATTTTGCTTGCTTCTCCTGCACTTTTACCTTTTGAGGTGAAATAGGAGTCTTAGGCTTCTTTGTATATGTAATTAATAGTTTAATAAAATAGAGGATGGCCATATATAAGGTGGAATGGGAGATGAAGGGGGCTTAATGATAACATATGGTGAGGGAGTGGGAGGAGTGGTGACCACTAGAGGAATGATGGGTGGTAAAGATGGAAATCTAATGGAATGAAACATTATCAATGGTGTTATTTTTGTCATAAAGGGTAGTGACCCAAGGGAATAAACAATCAAAACATGTGACAAATTAGATAGACTTACATTTTGTATTATGGTCAATAGAGGTATATGAAGTAAGGAGAAGAGTCTAGTTGATTTTTTGGGACTTATAGGTCTCTCCTCTTTTGTTATGCATTGAGGGGAAGTAGCAAAAATTATATGTATAGGGGACCTTAGAGTAGTCCCAACTCTTTATTCAATGTTAGCTTCCCTATATGGGCCTACTTGTTATTTCATTTCTTCTTCTCCATGTGGAGGAGGTCCATGAATAGGTCTAAAACCCCATTGTTCCTTGTCAATTCTATTAAAATATTCCTTGGTGATAGTGGGATCATATTGGATCCTCTCTATTACAATCATTGACATCTTCATGATGTTCATTATTGTAAAAACCTTAGTTTCATCTTCTACATATGTGAATATGCTATCATGATTGTAATATTTGTGACCATATTTAATTTTCATCTTCCTCTTATATTTCCTAATATGGTTTTTGACAATTTTCTTTGGGTCCTAGTATTTGATGGTGCCCATTTCAACCCATAATGTGTCCTTAGTCTTCCAATATATTTAAAGCTCACCCACCTCGTATATTACATTCTACTAATGTTGAAAGGGGTCAATGGAAATATTCTCGTTTATCCATCCTTAGCTTAAGATTTATGATGTCATCCATTAAGCAACAATTTCCTACCCATATAATTTATCAAGCATATTTTTTGGTAGGTATAAAGGTTGTGACCTAGTACCTTCAATCCTGATTGTAGTGCACTCAGGATATAACCAATAATAATCTATATTTTAAATGTTATTATTTATGGGATTAGATAAAATGGGCATGTTATTTTAAAATATTTCATGATATACCATAGGGTAAAAGGTTTTAGTCAATATTTTCATATACTTTGTAATCCTATGCACATGGAACATATTGATTTCATCAAAAATTTGATTATTGGGTATTCTGTAGATGATTACCAAGGTTCTTCATGTGAGGAATTCATAGTTGTATTCATGACATCTAATACATAAGACATCATATAAAAAATTTCATTTGGTAAGCTTCATGGGTTTGTGATTCAAAAAATTAAGTTAGAGATGATAATCTCCTATAATAATATGATTTTGGTTGAGGTCAGAATAATGTCCAGCAAAGGGCATCATACCTAATTGATGTAAGTAATGGTTGAGAAGACATAAATTTTGTTCAGTAGGAACATGCCAATTCTCACCCCTAGACTGAAGATAAAAATGGGGATAGCCAAGTTAGGGCTTTGAATTACAAAGATGCTTGGGTTTCCAGCCCATTATTGTAACTTTTTGCTAATATTATTGGCAAGGAGCTATGAATTCAACATATCCTTCCAATAATTAATTTTAGGCATAGGGAGTCTATAATACCTATCAAATTTATTCCCACTTATATACATTACTTGTGTCTTACTGAGTATAAAATGTCATATTTTTCCAAAAACTTTACCATTCACAAATAAATCAAATAACATGTCAATACAAGGCATTACCTCTAGTTTGGCAACTGCATTATGGAGATTGACTGATTTTATTTTCATTAAGTCATCTTTGTACCTCTACGTGAAAATTGAAAGATGGTCATCAACCTTGTATGAATCAACTACATTGACCTCATCCCAAATAGCAAAGTAATTTTTGAATTTGTGAGTGAGAGTTACTAAATTAAATGTTGTATCTATGTATTTAATTGGCCCTATAATTAAATATGAAGATGAAACTAGAATGTAAGATGAGGAATCCATTGTAACTCTAGTCTGAAAATGTATGCATTGTGAAAAACCTATAAACTCTTGGTCACAATGGACTTTTGCATTCTTAGTTTACACTCAAACTCAAACATCATAATATTCACTTTGTATCTAGAAGATAATGTAATTAGACTAAATACAGTAATTCAAACTATATTACTTTCTATGTGATTGATATGAGAATTGAATGTATTAATTCACTAATTCCTATGAATTAATTATAAAAATAAATTTCACTTCATTTGTTGTTTATTATTTTCATTTGAATTTCACAATGTTGACTTCTGTAGCTTTTATAACTGTAGACACTAAAAGATCGTACCACATGGTTCTAGTCATCATAAAAACACCCTCTTGGCCCCCTTAGCCCCCTTTTGTTAGGATATTTATTAAAATCCTTGAAAAAACCCATCTACCCCATTTGGATAATTAGTTAATTATTTTAAATGAGCCTATTTACACCTCCCCACCTAAACCCATGGCTAAATGATTGAAACCTAGCCTTAGGACTATTTCCCACTGTGGCATTTAATGCCCTAACCTCCTAGAGTTCTTCCTCATGCATACCAATGCTACCTTAAATAACCTCATACCACTTTCATTGGTCTTAATGGCCAATCTTAAGTGCAAATGGCTATTTGTATCAAGTTTAGACTATTTTTCCTTGATCAAGATTAGTCACACCTCGATTGACACCAGTTAACTAGGATAGACATTGGTTACTTAATTTTACCTAGTGACCATCACTTAGAAGAAGGAAGATGTTGGAAGGTTAAATCATTTAGATCAAAAAATAATGACCCCTATGTGAACCAGAGTTGAACCAAAGCTAGACCAAAGACCAAAAAGTGCCTTAGCAACTCACCACGAAGAGCTTAAGCACTATTACTCTATCCACATTATTTTGGGTTCACAAATAGCTTACATCAAACATCAAGACTTCTCCAAGATAGCATACACCAAAAACTAAATATTTTGTACTTATATCAAGTTCAGATATTTAGTTTTCTATAATTAAGTGTTTGTTTTCATTTCTCATCTCTCCCCATATCCCCTTTGTCTTGGAGTTATCTACGTCCACACACTCCATCTTCTACCAAACACCCATAGACCATCCCCAATCACTTGAGTGCCAAACCTCTAAGAATATACTCTATCCTCATGACCATTATCTAACTCCTAGATAACCTATAAACCTTCCCGCAACGAACCCAACATCTATTCTACCCAAGAACATAACTCACAATTATCGATAGTAGTTATACATGATTGGCATTGGTCATCATCAACCACCATTGGTCATCTCTTGATTGTAATTGGTTACTAGTGACCATCATTGATCACTTTGTAACTCATTTTCCCTAAAATAACAAGTCAAAACCACCTACAAAACTCAACCAAAAACCCTATTTCTCAATCCTTATGACTACACAAAGTTAGAAGCAACAACCTAAACTAGACTTTAATAGTTTAACATTATTTTTTAATGTTATATATTTATTTTAAATCATTTGTTTCATTTTTATTACGTACTTACATTAATCCATGCAAACCTCTCTTATCAACACTTTTCATCAACTTAATTTCTTTAAAGAGTGGATTGACAACCTTCCAAGGAAGTCTAGTGCTTCTTGGATCTAGCATTCGCTAGGAAATCCACCACCTATATCACTAATTAATCCTTTTTTATCTTCATTTTATTGCAAGTCATCCTCCCAAGCCAAAGAAGATTTCTCTACATCAATTGGATCATGAGTGCACAACTAAATCTATGTTCTTCTAAACCATACCCTTCTTTAAAAATTTTACTTGTTTTCTAAAAATAAAAAGAAAATAAACACAAAACATAGTGAAACATTTTGGTACACATAAAACCAACCCAACCTCAACTATAACCAAGACAATTCAATTACTCTATAATCTATTCATATTCATCTACTTAATGACATTGTCTTGGGTTTGATTCCCTTTAGAGCAAGGTCAAATATTTGTCATCTTCCCTCAACCAATCAAACAAACCTTTAAACGAAGTCAAGCAACCATAATCAATCTAACTTTCAATTCAACCATGACCAACTCAACTACTAACTCAAACCAAAATCAACCCTCCATTCAAGTTTTCTTGCATAATAATGGAGAAATTAGTATTGATCACCTTTTTATCCAAGCTACCCATACCACATCATCAAGCTCAATTAGGACTCCCAAACTTCTTAAACCTTTCCTTGGCACCACACCAAAGCTCCCTCATTGGGACAATCAAACTTTCTTACCCAACTGATCTTTATTCCAAGATGATGTTACCAACATCATTATTGGATACTAAACCCAATAAAGTCCAATTTGATAGTGTTTTTATACCTTATTATCATAGGTTAAATCCCACATAAACCATTGCCTACAACTTTAAATCCATACCAACTAACAATCCTTGGGAGGTAAATGAATTCATCTTCATCCCTACTAAATCCTCTTGACTAATTATCATCTTAACTTGAGAGCCTTTTTTTTCCTTAAAAATTCATGGAAATAGCATCTGAGGGAACTCTCCCTTCAAAGGATTTGATCATTTATCAGTTTAAAACCTCACCTTAATAAACAACCCAAAACTTCACCTAAAACTAAACCTTAACCTTTTTCCTGCAACATTGCACCACTGCCTAACCAAAACCTATGCTTACTAACATTAACAAATGACCAAACCAACCCTTGGTAATTTTACCTCACCTACACCTAGCCTATCCTAGCACCAAACCAATCTTAAATAAACTTTGTGCTTGAGAAACCTTTTATCAAAATCCAAGAAACCTCCAACTTAAACCATGCCTTTTGACCTCTTTTTGCCTCTAAATTTTGATCAATGTTGGTCTCCATTAGACTATCATCGATCTACCCTTAGACCTCTTTTTGACTCTAAAACCCGACTAATTTTGATCTCTATTAGACTTTTATCAATATACGCTTATACTTATTTTTCCTTTAAACCTTGACCAGTACCAATCACTGGTAGAATGATGTCGATCAACTTATAATTGATGTCAATCACTATCATAACTAGGGCCTAGCCCAAAACCTTGCCTTGTCACCCAAATGACCTAAAATAACCTAACAAACCCAAACCAAATTCTAAAAATTAAAACCAAATATTAAAAACCATCACCTAACCAACCTTACAGAGACAAATAGAATCATTTTATTTCATTCTTCCTCCTTAAACACCATCAATCCATAACCTTTGTCATGTCTGATCAAATGTGGTAAAGTAGATGGGGGACATCTTCACTTCTAATTTGTCTTGAACCATTTTTTCATAAGTTTTTATTTGGGGAATCTCGGAACTTGAGCCCCTCAATGCTTTGCATTTGCATCCATCCTTTTGTTAAAAATAAGTTCAAACTCATCTTGTGTCTAACTTAAGCTCATCCCTTATTTTCAAAACCATTTAATCTCCTTAATTTTAAGGAAAACTGATTAAATACATGATCATGTGATTATCTATGATAGCCTTAGCCTATCTTAATTATGGGTACCATAGCTCTACCCATGGCATGATTCTCATGAATATTTTTCATCCCTAATAGGATGGAATCCCATGGTCATTGTCTCTTAAAACATCCTCTCACCGACTATTCAACCTTCTTGTGTTATATTTTTTCATGCATAAAGGTAAGCCTTAATCCTATATAATCAAGTCTATGTCTACAAAAAACAAAAACAAAAAATAAAAATATTCTAGGGGTCATCTCTATAATTGTAGACTGCTCCCTTGAAAGACAACTACCAAAATAATAAAAAATTGCTAAAAAAGGTAAACTTCTCCCTTGAAGGATAGCTATCAACATAAACAAATCTAAAGCCTCGACTACTCCCTTGAAGGATGGATAAGTCAAATATTTGTCAAAACAAGCAATCTCTTGGAGGATTCCCACATCGATTAGCTTCTAAAACCCATCAAACAAAAGCAACAAAAAGACCCATAGTCAAAATTCAAAACAAAAGCAAAAAAAATTGTATATGAAAGTTGCAATAAGATTTTGCAAAATTCAAAAAGTAGACTTCTCACATGAATCAATCTACACCATATAAAATATAGACTTGTTTATAATGGTTCTTAGGTCACCTATATAATGGGCAAGTTATCCTCATAAGAAGGTTACACTATCATCCATTCACCTATTTCCTATCATCCACCTCACCCTTTTTACCTTCTAAAATCAAGGGATTTTGAGTTTGTTTGTCACTACATGATCAAGGCACTTATTTTAAAAAAACAAACTAATAATAATGCAAATCATGTAAGGGGATTATGTTCATAATTTGACCCATATTATTATTATGGTCTTTATCAATGGGAGTTATTAATATCCTTCTTTTACTTTCATGTTGACTTGTTGATGAGGTGTCTGTCTTCCATTTTTGAGTCATTGAAAATGCAGCTACCAAATTTGCACTCTTTCACTAGAAAATGGGTCTCTTTTACCAAAATATGTGGTACACCAAATCAGATAGCCAATTTGAGCATCACCAATCAAAAATTTTCAAAACAATCACATTACCACAACCATTCACATATTGGAGAATACCTTATACTCCACCAACCCATCAATCAAATAACCTCAACCTTTATCACTTTGGCTTACCATCCACACTATTTGTGACTACATCTTGCCTTGGTAATTTTGACTGCATAGATACCTTAGCATACTTGATGAACATATGCTACTTTTATGCACAACAATTTAGGTGCATTGGAGCATGACCCATTGCAGTCCCAACACCTACAACCATTTTGTCTTCTCAAGATCACATCCTATTTTTGACCACCTATGAACATAGACACCTTAGCATAAAATAATTGAATTTATAAGTGCACCAATATTAGCTATGTCTAATTTTATGGCCTAGTTCACTTATCACTTATTCTCCTATGTGCTTCCTTATTTGCCACTTCATACCATTGTAATGTCCCCATTTATTTTGAATTATTGTAGATATTGATATTTAGCTTATTTTATTCCCATAAGCTAAATAATGGAGTTATAAGGGAATAATAATTAAATTAATTGTTTTAAAGTTGTCTATTTTAATTAAATATCAAAAATATAACTTTATTTTAATTAATTTAATTAAAATGAAAAATAAAAATAAAGAATATTATAAAGTCACTTTATTAAATATTATAAAGTTACTTTATTAAATATTATAAATTCACTTCAATATTAAATATCATAAAGTCACTTTATTAAATAAAGTGTGCTTCTAGAAGATTTGAGGGGGTTATTTTGGATTGTTCTAGAAGACTCAGTTGAGCCTTTAAACAGAAATAAGAGAAAGTCATTTGGGTATATTAGTTTTGGTTATTTCAGAATACTTGGAGATCTTATATTTTTAGGTTCAGCATGCTCTAAGGATGAGAACCCTTAGAATTTAGTGGCTTGGATGAAAACCCAATACCACTTGGAGAGGTAATCCCACCTACGATTTTCCATTGAGTTTATTTCAAGTTTTTAACATTGAGAAGGAGATGGAAATAGTATTTTATTTGTAGGTTTATAGTTGCTAGGGTTTGATATAATTTTGGCTAGGGTTTCTATACCCTATTTTGGTATTTTGGAAATTTTGGAGGTAAAAAATAATTTATAAAATTAATCCAACCTGGGTGACTAAGTTTGGGAATTGTTGAAGGCCATTGGAAGTGGTTTCAGATTTTTATCAACTCTAAGTGATTTTATATGATTTTTTTTGGCAATTTGGGTATTATGTATTTTGAAGGATTCCATCATTTTACTCCTAGGGATTAAATTAAAAAGTGTAGATATATATTTTACACCCAAGGTTTCACATCATTTGATCATATTTTAACTCCTAGGGTTCCTCTAATCCAATTTGGATTTGAGTGTTAGGGTATGGAGGAGATTTTGGAGAGTTGGCATCACTAAATTGAAATCAGCATTATGTTTTAGACTTTCAAGTTATCTTCAAAAAACTTAGACTTGTGGGAGTCTAGATCTGAGTTTATTTCATCATTATATGGTCTTATACATTTCTTATCTCATTACCATTGGAACTATGCATCATTTGGGTATGTTATAACTATTGAACACTCAAATATTTAGGGCCTATACTTTTTGTTACAATTTTAATAAACACCATATTAGACCTGATTTATTTTTAATTGGACCTCATATTTCATTAATAAAGGGTTCCTTTGGTATTTTTAACTTTTTTTTTTATGTTCTCTCTTATTTGGTACTTGTAATTGCATCACAAACAATCCAAAATTCAAACAAAAAAACTTAGAAATTCATATCAAAAGAAAAAATCAAAATTTTGAGGTTTAATTTATAATTGTTTGGTAAATTGAAAAAGGGTCAAATTGAGAAAAATAGTGAAGGATTGGTAGGGGTTATTATAGTGCTATTAGATCTTAGATCTTACCAGCCTATTGGGTAAAATCAATTGATTGCATTTCATTTTGGATCAATATTAAGTTATGGAAAGTGAGTTTATTATGGGAAAGATGCCTAACACGGAAAATATCATGAAGGACCTTGCTCAAACATAGTGAAGGTTAGTTCATTATGAAGATTCTCTTTCAAGAAAATCTAGGCACTCTAGTGACTCATCCACATCTACAAGTAAAGGTTCAACATAGCAGAATAAAATGGAAGAAATACTTAGCATGTTTGAGTAATATGATACTTTCCCTCAATATGTTAATAAAAAATTACCTTTCATTGATTTCATGGACTTGCATCCAAGGCAAGACTACAAGAATGATTTGGCAAAAAAATAATACGATATGATAGCTCTTGATCTATTTGCACAAGAAGAGGATAGAAAAATTGCAAGTGAGGTTTACAAAAATCTTCATGAGGAGTTTGAGAAACATGTTGATTTAGTACATTAGGATAAAAGGATATAATATTGTAATTATTCTAATGTGTCCACATTATCCTTAAAATAAGAAACACATGAGGCATCTACAAAAGAGGTGAATATGAGTCCCTTTGATATATATCATTTTGGTTTAGAGCTGGACATTGATAAACCATATGAAGGTATAGATTCTATTAATGCTCCTTTGGTTGATTACAATGATGTCCCACCATTAATGCTTGAAGATTTCAAAGCATCTAAAAATGAGATAGCTAATTCTAGTGAAGAAAACATTTCTATATAAGAAGACAAATTAGAAAATTTGGTACATAATAACCAAGGGCACTTTGATGACTGGAAATAAAGGCCTTTAGTATTAGAAGATTTAGAAGATCAATTTATGGTAAAAGAATGAAAATTAGTAGAAGTATTATCAAAGATGGATAATACTCATAAAAACATTGAAGACCTCATTTGAATAACCCAAGTTGATGAGAGGCATAAGGGAATGATAAGTGTAATTTCTCATACACACTTATATAATATCAAGGAAGCAATGGAATTAATGAAGGATGAATACTTGAAATTTCTTAGAGATAGAGACATGGATATTAAGTTGGTGAAATACAAAGATAGGGAGATGGTTGCTTTGCCTTTAATTGATTATGGATCACTACTCAATTCACAAAACAAAAAATCATTTATGTGTTACATCCACCCTTAAAGAGCAAGAAAACAATGCAAGAGATATTGAATTCAAAAAAATGGGTGAAGAACTTCATAAGGATGAATTTGTGGGTTGGGAAGATAAAATTTCTTGTCAAAGAACAAGGTTCAGACATGAAGAAGATGTTACATTTGGTGAGTTTCCAAGACTTGAAGAAACACATACCATTCAAGTAACTACCAAAGAAGGGAACAAAGAATCACCTTACAGCCTTGGGACAGTTGTAAAAAATTATTTTTTTAGGTCAGAATTTGATTAATAGAATCTAACTTTGGTTGAGAGTCATGAAATCACTCCAAAGGTGTTTGATAAAACTTCTAATTTTTAGTATTTGAACAATGGCTTCCTACTTCCATTTGAGTGTGAAATGACAAGTCAAAATTACATGCAATCTAATTTTGAATATCATAGCATACAAGATGAAGATCCTTTTGAGACATTACCACCTCTTATCACATGGGAAGGACATGAGGTAAGAAAATATTTGGTGGTGTTTGAGAATTCCAAATATGGCATAAAAGAGGGTAATAACAGTCCTAAAATTCTATTTAGGGATAGTATCACCTTATCTCATCATTCTCGTGAGATAACAACCCCTACTCATGAAGAAGTTAGTGTTATTATATCTCCTATTGATGCCATCCAAAATACAAGTGTTATACATGAAGATTTTAATGAAGATGTTAACCATATGAGTAATACTTTGGCATAAAAGAAGTAAGGTAGTCTAAAAAAAATAATAAAGAGTAGATAAAAAGAGCCAAGGAGGCTAAGTTGATGACTACCCATGAAAAATAACACCATCAACAAGTCAAAGAACAAGTCAACTACATAGATCTATCAGTATAAGAAAGGGAAGCTTACTGAAGACACCTAAATTTCATTTAGTGTTGAAATGCACCTTAATCATTCTTCATATGTTTATTAATCATTCTTATTAATTTAATAATTAACATTTAATCTTAAAAATAATTAGTTGATTTATTCAAATACTTTTGAAAAATTCAATTGTGCACCTTTTATTCATTATTTTAATTATTTAAATCCTTAATTTACCAATTCAAATTTCTCCCACTTTTCTCTCCCTCATCCCAACCAAATCCATGAAAACCTCCACTTCCTATGACTCCTCTACTGAGTTATCAATCTATTTTGACTAAATATGCTAACCAACCCCTCCTTTTCCTCACCTAGTTGAAATAGTCTCCATCCTCAAGGATGAGGACTCATCCTCAACCATTGATCATTTGGAACCTTAAAAAAGTCTAATTGATCCTCCACCATCGGATCATAATCCAAGCTTCTATAAATAAGTTTGAGAATCCTCATTTAAAAAAATAGAAATCTTACAATCAATCATAAATATTGAGAAATCATAATTAGAATCTAGAAAATCATAATCAAACCTTGCATCCAAAGCTAATCAAAGTCAATATTTTGTATCTAAATGCTACCTCTTTCGCCTTTGCATTGGAGGAGTGAGAACCACATTTTAATAGAGAAAATTGGATTTGAATTGCAATGGAAGATTCTTGTGTCCAAACTATGAAGGTTTTTTATCATTGTTTCTTACATTTGTTGCTCTAACTCCGGTAGAATTTATCTTAGACTAGACTTGTTCTCTATATTTGTACTTGTTAACTCATACATTTATAGCATTCTCGGTGGGACTTACCCATGGCTTTTAATCTTCTTGTTTTCTTTTTGCACTTAGATAACATTAATTTTTTGGTTTTTGTTATTTTTGTCTATCTTTTGCATTTAATCTCATTTTTTTGAGCTAGTATGGACTACAAGTTGCTATCTAGGATTTCATGTTTAGCTGTATGTTTTTCCTATATAACAACAATTTTGGAACACATTTCAATGATTTTGTTAGATTAAATAGTGTTTCTGTCACTTTTTCTATGTTTTTGTGCCTTTATCTATGTTTTCTAGGCTAATACCAATTTTGTAGCAGAACAAAAATTTCATCAAAAAATAGTGATATCATTATATCATGTAGCGATTGCATCATAACTCGAAGTGAAATTATCATTTGGTGCAACAATTTCATGTTTTTACACAATTATTTTGTCATTCAATGCAGCGATTTCATCTTTACATACACCATTTTCATATAACAATGATTTTGTTGTTTTGTGCAGAAATTTCATTGAGCATAACAATGATATTGTTTCTGTAATCCTTTTTTATTTTTTATCTTTTCCTGTGTGATCATTTTGTAATTTTGCTTTTCTGACTTAACTATGTAATAGCAATTTCACCGTAGAAGCTTATTTTTTGTGTTTTTTGTGGTTTTTCATTTCTTTTTATAGGTTATCTTATTCCTCAACCCAAGAAAAATAAACTAACACCTTGTTTACAAAATTCTAGCCAAAGAAAATTGCAAAAAAAATAAAAAATGAAACTAACTTTATTTCATTTATTTTCACTAACATCTTTCATTTTCTGTCTTTTGCAATCCTAGTAAATAAATCACACTTTATTTTCTATGAAGTAAATCTATTTGTTTTTTTTGTCTTCTTGTTTGGTTACAAAGGTTGTGCATGCTCTTTCCTTAGCATCACATTGATGATGATACCTAAAAATCAAAAGCAATATTGTAACTTATCTATAACCCTAGTTGATCTTGCATATGCTATTTCCTTAGTGTCACATTGGTGACGATACCTAGAAATTAGAAACAAGTATTAACTCTTTATTTTATTTTATTAAGGGCTCTATTTGCCATGGATTTCACCACCATGTAATAGGCCAAACTCTATTTTTTTGAGGGGTATATAAATCAAGACCTAGTTGTTTCAATTGCCTAAATAGTTGTGTGTTTTAATCACACTATGACATGAGGGGCTTTCATGCTCTAATACCCAGGATTTTACAGTTGACTCAAGATCTAATATTATCAATTTTAAACACATTAAGACCCCTATAGCTATGTTGGGAACTTTGGGACAAGACCCAATAGTGTGCATCTATATATCAATCTCTTCCATGGTTTTATTCCCCCTAGACAAGCTCATATATACCTTAATCTTATGATTTCATCTTTTCCATTTGACTTTGGTGCATTAGTTAATAGTTAGCATTGAGAAGTTACTTTCCATGCACCCTCAAAATTGGACTCAGTGGGCCATGGGAATAGTAAGATCCTCCATGGTTAGCACCTTATATTAGGTCGCATCTGAGAGCACAGACAAGTAAGTGACAAAGAAAAGCCTAAAAGTTGTTCAACACCCTTCTACCTAGTTTTTATCCTTTTTGTGAAAAAATGTTGTTTTATTTCTTTGGTGTATGTCTTGAAACCACCTAGTTAGATCTTTTTCTAAAAATCTTTATCAATATTTTGTTCATTGTAAAAAACAAATCATGGCCTCTTGGAATAATAGCAATCCCAATTCATTTCCAAATCACACTTTCAATATCCCATTTTATGATCTAGAGTTCAATTCACCTAACTTTGATTCAAGTTCACCTTTGAATCAATTATGCTATCAATCCAACCAAAACCTTAGTATGAATATGCATTCAAGCTCCAATTTTAACCAATTGAGCTATAACATGGATAATTATTTGAAGTCTCTAAATTCCCCATCTAATCCTTATAAAAAAACTACTCCTATTCACATTTGCCCTTGGGATATAATTCTCATGTGGGGATAGGATTAAACTATTCCCCTAATTGCAGTGGCCAATTTTTTTTGAATAAATCTCCTAGCCCCATGTCATCTCCTTACCAAACATCACCTAACCAAAATAAAACCATGCATATAAATTTATATGTCTCAAACCTTTGTGTTGCCATGAGTCAATCTTATAATCCACCTATTGACACAATGGATTACACCCAGGGTAGGATACCTAGCTCTCTCCCTTCCACATGCAAAAATGGAAACTCCCCTCTCGCCTGTGGGACCGGTGAAGCTGGAGGGGAGAGTCTCTAGATAAGGGCTAGCTCCCTCTAATGTATCTTTTAGGCCCTGGTTTTTCCTACTGCTAACAAATAAAATGAAAAAAGGGGGGGGGATGAAAAGGGAGAGAGAGATGTTGAAAACAAAACCTAAGCCTAAAAAAAATGAAAAGGTGATACACCAAAAAAGGTTGACCCACCCAGCCTGAACATACACTTTTCACCAGGAAAAAATGTCCATACACTTCATCTAATGTGGGAAACTCTTCTATTTTAGTGATTCAGGGGTCCATAGAGATACAGGGAGGAAGGAACTAGCAAAGGTGTTCTGAGACACACTTTGACAACCTATTCACATGCGCCTATATTCTTGCTATAGACACTTCTCATAGACCTACAAAAAAGAGACTTCACAATGCACTGGACATGCTGTAATCGATCTATGAAAAGCATGAAAGATAATGACTTAACACAAAATAAGAACACAGACATATAATTTAAAGTGCAAGTCCAGATAGAGGTAAAAATGCTAAGTCCTGATTCAAGGTAAAATCTGGTAGAGCTCTACCTTACAAGCCCCAAGAGATTTTTGGGCAGAGTTTTGCCTTAAGGCTGAGAGAATGGATCCTCATTTTTTCAAATGAGAAGATTTTTCAATATATAGAGAGAATAAGAGAACTTGGTGATTTCTGGGAAAGACTTTGGTGTTCTTTTTTCAAGCTAGCTCATGTACGCTCTGAGCCTTGAGAAGAGGGAGCCATTTGAATGTTGGTTCTTGCTTTGACTTAGGTGTCCCACATTAATGTGAAAAACATGGATGTGCCTATTTTTTTCAAATAGACTACTCTCTTCCTACAAATAGATTGTGGTTTGTCCCCTTGTAAATGTCAAATAGAGAAAGCAAGCTGCGCTGCTCACTGTTTGTGTTGTTTGATGACCATCTAGCAATAACTCGCCTCTCCTCACCACTTAGACTACTTTGTCTTTTCCTGCACTTCATCAGCCTTTGGGGGCTATCTTCTGGTAGGTCATTGCATTCCTTGGGCTCTCACTACTTGCCTTGGCCATTTTATACCGATTCTAGTGAGTGACACATGGCGCGTTCCATTGTAAAATAGGTAAGACACGTGGTAACATCTACTTGACTCATGGAAGCTTTAGGCACCCTTTAAAGGTCCTACAAAAGAGGACATGTGTTGGCTTTCACTTTCTTTATCAATTCATTCAGGGCTCACCATAGTTCTAGTGGGACAAAAGAGAGACTATGGGTGTTGACACTTGTTAGCTTCCACTGAGCCTTGTAGGGGATATGTGGCACATTCCGTTGCTCCTAAAAAAGCATGTCAAAGCTTTCACAATTGCCACTTGGCACCTTCCATGCTCTAGCTTTCTTGGATGATTCCTCTACTGCAAAGTTTGATGTCTATGTGCCCATCACTTTGAAACTCATAAGGCACTTT
Organism: Torreya grandis; assembly: GCA_037957365.1. NCBI lineage: Eukaryota > Viridiplantae > Streptophyta > Pinopsida > Cupressales > Taxaceae > Torreya > Torreya grandis. Next base: position 296,811 of record JARHVA010003661.1, on the reverse strand, counting down.
GAAATGTGGATGTTGACGTGTGGCAGCTTCTGCTGGGTTTATGATGGGACACGTGTCAATATCTGCTAGCTTGTAGAAACTCTCTAGTTGCCTTAGAAATATTTGGGACTCATTTGATTCTCATAGACAGTGACACTTGGCATACTCTGCATAGCCTTTAGTAGCTTACTCGGGCCCACCACAATCTTCTCTTGAATAATGAAGCTGAAAGGAGAGACCCATAGAAGTTGACATGTGGCTGCTTTTGCTTGCTCTTTTCCTTGTTGATTTTTTCACACCTTTCATTTACTTGATCAATCCCTTCAGCCTTTTCCTTGGGTCCCCTTTGCAAGGGTTCTCTACCCTCCGCAAGGGCACTCATCTTTTGGCTTTAGGATGCTCCCTTGAACCAAGCCATTGAACTGACCGATTGAACCAAAAATGGTTCAACGGTTCAACAGTTCAATGGTTCAACACTGCACGCCACTCATTCATTAAACCAAGCCTTTGAACCCACTGCTTAAACCAATCACTTGAACCCAAAAAAGGTTTAATGGTTCAATGCTTCGTGCCATTTGTTGAACTTTGCTGATTAAAACCAAGCCCCTTTGAACCTTCCACGATGAACCATTTGATTGAACCAAGCGATTAAACCAAATGATGAACTGAGGCATTGAATTGAAATTTTTGAACTCGGCCATTGAACTAAAGTGTTGAACCAGTTCAATGGTTCAATGCTGCTAACTCTTTGAAAGATCATGTTGTTGAACCGCTTTAGCTCTCTTTCCTTATGAATTTCTTCAGACAAGAGTCCAAAGAAGCTTTGTGAAACCTTGCACCATTTGGCTGGTTCTTCATCTGCCAAAAGACTACAACTGTAGAGTCCATAGAAATTTTTTAGAGTCCATATAAATTGCAAGACTCATGTAAAATCAAAAGTACTGGCTTAGAACCCATAAAAAAGAAGGGGGACCAATTTTTTGGCCTGTTGGGCAAAAAATGGTCAGCAAATTGGTGACTCCCAAGGGAAGCATGCCTGCTATGCTTAGAGACCAGTTGCCTTTGAGTCCATTGGGCACAGAGTTAGATGTAGTTATGAAAGAGTTAGCCACTACCTTGAGGGATCCAAGAATCAAACATGAAGCCTTTTACCCTAGACAAAAGGGAAAACACACACAAGACTAAAAACACTACTTGTGCAAATTACACTTAGGGAAAGTAGGAAAAGAAACTGAAAGCAAAACACTATATACAGCTAACCAAGAAAATTTGCCTCCCTCTTGGATCAAAGGGAAAACTTCTTAAGTCCCCTTCCTGGCAAGAAGACTTATGGTGCTAGACAAGTGGCTGAATGAAAAGGAGATTTGGTGACCTGCTCCTCTTGCCTACCACTTGGATTGGCTGGTATTTGAGTGGATCAGATTCAAACATGCTTCCAACATATACGTACTCTATTTGTTCTTGGAAGCTTGTTGAATGCTAGTCCTTTATGCTAGTGCATTTCACCAAGAAATCAATGGTTGTTGGCTCATCACCATAAGCCATTTGATATGTATAGCTCCCTTGCAATGCATCATGGTCTGAACCATTTCCTTTTTCTTCATTGAAGACTCTATCAGACTCATCCTCTACTTCCTCTTGGCCTTCTTAAAGAAGGGTGACTATGGTGATGTCTGAAATGGAATCATAGATTGACTACTCATCCCACAGAACATCACCTCTCTGTTTAAAACTTATTTCTTTAAGGTTTTCCTCAAGGAAGATAGACCTCTCCTTTTCCTCCTCAAAGATCAGGATCTCTAGATGTTTAAAGATATTCTCCTAATCCTCCTCCAACTCAAGCTCCATGGTATAATCATCCTCCTCATCGAAGCAACAAGGAAGTTCATCAAACAAAGGGGGAGAGAGCTCACCATGCTTATGTTCCTCCTCGTATTGCTAGAATATCTTCATGTATGCGTGACCTGAGTCTTCTCCATTGCTAATGATGCCTTCACAAGGAGCATCAATGATGATTTCTTCTTTGTTGTCATTCATGATAGCCTCTTGGGAAACTACAGATTGGGTCTTCTGCTCCTCACTCACCTCCTGCAGAATAGGTTCCTCCTTGAGAAGGGGTGAAGTGGAAAAACCATGTGGAAGAAGAGGCAGTCCTTGAGCTAGAATCAAATGATTCTCCTCCTTCCATTTGGTCAGCACTTCATCTATATCAGGTGTGGCCTGATAGCTCTCTTGGAAGTGTGCAGATGGGGTGTGTTTAGACATAGAATGTGCCATTGGGTATGGACCATCCATCACACACTCGCTGAGGAATCTCTCTCTGGATTCCAACTCTACAATTCTTCTAGCCATATCTTCTTAGAAGAGCCTTTCTTGGAGGTCACCAACATCATCATGATCAGGATCAGCCTCATCTTCTTCAAGGTTTTGAGCAAAACCTTTCTTCTCCTCCTTCCTGCCCCATGATTCTACTATTTTCTTCTAGTTCAGGATCTTGGAGTTGGAATTTTGCTCCTGTGAATAGGAAACAACTTTGTTTTCCCCAAGGTCTTGGGGCTCCTCCACAAGGTCTGAAAGTTCTTTCTCTCTTTCATGAAGCAGTCTCATCTTAGCCTCTAAATCTTCAATTTTCTTGGCTAGATTATCTTGAAAGGGTCTTTCTTGGAGGTCACCAGCATCATCATGTTGAGTAAGAGTAGTTTCGAGAGAGATGTGTTGGTTCATAATGCTCCCCCCAAAGGAAGATTCACAATCTAAGGAATCTAGAAGGTTCATCTCCATGTGAGGTTGTTCCATTTCCATTTGATGCTTGAAGGCTAGGCACACAGGGTCAAGAGCAGGGTTGATTGATGCATCAGATGAGCTAGAGTGAGCAAGTGCTATTTGATAGAAAGGATTCAGTGCACAAGAGGGGGATTTATTTAGGATAGGAGGGGGCATGTAAGGCTGACTGCCTTGAATGAATGTATTCCTCCATTTTGCTACCTCCTCTTCTATGGACTGCAAGGCTTGAGCTTACTTGAACAAACACTCCTCTTTATACATTAGCTCCTATTGATATCCATACTACTCATCCATTCTGTCGATCTCCATCACTTGCTTCTCAAACTCTAGTGCCACCTCCCTTATCATTGAAGGGCAACTAGGAGAGCTGCTTGAGGTGATTGCATGAAAATTTTGAGTCTAATCGAAGTCATATGAAGGAATACAAGGTCCATGATTTTGTGCAAAGGAATTATACATACAAAAATGTGATTTCTTAATGGCACCTGGCTGCTTAACCAGCTGATTCAACTTAGAGTCTCCATTGGTGTTGATGCAAAAACCTCTAAAGGCTGGTTGGTTGAAGAACACACCAAAAATTCTTCAACTCTTTGGACCTAACTTGTCCTAGTTGGTCCCACCGAGCATGCCTAAAACCATTGATGTAGTGGATTGCACTCAGGGCAGGATGCCTAGCTCCTGCCCTTCCACATGTAACAATGGAAACTCCCCTCTTTCCTATGGGACTGGCAAAGCTAGAGGGGGGAGTCTCTAGATAAGGGATAGCTCCCTCTAATGTATCTTTTAGGCCCTCGTTTCTCCTACTGCTAACAAATAAAATGAAAAAGGGGGGATGAAAAGGGAGAGAGAGATGTTGAAAATAAAACCTAAGCCTAAAAAAAATGAAAAGGTGATACACCAAAAAAGGTTGACCCACCCAGCCTGAACATACACTTTTCACTAGGAAAAAACACCCATACACTTCATCTGATGTGGGAAACTCTTATATTTCAGTGATTCAGGGGTCCGTAGAGATACATGGAGGAAGGAACTAGCAAAGGTGTTCTGAGACACACTTTGGCAGCCTATTCACATGCGCCTATATTCTTTCTATAGACACTTCTGGCAGACCTGCAAAAAAGAGACTTCACAATGCACTGGACATGCTATAATCAATCTATGAAAAGCATGAAAGACAATTACTTAACACAAAATAAGAACATAGACATATAATTTAAAGTGCAATTCCAAATAGAGGTAAAAATGCTATGTCCTAATTCAAGGTAAAATTTGGCAGAGCTCTGTTTTACAAGCCCCAAGAGATTTTTGGCTAGAGTTTTGCCTTAAGGCTGAGAGAATGGATCCTCATTTTTTCAAATGAGAAGCTTTTACAATATATAGAGAGAGGAAGAGAACCTGGCAATTTTTGGGAAAGACATTGGTGCTCTTTTTGTAAGTTGGCTCATGTACGCTCTGAGCCTTGGGAAGAGGGAGTCGTTTGATTGTCAGTTCTTGATTTACTTAGGCATCCCACATTAATTTGAAAAACATGGCCATGCCTCTTTTTTTCAAATAGACTACTCTCTTCCTACAAATAGACTATAGTTTGTCCCCTCGTAAATGCCAAATAGAGAAAGCAGGCCGCACCGCTCACTATTTGCATCATTTGATGACCATCTAGCAATAACTCACCTCTCCTCGCCACTTGGAACTCTTTGTCTTTTCCTACACTTCATCAACTTTTGGGGGCTATCTTTTGGCAAGTCACTGCATTCCTTGGGCTCTCACTACTTACCTTGGCCATTTTTTACTGATTCTAATGAGTGACACATGGCACATTCTACTGTAAAATGGGTAAGACATGTGGCAGCATCTGCTTGACTCATGAAAGCTTTAGGCACCCTTTGAAGGTCCTACAAAAGAGGAAATGTGTCAACTTCTGCTTTCTTTAGCAATTCATTTGGGGCCCACCACAGTTCTCATGGAAAAAAATAGAGACTATGGGTGCTGAAACTTGTCGACTTCCACTGAGCCTTGCAAGGGATACGTGGCATGTTCTGCTACTCCTAAAAAAGCATGTCAAAGCTTTTGCAGTTGCCACTTGGCACCTTCTGTGCTTTGGCTTTCCTATATGATTCCTCTTCTGCAAAGTTTGACGTCTGTGTACCCATTGCTTTGAAACTCGTAAGGCACTTTGAAACGTGGATGCTAACATGTGGTAGCTTCTGCTAAGTTTATGATGGGACACATGGTGATATCTGCTAGCTTATAGAAACTCTCTAGTTGCCTTAGGAATATTTAGGACTCATTTGATTCTCACGAACAGTGACACTTGGCATACTCTGCATAGCCTTTAGCAGCTTACCCGGGCCCACCATAGTCTTCTCTTGAATAATGAAGCTGAACAAAGAGACCCACAAAAGTTGACATGTGGCTACTTCTTCTTGCTCTTTTCCTTATTGATTCCTACATGCCTTTCATTTACTTGATCAATCCCTTTAGCCTTTTCCTTGGGTCCCCTTTGTAAGGGTTCTCTGCCCTCCATAAGGGTACTCATCTTTTGGCTTTAGGATGCTCCCTTGAACCAAGTTGTTGAACTGACCGATTGAACCAAAAATGGTTCAATATTTCAACACTATGCACCACTCATTCATTGAATCGAGCCTTTGAATCCACCACTTGAACCTAAAAAAGGTTCAATGGTTTAATGCTTCAATGCTTTGTGCCATTTGTTGAACTTTGCTGATTAAAACCAAACCCCTTTGAACCTTCTATGATGAACCATTTGATTAAACCAAGTGATTGAACAAAGTGATGAACCAAGGCATTGAACTAAAACTATTGAATTCGGCTGTTGAACCAAAGTGTTGAACCGGTTCAATGGTTTAGCAGTTTAATGTTGCTAACTCTTTAAAAGATCATGCCATTGAACTGCTTTAGCTCTCTTTCCTTATGAATTTCTTCAGACAAGAGTCCAAAGAAGCTTTTTAAAACCTTGCACCCTTTGGCTGGTTATTCATCTACTGAAAGACTACACCTGTAGAGTCTGTATAAATTTTGTAGAGTCTGTAGAAATTGCAAGACTCGTGAAAAATCAAAAGTACTAGCTCAGAACAACATAAAAAAGAAGGGGGATCGGTTTTTTGGCTTGTTGGGCAAAAAATGGTCAACACCACCCTCATCACCATTTTCCAATACCCACATCTATCAAAATACTTCCACTAGTTGAATCCCAAATCAAGTGAGCCCAAACACATTCCATTCAAGTTCACCTTCTAACATCCATCAAAACCAATATTTTCACAATAGTCAAAATCAACCATTTGGTTTTACATCTAATTTATCCCAAAGTTTAAATCCCCATTTTTATGTGAGCCTAACCAATCACTCTTCCCAAATCTAAACCACTTTTTCCATTCTATTTGCCTCAAATGGATATCAAAACACTTCATCACAGTACCCTTATGCCACTAGTATACCCACATTTCAACAAAATAATTATTCATCTGATAAATACAAGGCTCACATCCATCAAGAAATGTCAATTTTTGAGTATATTAGGCATAAATATCCATCCATATATCATAATGCTTATAGGTCCTATATTATAAGACAAACAATGACAGATGTAGAGCATATTTGGTATAATTTGCATCTTTTCATACTTGATAATCTATCCTTACAATTATGCCAAGATCTCCCTTCATCACCAAATAATATTGTATCACATCCTATTCAAAATGGGTATCCTTCATCCATCATCAATCAAACTACTATTTACAACCAAGTACATACCTTTGATCAACATCCCATATACACAAAGACACCACCTGTGGACTTAACATATTGTTTTAGATCACCACCCAAAAGTCCCCTATACTGAAAATCTCTTAATCCAAAACCAAACATTTCCAAAAAAGTAGTTACAAAGAGGTTTGGTGTGAAGATAATCTATCAATCTCTCCTATTAGCCACAGTTTGACCTTACGAAAAGATATTTTCAAAATTTAATATTCTCTTTCTCTTAAATTTAAAAGAAAATTCAATATTCTCTTTGGTGCCAACCATCATTTTAATAGTAGATACAAATACAGACAAAAAAAATAATTTTATAATAATGGAAGAATCTTCATCCATCATTACTACCAACACTATCAATAATATCATATCATTTTGTTCACCATTAGCATGCTTCTTCCTTTACCTAGCAACATTATGTTACCCGTATACGTCAACTAGAACCCATAACAGAGGATATTGTTAGACTAGTCTCATAGGAATTTATCAATTATCACATCTATCAATCTCCATGAGATCATCCTTTTGAAAGAAACATTACTACACTAACCACTACTTGAAGCTCTAAGGGATAATCATGGAATAGTCATAGATCAAAGAATTGGTTCTCTATTGCTTGAAGACAATTGTACCTAGGATATTACACACATCAAATCCATAAGGTGAGACACAACATGGAGTGATCTCCTTATAATTTTATAAGAAAGAATCCTAACTCCAATATTGCATACCTATTATACTATATTAGTGGAATGACATTGCAATGAGTTATATTCTCACTTTGAGATCAATTTTGAAGTGCACAATAGGCATTTTGAGTAGTCTACATTTACAAAATAATTAAGAATAGTCACCATAAATCTATCACACTTTGACTTTTGTAGTATTCGGTGGTTAATCCATGGTAGTTGGGTAAGATATATTGGTTTTTATACATATGGAGAACTGATTAGCCCATGGTGTTTGGTACTTTTTAATAATATAGCTTACAATCCCTATAGAGAAAAACATCTACATTCAATGGTGGTTAGATGAACTATTAGAATATTTCAAGAGTTTAGTTTTACCATTAAGTACATCAATGTAGGTTTTTTTTTACAATTACATCTTTTTACAAAAATTAAAGTTACTATCAAACTTTGACAATGAAATTTGTACCTAGACATCTTTATCTAAAATGGGTTCAACAATAATGAAAGACTCTTAGGGTGGTTTTCTAGTAGCACTTGGTGGGTTTAACAGCCTCATCCTGGTCATGTTATCTTTCAAGTTAATAATAGGAATGAAGTAGAAATTGATGAGGAAATCCAATCTGAACAACATCATTTATTTAGAGTCAGCATGGGGTATAATTAAGAGATCATATATATACTATTTCTTTTAGTCTTCCATGAGATACAAATGCCAAAAAATAAGAAAAAAACATAAAACCATAAAACCATAAAAGACCAAAAGTTCATATCAAACATTTTTTATCTTCATCAGTATTGCCATAGTATTTGTGGCCATCTTGTTAATATTACATTATGTTGTCATGTGAGCTTAGTTTTATACATCATATGTAGTATTGAGTGATTGTTTAATTATTTTTTACATAACATTGAAGCTTTCAAAACTATAGCTTATCCATAGTACTATCTCAGATATCATCTCAAGAATTACAATACATTAGGTCATGATTAAGATGTTTATAATTAAATTAAATCAATTCACTATCACCATCATTTAATACCATGCCAGCTAATTATTTTTATCTAAAAGATAGCTTATGACAGAGTCTCCTTTATTTTAAGGTTCTCCTTTCAAAAAAGCAAAAAACATTTCAAACATGCTACAAGAAGAAAAGCAAAACATTTACTTGCCGATCATTGTCTTTGATGATGAATCTTTGAATTTTACTAGTTACATGGGACCATGATCAGGAAGTACCATTTAACCATACAAGCAAACATCCATATCACAAAACATTTATCACAAATCAATATTTATCACCTTTCATTGGTCTTCGGTGATGATCCTTCACATCTTACTAGCTGTGTAGGATTATCATTAGGGAGAGATATCAATTAAAATCACAAATCAATATTTATCACCCTTCATTGATCTTCGATGATGAGCCTTTGCATCTTACTAGTTGTGTAGGATTAGCATTGAGGAGAGATATACTTACTCATCTTTTTATAGTCTTTAGTGATAAGCCCATGTGTCTACCTGGTCATATGAGATTATATATTGGGAGTAATAAAGCAAATAAAAAGTGAATGGATGATCAAACATAAAAAAATTATTCAAAAAATAGCATGTTTGTATGACTATATTATAAAGAGAGGAGTGTTTTATCCCATTTCCCGACTTTGTCAAAAGCTTGTTCTTTCAAGATAAATCTGATTAAGTTATTATTTTCATAAATAAAAAGTGACAATGCACACTTTACTACTATTTTATAGGAACCTATTCATTATCCTTTGAAAAATGTAATTTTGATCGACATGTCTTCATCTCACTACAAATTGAGAGCTACATGTTATGTACACAAATGATTAAGCTTTACTGGAAAAACAAATGATCAATGTATTTGACTAAATCTTATATAAATTATTGTCATTGAAAAATAGTTCTTTTAGCATCATGTGTAAAAAATCATTATCTATAAATAATCCTTTTGCCTTGGGGCATGATATTTGTATTCTACTACATAAATCCATTTATGTTATTTTGTTTCCCTTATAGCATTATTCGAATTCTAAGTTGTAATTTCATTTGCAAAACCAATATTATTGATCATAGTTCATGAGAGTGGCTTCCATAATATTTCCATTCACAACATTATAAAACTACAAAAACATTAAAACTATTTCAAAAAAATCCCAAAAACAATTTCAAAAATCCAAAAAGTGCAAAAACATTAAAAAAAATCAGAGAAAATAACTACAAAAACATTCATAAAACATAAAAAAAAAAAACAAACCAAGTCCAAAAAAAAGCAACCAAATTCATACATTTTGTAGTATAAAAATAGTACCCATTGCACTTTTCTTCCATTCATTTATTCATTACGTGGGTCATGCATGCATCATTTTCATCACACACTTCATTCGCCTCATTAATCATTCACTTTTTCATCACTTCTCATATTTGGAACAACTACATATGGTCTGATATCCACACATGGATATTATCTATGTGGATTATGTAGGCAACGTTTAGAGACATGGTGTGTCTAGGGTCAGCTCGAATATTGCCTTCACCATCATTCATGCCCCTCTCATTTACTTTTATACCTTTTTTTTCTTTGCCTTCTCTCTCATCTATCTAGTGTTTTGTGTTTGCTCTTGAACATAATTCTTACTAACCCATGATTCTTTCTTTGCCTTAGCCATTTATTTGGTTAATTTTGTCCTTTGTTTTATATCTTTGCCTTAGTTATTTGTTTGCTTGATTTTTACATCTCTTTCTTTCATAATTTTTTTGGTTGTTTTATCTTTAAACCATTCTTGGTTTTGTCAATCTTTGTTTCTTTAAAATGCATTTGTTTACATTGAATTGATTAGAAATAGTCATTCATTTATTGTTATTAGTTTATGTATGTTTTATTTTTTCATCAAGATTAAATCTTGTTTTCTTACTTTCTTGTTTATTACTAAAAATATTATTTTGTGTAAAAGCATACATAGTATGGTTATGACTATATCATGACATACTTTGCTAAAACACACAAATTATTCTTCCTTTGTTTTTACATGCTTACAACATCAAAATTCATCATGATTATTCCATATCATAGGTGATATTATGTTTTACAGCCACGTTAAAAATCATGTTGCCCAAAATACTCCATTTTTTTTAGAATGCCAATGCAAAACACATGTTATGTAGAAAATTTTCATCCATAATAATAAATTTCATTTCATAAAAATCATGCATCCATACATAAAATAAATGATAAAAAATAATAAAATTGCATACATGCTAAATACAACTAATATGCAAGAAAATATGAAACAGTGATATCCATGTATCCATCAAAACCATAAGTCAAGTCCATAGTCCATAAATATCAAAATCAACATGTGTATATATCAAAATGTGTATCCATAATAGATGTATACATCAATGTTATACATCACGTAACCCTAGGTCAAAACTAAGTCTCACCTATCCCTCAAAAGGGGTGTCAACTCTCTAAAAAATCACTAGCTATCATGGTGTACCCCATGGTGGCCATATCCCTCATGATACCTATCCCACAGATCTCTTAGACTCCACTAGCTTCATAGATCTAGTTGATGTTGATCGTCTCATAGAATAATCTCTAAATGATAGATCATGTTGATTTATTGGTAAAGTAGCCTCATATAGACTCTTGTAGTAGATGGCTTGCGCCATATCCCTCATGACTCTATCCAAAATGGCTAACTAACCTATCTTAGCTAGCTGTGTCCTAGCCTCTATAAGATCTATTCAAGCTATATCTCTCTTCTATCTATACCTATGTACAAGGGATGAATATTCTAGTGTCTATGTCTCTACATCACATGTGATCACACCCATCCTCATAACAACACCATCCATCCTATCCATAATATCCTATAATCTATGAACCTCTACCTATAAGTATTGAATATTTGTAGACTGTTCCTCTCTAATAGCATCCATACCTTGTACCCTAGCTATCTATGGTTTAATCCATCAATTTTTCTATCCCTCACCTAAATATCCTCCCATAGCTTCTTAATCAAGGCATGCTTCTCTAACATCTATGATGAACCTCTAGTCTCTCCTCTCTCTATATGTGCAATGTGAGGAGATCATATTATGTTATCATGCCCTGTGACCTCATTCCTTATGTCCTCCTCACTCTCTACATCTATAATAGGAGAATCCCCTCCTACTCATTGACATGTATCTAGGTCTATCACTACTCTTGCCTCTCACAAAATATCCATATTCTCTATTAAAGTAATAAGCACATCCTACATCTGACTAGTCTCCATTGCTCATCCTCTATCATCATCTAATCCTCTATTAGTGACCACATCCCTCTTAATTTGGGCTCCCAAAACTATGCCTTAAGGTTTCTTTCTCAAGCTAGCTACTAACCTCTACCTCCATGTCCTCGATGATTTGTATGGTAGTGTCAATATCAAAGGTCTCTACTGAGCCCACCACTCTATATATCTATCCACTATACCTACATCTATAATGTCCCTCCACCTCACTATCTATAATTATTTCCAAATATGATCATAAATAGAAGGGTCAATCATCATACCCCACTATCACCTCTCACATGCTATACAAGCAAAAACATGTGGACCATCTATAATAAGTTATCTCACATCAAACTATCTCATCACCCTATCTATTATATAACTCTCTATAATATACACATGTTTCTTGATGATGTAGCATGGAGTCATCATATAATCCATATCTAGCTCCTCATTTGTATAGTCAAACATAATGTCAATATATGGCCTTTAAGTAATCTATGCATCAACTAGCTCATCCATAACTCTCCTATAGAACTCTAGGTCACCTATATGTGGCTTTCATATACCAAAAGTCATATGCCATGCATAGGCCATTGGCTCCCCTACCTACCAAGTGTCCATGTGTCCAATTGGTTTCTCAATTGTAATGTGTTCCCAGCACCAAACCTATAATAGTGTTAAAGGCTTTATCTCAACCTGGCCTAAGTACACAAAATAGTGAAAACCATGATATAAACTAGATAAAACATAGGGCCCCCATGCAAACCTAACCCCATATCCATCATGTCACCAATGACATCTAATAACCCAATAGGAAATAATCTGCCACTCTTGTTAGGTATTAACATGCCATTGATAATAACCATCAAAACAATAGTTAGAGAATCTATCTCTAGATCCATGTAATAGTCAACATCAATAACATTCCTCATAACTAGGAACACACTCTCATCAAAAATCCTATATAGAGTCTCATTTTGTGGACCTTGTCCCTAGTACACTAGTATAGCTTGAATCAAAATGCCTAGTATTTGATATACATCCTCTAAAGTAATAGTTATCTCACATATAAAAAAGTGAAATGTAATCATCTCTTTGTGCCATTTCTTAGCTAATGCAGTCAATAAAGCCCTTTTAGCTCATACCTTAGACATCTGTGCAATGTAAGAAAGCCTAGTCACCTCCAAAATAGCCCACTCTTACTCTGTAAAGGTCAACAACAATGACAACATGCGACCTGCACTCCTGAGTCACTATCACTGGTAATACCTCATAAAAATTAATGATGTTTAATATTGTGTAAAATTGTTAGACATTAAATTTATACATTTATTTCATCCATTTCACTTCATCATCCATTATAGTTTTAAAAAAACCCTATTTTTTTAAAAATGTCTAACAAAATCACTTTTGGTTATAATAAAATTGCTTTCATCCTTTGCAAAATCATTGTAAATGAAATCACTTCACATTTTAGCGATATCACTATCATTTTTAGTGATATCACTATAATGTTTGTTGATTTTGTTGTAACGATATTGTCTTAACCCAAAAAACAAAACCATTTCTTAGAATTATGAAATTGTTGTGATGTTCGATGAAATCACTATTTACCCCAACAAAATCATAAAAATTGATAATGATAACACAATTCTGAGAATAATGATTTCATTTTCATCACTATTGAACCATAATAAATGCTAAAAAATTCAAAAATTCACAAAAGTAGGAGACTTACCAGAGGCCCGCTCCTCTTTATTCTCTGGAAACGTCTCACTCGTTCTATGCGGTGCTCGTGGTGAGGAATGTGGTCTATTTATCTTCACTGGCATTATAGTCAAACTCATTCTAATCACTTATTTATATCTAATTTTGAAGATTATTTTCCCAAATGATTTTTTAAAACCCTCCATAAGCCCCTATTTGTATTAAAACCCTAGTTAACATTTCATCTATTGAAACCAATCAATTGTTAATCACAAGAATTAAATCAATTTATTTTCACAAAGCTAGAAAACCCTTGCAATAATTTATTGATGTGAAATACACTAATCATTTTCAAAATCAATAATATTTTTCTATTTATGGATCATAGTTTATTATTGTTAGACTATATTTTTTCCACACCTGCTAATTCGGCCCCTGAGCCATTAGCAAACAACAATAAGCGTGAAATATTTGAGTGGTTTAAATTACTGATTTTCAAATCGAAGACCTAGTATTACCTTACTAGGGAAACTCTTTTACATTTCAAACCCTTTGTAAATTTGACATCAAAACTAAAATAGATTGATTTTTCATTTGACCACTTAACTATTTCTTGTTTTCATCAAATTTTGAGAATTTATCCATTTCTCACACAAACCCTCGAGGAGGCATCATCATACTCATTTTCATTCATTTGGAAAAACTTTCTACTTTTCTATCATCAACATTCTACTTCTATTCTTCGAAACAATATTGCTTCACAACATCATTTCAAAGAGGGGAAAATGTAGACACCTAAATTTCATTTAGTGTCAAAATGTGCCTTAATAATTCTTCCTAAGTTTATTAATCATTTAATTAATTTAATAATTAACATTTCTTCCTAAAAGTAATTAGTTGATATATTCAAATAATATTGAAAAATTTAATTATGCACCTTTTATTCTTTATTTTAATCATTTAATTCCTTAATTTTCCATTTCAAACTTCTCCCACTTTTCTCTCCCTCATCCTAATGAAATCCATGAAAGCCTCCACTGAGTTGTCAATCCATTTTGACTAAGTCTGCTAACCAAGCCCTCCTTTTCCTCACCTAGTTGAAATAGCCTCCATCCTCATGAATGAGGACTCATCCTTAACCATTGATCATTTATAAACTTAAAAAATTCTAATTGATCTTCCACTATCAGATTTTAATCTAGGATTCTATAATTTTGTTTTAGAATCCTCATTTAAAAAAACACAAATGTTACAATCAATCACAAATCTTGAGAGATCACAATTAGGATCTAGCAAATCATAACCAAATCTTGCATCCAAAGGAAATTAAATTCAATCTTTTACATCCAAACGTTTCCCATTTCACCTTTGCATTGGAGGAGTAAGCACCACATTTTAATAGAGAAAATTGGATTTGAATATCAATGGAGGATTTTTGTGTCTAAACTATGAAGGTTTTTTATTGTTGTTTCTTGTATTTATTGCTCTAACTTTGGTATAATTTAGCTTAGAATAGATTTTTACTTTGTCTTTGCACTGTTTAATTCATACACTTACCTTAGAAGCCTTTTCCTTTAAAATAAAGATGTTATGGAGGTTGAACATGCCATGAATAAGCTTCTTATGACAACCAAGCATAAAGAACCATCAAATTTATATGAATCAGAAAATTCACATTGTTCACATGATTATGGTGATGAGGTTGATGAGGCATGTCATTTGAAGGGCTTAATGAAGACTCAAAATATGAAGGAACAAGATAATAGTATTCCAACATGTTTAGAACTAGATAGTAATGATATGAACACATGGATAGATGAAGTAAGTTCTGAATCATATTTGAGTGAAGATCAAATGATTCTTGGAAATCATTGATTTTTTTTTAATCCATTATTGATTGATGGTTGTCATATATTGTTGGGCATATAATTTTATGAATATACATGCATGATATCAGTTACTTGGATAGATTGAAGTAGTTTGGATTATTACACTATTGTTGAAGATGAGCATGGTGATGATCTCCTATCATTTTATATTATGGATGACACTTTTTACATCATTATCAATGACATTGGTAGTTTATATGTGGTTCTAATTTATAAAAACAATTATCAGGTTGGATACATTCTTTCAAGAACTTATGTTTTACATCTATCACAACACCATGATACTATCCAGTGTTAGAAGGATTTTCAGCATTGATGATACATTGTCTGATATCTACATCTTCATGATTTGTTTGGATGGTTACATAATGGTTCATGATCCATATGGTAGTATGCTTAATGAGATGATTCTCAAGTTGTTGTAGAATGATATTTATATCAGAATAACATAGCAAATGGGTGAAATAGTATTTCAGATCTTAGTATGGGATCCTAGTATTTAACGTTGGCATGTAGAAGTATATTTCTTAAGGGAAAGCAATCTATAGGAAGGGAGGACTATAATGCCCCCATTTTTCTAAATGATTACAAATATTGATATTTAGCTTATTTTATTCTCATAAGCTAAATAATGGAGTTATAAGAGAATAATAATTAAATTAATTATTTTAAAGTTGTCTATTTTAAATAAATATCAAAAAGATAACTTTATTTTAATTAATTTAATTAAAGTGAAAAAAAATAATATTATAAAGTCACTTTATTAAATATTATAAAGTTACTTTATTAAATATTATACGTCACTTTAATATTAAATATCATAATTCACTTTGTTAAATAGAGTGTGCTTCTAGAAGCTTTGAGGAGGTTATTTTGTATTATTTTAGAAGACTTAGCTAAGCCTTTAAAAATAGATAAGAGCAGGTCATTTAGGTATCTTGGATTTGGTTATTTATTTTAGAATATTTGAAGAGCTTGTATTTGTAGGTTCAACATGTTCTAAAGATGAGAACCCTTAGAATTTAGTGGTATGGATGAAAACCCAATACCACTTGGAGAGATAATCCCACCCAATGTTTGCCATTGAGTTTATTTCAAGTATTTGACATTGAGAAGGAGCTAGAAATAGTATTTTATTTGCAAGTTTATAGATGCTAGGGTTTGATATAATTTTGGCTAGGGTTTTTACATCGTATTTCGGTGTTTTTGGAAATTTTGGAGCTCAAAAATAATTTATAAAATTTATCCAAGCTGGGTGACTAGATTTGGGCATTGTTGAAGGCCATTGGAAGTGGTTTCAGATTTTTATCAGCTCTCAGTGATTTTATATGATTTTTTTTTGGAAATTTGGGTATTGTGTATTTTGAAGCATTCCATAATTTTAATCCTAGGGCTTAAAGGAGAAAGTGAAAATATATATTTTAAACCCAAGGTTTCACATCATTTGATCATATTTTAACTCATAGGGTTCCTCCAATCCAATTTGGATTTGAGTGCTAGGGTATGGAGGAGATTTTGGAGAGTTGGCACCACCAAATTGAAATAAATATTGTGTTTTAGATTTTTAAATTATCTTCAAAAAAAATTATACTTGTTGGAGTTCAAATTTGAGTTTGTTTCATCATAATATAGTCTTCTACATTGATTATCTCATTACCCTTGGAACTATGCATCATCCAGGTATGTTATAACTGTTGAACACTCAAATACTTAGGGTTTATATTTGTTATTATAGTTTGAATAAACACCATATCAAACCTAATTTATTTTTAATCAAACCTTATATTTCATTAATAAAGGGTTCATTTGGTATTGTTAAGTTATTTGTTATGTTCTCTCTTATTTGGTACTGGTAAGTGCATAAAAAATAATCCATAATTCAAACACAAAACTTAGAAATTCATATCAACATAAAAAATCATTATTCATAGGTTTACTTGACAAGTGTTTGATAAATTAACTAAGGGTCAAATTGAGAAAAATAGTGAAAGATTGGTAGGGGTTCTTACAACCATCTTACACACTTTTCTACTCATATACACATTTATCAAACCTGCACTTGACTCTATTTCCACCTCATCATTTCTTGGTTTGAGGGAGAACACCTTTTCCCATACATGGGTAACTAACCTTCCATTACACCTATTGTTTTTATTTTGTATCTTGAGAATTCAACCTACATAATAAAAAGGGGCAAAATGTAGACACTAGAAAACCACACCACATAATTCTAGTCATCATAAAAACACCCTCTTATCCACCTTGGCCCCATTGGGTTAAGATATTTATTAAAATATTTAAAATCACCCATATACCATATTTTGATAATTTAATTAGTTAATTATTCTAAATGATCCTATTTACACCTCCCCACCTAAACCCATGGCTAAATGATCAACACCTAGTTTTAGGACTTTTTCCCACCTTGGCATTTAATGTCCTAACCTCCTAGAATTATTCTTCATGCATACCAATGTTGCCTTAAATAACCTTAGATCACTTTCATTGGTATTAATGGAAAATATTAAGTGAAAATGGATATTTTTGGCAAGCTTAGACTATTTCTCCCTGACTGACATCAATCACACCTCATCTAATGCCAATTGACTAGGACCCATGTTGGTTATTTAATGCCATCTAATGACCATATCTTGGAAGAATGAAGAGGTTTAAATGTAAAATAATTTATGGGGAAAATTAATGACCCCTATGTGAACTAGACCCAAACTAAATCTAGACCAAAGACTAGAAAGTGCCTCAGTAACTCACCATGAAGATCTAAAGCATCATTACTCTGTCCACATTATTTTGGGTTCATAAGCAACTTACATCTAACATTAGGACTTTTCCAAGCTAGAAAACACCAAATTCTAAGTATTTTATACTTATATCAAGTTCAATTATTTAGTTTTCTTTAGTTTAGTGTTTGTATCCATTTCACATCTCTCTCCATATCCCCTTTGAGTTGGAGTTCTACAACTCCACACACACCATATTACACTGAACATCCAAAAACCATCCCCCATCACTTGAGTGCCAAACATCTAAGTTTGATACCTCTAAGAATCCATTTTATCCTCAAGACCATTATCTAACTCCAAAATAGCCTATAAAACCTTCCTGCAACCAACCCAACTTCCATTCTACCCAAAATCATAACTCATAGTGATTGATAATGGTCATATGTGATCAAAATTAGTCATAATCAACCATTATCAGTCATATCTTGACCATCTTTGATTACTAGTGACTGACATCGGTCACTATATAACTCATTTTCCCTAAAATAAGTCAAAACCACCTAAAAACCTCAACCAAAAACCTTGTTTCTCAATCCCTTTTGGTACACAAAGTCAAAAACAACAACCTGAACCAAAATTTAATAATTTATCATTATTTTTCAATGTTATTTTGGTAATTAATTTATTCCTTGGAAAGCATTTATTTCATTTTGATTAAGTAATTTCATTACTCCATGCAAACCTCTCTTATCAACACTTTTTGTCAGCTTAACTGGTTTAAAGAGTGGATTGACAACCTTCCAAGGAAGTATAATACTTCTTAGATATATAATTCACTAAGAAATCCACCCACCTATCTCACTAATCAATTATTTTATAGTTTATTTCTTATTGCAGGTCATCCTACTAAGCTAAAGAGGAGTTCTCTCCATGGACTAGATCATGAGCATGCAACTAAATCCAAGTTATTCTAAACCATATCCTTATTTAAATTTTTTATTTGTTTTCTAAAAACAAAAATAAAATAAACACAAAACATAGTGAAGCAACAACCACATGGATTATTCTACTCACTCCTAGATGATTAGTCATCTATGTGTGATAAATGTCTCTTTTTCCTTTTTTTAAGGCTTATAATTGGTGTCTTTGTTACACACTAATGTGGTTATGATAGACACATGTTTGATTAATCCACTTGTAGTCAAATTATGGCTTGATGTGATTTGTATATTTAGCCATGGTTAATAAGATGATGACACATGGATGGATCTTGTTACTCTCCTTACCCAAGTCTTTCTATATAAATGGATATGTTGACATCACCTGTAAGTTATCAAGATGATGATACGTAGTTGGTTCTCATTGTTCTAATTTCTTGGGACTTTTAATATAAAAGGATATGTTGACATCACTACTATGTTAGTCAGATGATGAAACATGGGTATTTCTCATAGATCCACTTACCCAAGACATTCCATATAAAGGGCTATGTTGACATCACCTTTAGGTTAGCAAGATTATGACACATGGATGGATCTTATTACTTTTCTTTCCTAAGACATCCTATACAAAGTGATATGTTAACATCACATCCAAGTTAGTGGTATGATGAAACATGGATGAACATCAATACTTTACTTGCCCAAGACTTTGTATACAAAAGGTTATACTAACATTAGCATCAGGTTAATGGGATGATGACACATGGATAACTCTCACGGCTCTACTTACCTCAAGAATTTTTGTACAAAGGGATATGTTGAAATCAACTCTAAATTAACAATATCATGAGACATAGATATCTCTCTATGTTTCTCTTTCATGGTATTTTTTGTACTGAGGGCTATGTTGATGTCATCTCTAAGTTAACTAGATGATGACACATGAAGGAATCTCACTCCTTTATTTGCATAAAACTTCTTGTATAAATGGATTTGTTGATATCACTAGTAGGTGACTTGCATTCTTTATCTAGGATATAAGTTAGCAAATTTATGTTTCATGGCAAGAGAAAATGAACTCTGAGAAAGCCTAAAAAACACCCACGTATGAAATAACCAAGACACACATAGATAAAGAAACCACTAAAAGCATAACACGTCAACCTAGTTAGATATTAAATTAGAAATAACATGTACATACAAGCATAAGTTAATGGAAAATTTAAACTCAAAATTAAATAATTTATTATGGCTTATACAAAGCTTTAATTCTTCCATAACTTTGAAACACTCTGTAAACTTCAAAATAAATCCTATCGATTGAGTCAAGCAAACAAAAAAGATGAAGAGAGGTAAAAGAATTCATTTTAGCATTAGATAAATTCCTTAAGTTTTCAATTTCAAAACTCAATGTCATATAATTCTATTTCATAAGACCTCGAATAATGATATTTGATTAATAATGGGTCCCTATATGAATTTTCAAATGTGTGTATGTTAGGGCACAAAAAATAGAGACTTAATGGGTAAAATACTCATGAGTATTTGAGGACACAAAATCTCAAAAATACATAAAAAAATAACTTCATCCCTACCTAAAAAAGAATAAATAAATGAAATAATGAAAAATACTTATACTTCCTCATGCAACATACTAACCCTTTCCATTCCTAAGACTTAAGTGTGTGATTTTATGAAATTCAATTTCCCTTTATTTATGAGATTTTAAACAAAGTCTTGGATAAAAATTGCATGTTTCATTTCAATCTCAAATTTTGTAAATAAATATTAAAAGAACCCTGGGCATTGATCTATTATCAGTTAGGCATCCATAGCCTTGACATAGATACCTCTAATTCCACTCAATACCTTGTTCTACTATCAACCAAGAATAGTTAAATTTTATAGAGATTACTTGAATCACCATTTTATATCAATTTTTATGATAAAATTTATTTTAAAACAAAAATAAAAGAAGGGTTGGGAATCATCATTGGATAGGTGTCTTTATAATAAAACTTGTTTTGATCAATACATCCCTATCAATGTGTATCCATTTCTATGTTTATTATGTTAGGCCCGAGTTTTAGTGGGTAATAGTGTCATTAATCTTTGAAAATGGAAAGTCTTTCTAAAATTTACATGAATATATCAGATTAAATTTAAAGGGTCCATTAAACTCATTCAATATAATTATAACCTAATTCAATCATAACACATACCTGAATCCTACAAGCTTTAAAATTCTTATGAAAAACAAATTGTGCATCCTTTTAAATCATCCCTTTATTTTTAGAAATTATTTTTTAACTTTAGCATGGAAAACTAGTTGGTATGTTTTGAAATTTATAAGAATACTATAAAAATCAAAGCAACTAATATACTCAAATAAAAATATAGAAAACAAGAAAGACTAATCCTATAAAGAAATAAATATAATCTAAAAATCATGAAATATAATCTAAAAATGAGGAAATATAATCTAGAAATTAAGAAATCTAATCTACATATCTACTTACAATTCACTCAAATACACCTCCAGTTGGAGTATCCATGAAAAAATGTTTCAAATATTGTCCATTAATTGGAAAGGCAATTTTAAAACGTTGGAGGTCTTTTAACTAGAAGGAATTATTATCTAGGATCCCTGGTATTTGATATGGTCCAATCCATAAGGGACTAAACTATCATACTATATTTTCTTATCATGTGCTTTATCCCAAAGAAGCACTCGGTCTAAAATCTTGAAGGCTTTGATCTTAGATCTTTTTATAAACCATTTGTTGATAATATCCTAATATTTATTGAATTTATATAGTGCTTTAGTTATTACATCTTCCATCTCAAGTATGTCAAGTAGTCTATATTTTATTCTTTCATATTTCCCCATGTATTATTACATGATTTGGTATGTTGGTATCTTGAGAGTAATGGGTAAGACTAGTTGTTACCCTTACACTATCAAAATAGGTGAAGTTGTGAGAACTTGTTTGATCCTGGTTCTATCAGCCCACAATAGATACTTCAATAAGATATGGCGTTCTCTTAGTTTATCTTATGTTGATTTCTTAATGGCACATATCAAATTATTATTGGTAGATTCAATTAATCCATTCCCTTATGGATAGTATTTTGAGGATACTTTGATAGTGAGTTTATTGTTATAGGTCCACTCAGTGAATTTAGTAGACTAGAATGCTAGATTGTTATGACAAACCAAAGAAATGGGAGTACTAAACCTATTTCATATATTTTCTTTTAAAACTTTAATGACATTGATTTATTTGAAATTATTTTTTACTATAGCTTCTATCCACCTGGTGTATTAGTCTATCACTATTATGATAAACTTATGACCTACTAAAGAGTTTGGGTTTATCACCTCAATAAACTCAAGGCCCCGTTGGTCAAGGGGATGTCCTTTAATGACTAATTATAAGGGCACAATAGCATTCACTTCTCTTTTACCAAATAATTGACACTCATGATAAGTTTTAGCATGGTAATGCACATATTTGTATATCATAGGCCAATAGTATCCCATCCTCATAATTTTATGAGTTATTGTATTATCTTAGGGATGTCCACTACCAATATTCTGGTGTAGATTGTCTAGGATCTCCACAGCTTCTTTTGAAACATTTCTTAAATAGATGCCCTCATAGTTATTTTTATATATTATTCCCTTATTGATCATTTAATGAGATTATTTAATCCTTATCACTCATTTATTATCTCTTTTTATCTAATTAACACACATAGCTATGATAAAATAATGGATGATTTGAGACTACCACTCACCACTAGTTATTTGAGTCTCATTAATTTGTTCAATGCTACTATTTGGATTAGTCTCAATCATCAATTAGATGATTCCTTGGATTATCACCATCTTGGATGGCCTAATTTAAAGATATAAATCTTGAAGTTTGGCCATCAATTTACCTCTTCTTTCACCCAATTCATTCTGACCAAGTGTGAGCTTGATGGCTAGGTCTGGAATAATGGTGAATTTTTTGTTACTCAAAATATAGTGCCTAAATTTTTTCAAAAATTTGATTAGGGAATATATTTTTTTATTTATCATAGATTTTTTCAAATCTATATCCTTTAGATTGATGCTCATGAAGGCAATGCAATATTAATTGTCATCCACCTTTTGTGTAAGTATAATAACTATAATATGTTCTGAAGCATATGAATAAAAATAGAATTCTTTATTGAAGTCTTGAAAATATTTTTGCATACATTATCTATTCTATCTTGGCATTTTTTTCAACATTAAATTCAATGGTTTGATAATCTTTATAAAACCAAAAATTAATTTCTTTACAAATTTGATCTTACCAAAGAAAGACTTTGATTCTTTCTTATTATTGGGAGGTGTCAACTTGGAAATGGCCTAGACTCAATCTGGATCAATAGAGATTTAATATTTAGTTATGACATAAACTAGCATCTTCCCTTTGATAACTAAAAATATGTTTTCTTTGAATTAAGTGAAACTCCATACCTTATTCATCTATCAAATAATCTTTGTAGATCATTTATCTGATTATCTCAACCTTTTAAATATATTGTCAGCTTATCCATGTTTATGATGATGCATTTACCAACAAGTTGGTGGAAATCAATGTCCATGGATCTATGGAAGGTAGTTCTTACATTGATTAGGCCAAATGGAATCCTTTTATATAAAAAAGTTCCTCACTTAGTGGTGAAGGCATTTTTTGTCTTGTTTTCTACCTCCACTAGTACTTGATTGTAGCATAAGAATCCATTCTATAAGGACATCATCTCAAATTGACTAACCATTTAAATTACCTCATCTAAGGAGGGTAAAGGATAGTTATCCTTTTGTGATGCTTGATTTAGATTCCTAAATTCAACATAGATTCTAATTTCTATGTTCTTCTTCTTGACTAGTACTAGATTGGTTACCCAAGTAGAATTTTTAATTGGAAAGACAATCCTAACATCTAGTAACTTTTGTACCTTTATCTGAATGAGAGGTTGCATAATTAGATTAACTAGCCTATAGCTCTACCTAAACATATTATGATCTAGATTCAATGTAATGATATGAGTAATGAATCTAGGTTTAAATTTCTTCAGGTCCTAATACGTCCAAGTGATCATGTCCTTGTATTATGTGAGTATACTCTTCAATTTTTGTTTCTCACTTTCATTACAATTCAAGTCGATGTTCACATATTGATGATGTTAGTCATTATCTAGATTCTCTTTGATGAAATAAGACTCAGTTGCTTTAGATTCTTCTACTTTTGTGTTTTTGAATTTGCATCAAAATCTCATTCTATGGAAACCATTCCTAGAGGGATGTAGTTTTATTTTAGTTATAGGACATCATCTTTTCCTAGGTCTTTAATGTGCATAGGTTACACATATTTATCATCTATTAAATAAGATTATAAGGTCACATAATTACTCATGAAATTTTAATATCTATTTATCATCCTAAAACACCTATAATTTGTTCACATTTTCTAGAACAAAGGGGCAAGGAACTAGCTCCATAAATAATTTCTACATTTTGGATTCTTGGAGTGGTGCCATATTGATAGCTGAAGTTTCTAGTGAATATGTTGAGTGATTTTGTTATCTTGGGATGGATCCAATGTTGAATCCTTCAAAGTAATTTTTATCCAAATTTTGGCTATCATATGATATATTCATAAAATGATTCCTTTTTCAATGCATGGTAACATAGTTTAAGGCAAAATTGATAAGTTTAAGGTAAAAGACTATTCTAGTCTCATGCTTATCTAGCCAGTTCATGATAGGTTTAAAGTTTTTCCAAGAGTACAAAAAGTTGAGAAAAACTTTTAGAGTCTTTTAACACATGTCAATTCACCCTATATTCCATTTTGGTTTGTACAAGTTCCTAAAAAATGTTATAACCTATTTTATAAAATTACAACCATTTCAAGTGTTTTTCTTATACTCTTTGTAATGTTTAAGAGAATAATCTTGAAATAAATGGTATTAGTTGGAAAGAGGAGTTATGGGAATGTTGTATAATATCCATATAAGCATATACAATCTCCATGAACATAGTTTTCAATGTTCCATCAGGTTTCAAGATAGAGTATGACAATTCTCTTAAAAGAGGGATTTTCACAAGATGGTTGTAGGTTTTCAATGTGGATTTTCACTTGAAAAAACTTTTAGATATCCCTAAATATTCCTAAATCCAAAATAAATTCTTTCAATGAATTTAAAAGTTTAAAACTAAGAAAACACCTTTCATTTTCCTTATTGCTTCTTTGGCAAAATTATTAAGGCTAGTTTTAGATACTCATTACATAAAAAGAAGATAGAGTGGTGGAATAAGATATGGGGTAGAGGAGGGGATACTAATGGAATAAAAATACATGTCTATATTTATCAAATTTTTTAACCCTCCTTTATTAATAATCTTTAAAAAGATAGGGTGGTCTCAAACCATACTAAAACCCCATATGCCCAATTTTCTCCTTGAAATGATGCTTTAGAGATGGTTTGAAGCATAAATTAAATTTTAAATGATATATATGGTCTATAAATCCATACCACATGATATTATAATCCCAAATTAGCACGTGTGACCTCAATAAAGAATAATTTTTCATGTTTATAGCAGATTATAGAGTGAAAACATGGAGTTTATGATGTTCTATGGTTTCCAACAATTCAGAGTATGAGGATGAAAATATCCGATAATATTTTATCCTCATATAATTATCTATAGGTCCAATAAATGGTTCTCCATTCCCACTCCACACCCAAAAGCTTCTCAACATGATGGTAACCTGTAGATTCTCACTAGTGTTCATCATTCATCAATGTAAAAATAGAGTCTTAATGTTTTAAGAGTCCTGTGTTATATGAAAATAAGGATAGGTAGATTTTTATTTATTTATTTATTTAAATCAATAAAAACACTTCAATTCATTATTAATACCCAAAAAAGGTAAAAGAAGTTATGTGTTCATGACTCACCAAAAGACTAGTAACCTGCAAATGGGAGATCAATATGGTTTTAGTTATAAACCCAAGAAATTAGTGAAGTGAATTGGTTCCATATGAAATTAAATGAAATATAAGATATTTAATATCCTTATAACATGAATTATCACTTAAACTCTAGTTTATCCAAGTAAAATACATTGGTATTAGGCCACAAACTATGTATATGTCATCAAGCACAAAAATGAGCTGAAAAAGTCTAACACTAAATTATTAGAGATGTATGAGGGTCATAACCTCATAATAATTTTAATGAGTCAATTTATTTGTTTTTTTATGGTTTATATTATTAATATAGGTAACATGAAATGCTTTAAGCAATGAAAATGTAGACCTATAGGTCTGTAGACATGTAGGTCTCTTTGTCATTCAAAATGCAATGAATTGTGTATTAAGATATGAGGTTTGAATACTAAAAGAGGTGAAAAAGGATTATAATGACCATTATAAATTAATTTATATTTAATTATCAATGTTAATGTAGATCAAATCACTCAAATCATGCAATCTCAGTCAAAACACCATAACACGCTTGCTCTAGTCCTATATGAAGCAAAAGACTAATTTGATATGTTGGAGAAATAACAAAGGTTTTCAAGGGTCACAAATATATGAAAAAAAATTTTACCCAAAATATCATTATAAAAAATAGGTACCACCTAAATATCTCAATTTGAATAGCATTGGAGTCAAGAAAACCCAAATGTACACTAATAGGCATGTCATTAACCTATTGAGAGAGAAGATGCATACTTGTGAGGGACATAATAACTTGAAGGGTTGTTATAATTCATTTTTAGATAAATTTATTTTATATACCATTATATAATTTTAAAACCAATTGATAAATTTTGGTCTCATATTCCAATATTAAACAAATCTAAATTGTATACCTACAGGCCTAATGGGGAATGAACTTTTATCAAGAATGAGAGGATGCTAGTGTCAAAGGCAGTCATATGATCCTCAATAAATAAATTATTAGGTTAATATGTGTAAAATAAATTTTAATATATCCATCAAAGTCACTTTGTCTTCTAGGATCACCTACAAATGTCTTTTTACATCCAAATGTAGTCAAGACTCTATGCAAGCCTAAAACCCTCTGTGATCTTTCAAGACCTTCATTTCCACTTCAATAAATAATATGGATTTATAAGGTAGATAAAATAAATAATAAGGTTAATATTATTTTCACAAACCCTATAAATACATCCTAAAACAAATAAAGGCATGATATGTGACATTTTGGTCTAAAAGGTCTTCTCTAGCTCCTTCATTGTAAATTTACAACTCAAGATAGATTTTATATTACTCAGTATGATCATGACCTTGTGAATGTAGAAATATGGTTTTCAAGTATGATAAATATGTCTTCATACTACACTTTAGTGACATTAAGCATTATTTTAGGCTCCTAGTCTTTATGAACCATTACTAAGATTGCAAGGTACTCATAGACTACCTAAGTGAGCCCAAGAGACTCCCAAAATTTTCTTAGATATCCCTTGAAAATTTTCGTGGTGATAAAATATAAAAATGTTTGTTATCAAGGATTATTCCCTTAAATTTTCAATCATTAGTTCTTAGGTCAATGGCCTCATCTCTATGAATGATTGTTAAGAGTGTATAACACTCACAGGCTACTAAGAGACTAAATATGACCTGATGGGAGAAATATTATGTTAAAACACCTAAAATGGATGGGAAATAATTATAAATCACTCATATGATCTCTATACCTATCTCACACACTAAAATAAGCATACTTTTGGCATGTGTGAATTCAAAATTATATGAAATTGACCTAACAAGCATGATTATAGGCCTAATTATGTGCAGGGTGATAATAAGCCTCCAAATTAGGTAAAAAAATCCTATCAAGATAGGGTAAAGGTATTATAACTTATATACACCTTTACAAGTATATTGAGGTGATATATTAACTATTCAAGTCAACAATTTAGTCCCTAAAGGGTGATTGCACTACTTTGATGCCCAAAACTCTTAGTTGCAGACCTATAGAGCACTCTTGGAGAGCTTTTCTCCAATGCATTAAGTTATCCTATGATAGTAGACACCTGATTAGACCATCATCAATATTTTGAACCTATACATTTCTTGAAAAAATTCCCTAAATCCTTCTCAGGCCTAAATAGGCATCATCAAGAAAACAACACATGTTATTAAAGACCTTATGAGACTATTATATAACCTCCTTGTTTTTAACTTGTTCCATCATAAATATGCTAGTCATCATTGCTCTCTTCTATTCCATTTATCTCTCCTCCACTTTTCCCCTATATATACAACCTTATTTGGCATTGTAAGGATCTTTTGTATGAGTATGGAGAAGCCTTGATCAACTAAACATTTTTAATATGCCTTTGAATGATGAATAAAGCAAATTCTTACCTTCTCATATGATTTCAACTAGTGTACTTGTGTTATTGTTGATTAATTATAGTAGTAGTGATTGTACTCTCTCTTATTTGTCCTATCCTACCTATTTGAAAATGGATTATCTTCTTATAGGTCACATGGTGAGTTTGAGGTAGTTTTGCATGGTTTGAAAGTGGAATTTTCAATCATTAGTGCCTTGCTTAGACCTCTTGACCAACACTCTCATTCAATGCATTGTTTATAACCTCCATGTTGAAACATTAATGGTTTAAATTCTTTATTGATTAGTGTAATCAAATTCAAGTCTAATCCATGTTAGTACATGAAAGTCAAGTTGAGGGTGTTGATTTGGTGTATCACCTCCCTAGTTAGGTTAATATTATGTTATCCCTATCCCTTTTCCTTTGTAGGCTAGTAAATTAGTACAGAATTGAGAGATTATATTATACATCAAGGGGATTTGACCCTATAATCTATATTTTTTGTCTACTTATAGGTCACCCACAACTTAAGACTAATCCCATTGTATATCTCAAGTTGAAAGGGATTTAATCAACCTCTCAAGGGTGACAATTTGAGCCATAACAGTTCTGCCATGCCCAATGAGACTAATTATCATGCATTAAAGTAATATTTGGTGATGTATTTCAATACATCATCCTTTGGAGGTAACAATTTAAGATCCAATGGTGATTCCAAATGAATCTCAGCTGGTATAGCTAGTGCAAGTGCCTCAAAAAGAAAAACTATGGTATGTATCATTACTCAAATGATCAAAATGCTTATTATGTACCTTCATATCATTTTTATCAAGTTAATGTTGTTCATGGTTTCTCCTTAAGTTTCCATTAAACATCTACCTATCAAGTTTACCAAGAGTCCACCTATCTCTTTAATCAACCTTCTTAAAGATATGTTACTCCATTATTATCCAAATTTAAACAATTCATACTAGACCTTGTATGGATGATGACAAGGATTTATAGAGAAGTAGAACATGGTGTAGATTCTCTTATATATCCCATTAAATAGGTTAAATAACTCTTACAAGGCTTGTAGAAAGTGTGGGTAGGTGTTGAGGATGAGGATCATTCAATAAATGAAAAACTAGAGGTTAAGAAGTTGATACACTTATTGGAAGATAGGATAATGAGATGGGAGAAAGTGAAAACCCAATTCACTCAGCCCTATACACATTTTCCTATGACAATTCCACCTTCATTTTCTCTAAATCTCCTCCAAGACACAACACAACATCAAATAAAGCTCAATAAATCTCGTCATGAGTCCACTAGCCCCAATATTGTAGGTTAGAATACTTATATTCCCCAAGATAAACATATGTATATTCTAACTCCATTCACCCTTACTCAAGATCCCAAGGCCATTATATTTTAGAGGCCTTCTTGGACCATGACTCCTAATTATACCATTTCAAGCCTTGAGAATGAATCTTCTCCTATGCCTATCCAAATTCAAGAGAGAGAAGAGGTTGTACAAGTCATACCAAAAGGATTTCTAAGTTAGAAAGAGATTATTCATATGCAAGATCAAGATCAATAAGAAGGAATAAATTTTGAGGTCAAGCCAAGAAATATTATAAACCCCTTAATCCCTTAATCTACCATTCAAGTGGTAGCTATCCAAGAAGGATCTAATCAGCCTAGTTCTCCCAAAATACCAAGTTGGATGGAAACTCTAGCAAGTTTCAAGGAAGGTAATGAAGTATCTTTCCCTCCCACCCTCTCCTTTTATGAAGAAGAATCAAGTACATTTAGGGAAGAATATGGGCATTCAATTTAGAAGGAGAACTTATCAATAACTAATGATGAGGTGGTTATCTTTAAGAGGAAAGATGTTATATTTTTAGGTGAATTTCAATCTAATTTCATGGTTCCATGATGATCCCAAAAGCTTCCCATTTGTTCCTGGAGGATGAAGAAATGTTTAGGTTAGTTGTGTATAGTAGGTTGCTTATGCTTTATTTTCCCTAAGTGATTTATTATCACAAGTGTGTGTGTTATCTTGTGTAGTTTCTTTTGCTTTGTGTGTTGTTTCTTGTATTTTTGTGAGTTTAGAGGTAGTCAGTTGTTTCATAAATTCCAAAAGGTTTGTAGTCAAGAATTTGGATCAAATCAGGGCTATAGTAGTGACTCCATTGCCCAATGGATGGACTAGGAAATTGGTCTAAAATGCATAATAAACATGCATTCCTAGGAGGTTTCCAAAGATCTAAGCCAAATGTTTTTTATCAAAGGATAGGGTCATAAAATACTTCCTTTTTTAATGCAAGTTAGCATAGTTTAAGGTAAATTTGATGAGTTTAAGGTAATGGCCTAGTTTAGTCTTGTGTTTGTCTAGTCACTTCATAAGTTGTTTCAAGAGTGCCAAAGGTTGAGAGAGAAAACTTTTTTTAGTATTGTATCACATGTCAAGTCACCCTATATGCCCTTTTCATCTATGAAAGTTTATAAAAAGATGTTATGACCTCTTTTATAATGTTACAACCCATTTCAAGTGTTTTCTTAAGCTCTTTGTAACATTCAAGAGAAGAATCTTGCAAAAAATGGTGGGTATTTGGAAAGAGGATATATTTGAATGTTGTATAAGATATATACAAGAATTTATAGTCTCTGTGAACATCTATTTCATAATTTCATCACGTTTCAAGATAGAGTATGACAATTCTCTTAGAAAAGAGGGGTTTTCACAAGATGGTTGCAAGTTTTCAATGTGGATTTTCACTCTAAAACACTACCATGGATCCATCCATCTTATTCAAGCCCAAATCCATTATTTGGATGAATTTATAGGTTCAAAACTGAGAAAACACCTTCATCTTCCCTATTACTTCTTGGGCAAGCTTGTGAAAGCTAGTTTTAGATGCTCATTTCATATAAATTAGAGAGAGTGGTGGTATAAAATATGGGGAAGATGGGGGGATACTAATGGAATAAAAATACATGGCCATATTTATTAAATTCATGGTTCCTCCTTTATGAACAATCATTAAGAAGATAGGGTGGTCTAAAACCCTACTAAGACCCCATATGATCAATTTTCTCCTTGAAATGATTGTTTGAAGCTGGTTGGAAGCATGAATGAAATTTGAAATGATCTATAGGGTATATTTATCCATACCAAATGCTATTCCAAGACCCACTTGGCACGTGTGACCTCAATAAGGAAGAATTTTTCATGTTTAGAGCAAAATTTAGGGTGAAATCATGGAGTTTCTAATGTTCTATGGTTTTCAACTATTCAGAGAATGTGGATTATTGGAAATATTGTCATTGATGTCAAAGGTCTAGAATTATTGGTGATAAAGGCCCCATTTCATTTAATGGTGTTTTTAATATTCATATCTTAGCTAATATGTGTTAATATTTATTTAATATTAATGCATATATTTTTGGTTGCATATAATTCAAAAGAAGGCCCATGGAGAAGTCAAAGAGTCATGGGGTAAAAGATAAAAGAGGAATGGGATGCATTTTCTCATGAAGAGTCATTTTGAGGAATTCTAAGAGTCAACATGTGAAGACAAAAAAGGTATGACACATTTGTCCATAAAGGTACACTTTGAGGAATACAAAAAGTCACCAAGATAAAGACAAAAGAGGAAAGGATGGTTTTCCTTATGAAGGGTCACCATATGACTTTTCAAATGCAAGGATACAAAGGATCATGCAAGTTTGGTGCCATTTTTCCATGAGGATTGAAGGGTCACAAAGGGTGAATGCCAAAGGTCATTTGGAAAGCTATAAATAAAGGCTTGAAAATACATTTTTAATATGTAAGAGAGTGCATGATTTGTATTTGTTTTTGAAGAGAGAAAAGTAGGAGATATTGTAGAGTTCTATCATTTATTGAGTAAGCAACATTGAGAGATAGTTGTGTTTTATACACAAGATGGGTTAGTGCTCCTTTGGGTTGGTGATCCTATGGGTTGGTGCTCCTATGGCTTGGTGCTCACAAATAGTTTCTATGTTGGTACTCAAAAAAGGGGTAGGTGCTCCTCCAAGTTGGTGCTTTCATACTTTGTATTTTGAGTTGGTGCTCATTCATATACTTAACATTGTTCTCTATGGTTTTTCCCATATTGGGTTTCCACGTAAAAATTTGGTCTCTCTCTCTCTCTCTCTCTCTCTCTCTCTCTCTCTCTCGTGTGGTGAAAATTATTATTTAAATTTTATTACATATCTTGAATGTATGATTGAGTAGTTAAAGAAAAAAAATCAAATTAATTAAAAGATATAAAATATACTGATTCACCCCCCCCTCTTAGTATATTTCATGTTTAACAATTGGTATAAGAGTAGGTTCCTTTTGAAAAAGTTTTACAACTTGAGGGAAGATCGAGAAAGCACAATGACTAGATCACATGAAGGATTTTATACAAATAAGGAACCTTTGTTTGATGGGATGAATTATGTTTTTTGGAGCATAATATGAAGACTTATTTTATGTCCCTTGGATTCAACATATGATAAGTAGTGGTGGAGGAATATGAAGAGCCACAGATGCTTGTAACTACTCTGGTAGAAAATAAGGCAAGTGAAAATAATGCTAAAGATTTAAATACTATTTTATGTGGTTTATGTGAATATGAATTTGTTAAAGTTATGAAATGTAAATTTGCTCATAAAAATTGGGTAAAACTTGATAATATTTACAAAGGTGATGGAAAGGTTTAGAAAGCTAAGCTTCAGACTTTCAGAAGATAGTTTGAGAATTTGAAGATCGAAGAAGAAGAAAATATAGCAAGTTATCTCTTGTGAGTTGATCAAATAGTTAATCAGATTCAAGGTCTTGGATAAAATTTAGAAAAATCGACTGTGGTTCAAAAGGTTTTGAGATCTCTACCATTGAGATATGATGCAAAAGTTTTGGCAATTAAAGATATGAAGAATTTAGCCAAGCTAAAGATAGATGAGCTTCATAGTATTCTTACGGCATATGAGATGGGGACTAAATAAGATAAACCCTCAAAGAGAGAAGCAACCTTCAAGACATCAAAGAAAGATAAGGCTAAAATTCAAGAATCAAGTGATAATTCTAGTGATGATGAAGATGACAATCGAGCTCTACTCATTCACAAGCCAAAAAAGAGAATAGGTAAATATTAAGGAAAATTACCTTATAAATGTTTTAATTATGAAAAGATTATAAATTTTGTATCTAAATGCCCAAATAAGGGTAATGATGACAATGAAGAAGAAAAGTCTACATACAAGAAGAATTTCAAAAGCAAATTCAAGAATGGATTCCAGAAGAAGAGTTTGTATTCTAAAGATCCTACCTTAGCTCAAGATAGTGGAGTCAGTGACTCAGAAGAAGAGATTTTATCCATGGCCAAAAAAATAAAGCAATCAATGATAAAGAAGCCAATGATTCAAAATTTGAGAATTGCACTAATATGTTGAATAAGATATTAGAAAATCAAAGATCAATGTCAGATAAGACAGGTATTGGATTTGAAAAAGAGAAAGAGGAGGTCACTACTTTCACAGACAAGAAAAAAGGAAAGAGCTATGTTGAAGCTCTTACAAAAGAAGAAATAAAAAGGTAAGAAGTTAAGAATACAGAGGACATCTCAAACAAAGAATGCTAGAGAGAATAGAGCTACAAAAGGCAATTAGGTTAGTGATACACAAACAACTCCTATTTTTATGGTTATTGTTTTTATTATAATGTATTTGGTCATAATAAATTAGAATGTCAAAAAAGAGTACTCAACTACTTAGATGCTAGAGCTTGTTCGCATTGATCTGTGTGGACATATGAGAACTCAAAGTACTTGAGGTGAGAAGTATTTCATGTTGCTTATTGATAATTTTTTATGTATGACTTGGGTAATGTTTTTAAAGAAAAAATCATAAGCTTTCAGACATTTCAAATCATTCAAAGAATTAGTTGAGAATGAAACTAGTTTGAAGATTAAGTGTCTAAGATTAGATCAAAGAGGAGAATTCATGTTAGATCAATTTATTGAGTTTTGTTAAGATCATGAAATAAAGAGACATTATTTAGTAGCCATAAGTCCACAACAAAATGGAGTAGTTGAATAGAAAAATAGACTAGTTTAGAAGATGGCGAGGACAATGCTAAATGAATCCAAGATAACAAATAAATATTGGAGAGAGGCAATTGCTACAACATTGCATATTCAGAATAGGTCATTATTGATAGTCAATAGTGACAAGACTCCTTATGAACTATGGAAAGATAAACCAGCAATAGTTGATTATTTTAGAGTTTTTAGTAGTGATGCTTCTTAAAAAGAACTGATGAAAAACTTGGTAAGTTTGAATCCATAGTAGATGAAGGTATATTTATTGGTTATTATTGAAAAATTAAAGATTATAAATGTTATAACAAAAGAACCAAGAAATTTGTTGAAATTACAAGTGTCAGGATAAAAAAAAGATGGAACACAAAGAATCAGTGATCTAGTAGACATTCCTAAAATAATTGAAGAGGAATGTTTTGAAGAATTAGATGAAGATGAGAAGAAGGAGAAAAAGGGCACCAAAACTCCATCCAAATATGTTCAAAGAAATAATAATAAAAATGACATCATTGGGGACATAAATGAAGGAATTCACACCAGAAGAATGATGGTAAGTGAATCTAAGCAAGTTAATTTCTCTTTGTTATCCAAAATTCAGCCTAGAACTTTTTCAGAAGCTAGACACGATAAGCATTGGGTTAAGGCTATGGATGAAGAATTAAATCAGATAGAAAAGAATGATACTCAAGAATTAGTGCCTAGACCAAAATATTACAATGTGATAGGAACAAAATGGGTTTATATAAATAAGTTGAATGAAAATGGAGAAGTGACCAAAAATAAGGTAAGAATAGTATGTAAAGGATATGCTCAGATTAAGGGAATAGATTTTGAAGAAAATTTTGCACTAGTGGTAAGGTTAGAGGCCATTAGAATGTTTCTTGCATATGTATTGTTTAAAAATTTCAAAGTGTTTCAGATGGATGTCAAATTTACTTTTCTAAATGGGAATCTAGAAGAAGAGGTCTACATTAAGCAACCTAAAGGATTTATTCTCTCAAATATTAGTAATCATATATGCAAATTGAAGAAAGCATTGTATGGATTGAAACAAGCTCCTATAGCTTGGTATGCAAGACTTGATAATTACTTATAGGATCAAGGTTTCAAGAGAGGATTTGTTGATAGTAATCTCTACATCAAAATAGAAGGTGAATATCAATTGACCATTTTGGTATATGTTGATGATATCATTTTTGGAGGAAATATAGAAAAGATGACAAAAGAATTTTTTGATAATATGCAAAAAAAAATTGAGATGTCTATGCTTAGAGAATTATCATTTTTCTTAGGATTGCAAATATTTTAGTCAAATAAAAGAATTTTCATATCTCAAAGTAAATATGCCAAGGAAATGTTGAAGAAAATTGGTTTTGAGGATTGTAAACCAATTGGCACACCAATGTGTATAGGAAATAAGGTGAGAAAATATGAATATTAACATGTTATAGATCAATATTTGTATAGATCTATGATTGGTAGTCTTTTATATTTGACAACATTGAGGCTAAACATCATGCATGCAGTAGGTATGGTTGCAAGATATTAGTCATATCCAAAAGATATTCATATTTATTTGGTAAAAAGAATATTCAAATATATTCAGGGGGCATTGGATTATAGATTATGCTATCCCACAGGTAGAGATTTCACTTTGGTTGCTTATACAAATTCAGATTGGGTAGGGTGCTTGGATGATAGAAAGAGTACAAGTGAAGGATCTTTCTTCCTTGGTGATAGCTTAGTATCATGGCTAAGTAAGAATCAAAATTCATTATCACTTTCTATAGCTAAAGCAGACGATATGGAAATAGTATTGTGTTGTACTCAAAGGCTTTGGATGAAGCACTTTGGAGGATATCAAGGTAAAGTATCATGATCCTATTTCTATTTTTTGGATAACACAAGTTCTATTAATATTTCAAATAATCTAATGATGAATTTAAGAATAAAACATATTCTCATTAGATATCACTTTTTGAGAGAGCAGAGTGCATATCAATAGGTTAAGATAGAGTATATTAGTACTACAAAGCATATTGTAGATATTTTCACAAAGGCACTACCAAAAGACACATTTGAGTATCTATGAGAGAAGTTGGGAGAAATTTATTTTACTTCCTACCATTAAGGTTCAGCATCACTTGAGGGGGACCTAAGTGTTAGCTCCAAGTAGGCCCTTTGCCATTGATGTCAAAGGGGGAGAATAAAAGGTACATGTATAGGGGCAGAAATAGGTATAGGGAACAGATACAAGTTGCTATAGTAAAGGGGAGTTGCTGTATGTTTTTTAGATGGTAGTATGTGCAAGTTTTAGGATGTGGTAGTTTTAGTTTGATGTTGCCATTAGTGACAAAAATGGAAGATTGATGAAAATATTATCATTGATGTCAAAGGTCTAGAATTATTGGTGATAAAGACCCCATTGTATTTAATGGTGTTTTTAATATTCATATATTGGTTAATGTGTGTTAATATTTATTTAATATTAATTCATATATTTTTGGTTACATATAAGTCAAAAGAGGGCCCATGGAGAAGTCAAAGAGTCATAGGGTAAAATAAAAAAGAGGAATGGGATGTATTTTCTCATGAAAAGTCATCTTGAGGAATTCCAAGAGTCACCATGTGAATATAAAAGAGGTATGGCACATTTTTCCATGAAAGGACACTTTGAAGAATATGAAAAGTCACCAAGATAAAGAGGAAAGAGGAAAGGACACTTTTTCTTATGAAAGGTCACCAAATGACTTTTAAAATGCAAGGATACGAAGGGTCATGCAATTTTGGTGTTATTTTTCCATGAGGATTGAAGGGTCACAAAGGGTGAATGCCAAGGTTCATTTGGAAAGCTATAAATAAAATCTTGAGAAGCCATTTGTAATATGCAAGAGAGTTCATGGTTTGTATTTATTTTTGAAGAGAGAAAATTAGGAGATATTGTAGAGTTATATCATTTGTTGAGTAAGCAACATTGAGAGATATTTGTGCTTTATAGACAAGAGGGGTTAGTGATCCTATGGTTTGGTGCTCACTAATCTTTGTAAGGGATTGGTGCTCCTATGGGTTGGTGCTCAAAAATAGTTGTTGTGGTTGTGTTCGGCAAAGGGCTTGGTGCTCCTACAATTTGGTGCTTGTGAAATTTGTATTTTGAGTTGGTGCTCATTCATATACTTGAGATTGTTCTCTTTGGTTTTTTGCACTTTGGGTTTCCACGTAAAAATTTGGTCTCTCTCTCTCTCTCTCTCTCTCTCTCTCTCTCTCTCTCTCTCTCTCTCTCTCTCTCTCTCTCTCTCTCTCTCTCTCTCTCTCTCTCTCTCTCTCTCACACACACACACCACACACACACACACACAGATTATTATTTCAATTTTATTGTATATCTTGAATGTATAATTGAGTGGTTAAAGAAAAGAAATCATATTAAGTAAAAGATATATAATATATTGATTCACCCCCAACCCCCTCAATATATTTTATGCTTAACATGGATGAATATCTAACATAATATTTTCACCCCACCCAATGATTTTAATATCCATTAAATGGTTATCCATTCCCTCTCCACACCTAAAAACTTCTTAATATGATAGTAACATGCAAATTCTCACTAATGCTCATCATTCATCAATGTAGAAACAAAGTATTAATGTTTTAAGAGTCTTGTGTTGTATGAAAAAAATTATAGGTGGTTATTGTTGTGTATTTTATTTATTTAAAACCATCCAAATCTATTAAGAGCATTATTAAGACCCAAAAATGCAAAAGAATTCATGTTTTCATGACTCACCAAAAGGCTAGTAACCTACAAGTGGGAGATCAACATGGTTTTAGTTATGAACCCCAAGAAATTAGTGAGTTGAAGTGGTTACATATGAAATTTAATGACATATAACATATTTAATATGCCTCCAACATGAGTGATCACTTTAACACTAGTTTCTCTAGGTAACATATAATGGTTTTAGGCCAATGATTGTGTATATGTCATCAAACACAAAAGGGAGTTGAAAAGGTCTAACCCTACATTATAAGATATGTATGAGGGTAATAACATTAGAATAAATATAATGAGTCAATGGATAAGTGTTCTTAGGGTTGAGATGATCAATATTGGTATCATGAAAGGTTTTAAGAAATGAAAATGTAGACCTGTAGGTCTCTTTTTCATGTGAAATGTAATTAATTATGTATTAAGATATGAGGTTTGAAGACTAAAGATTGTGAAAAAGTATTATAATGACCACGAGTAAGGAAATGGTATTAAAGTATCAAGGGTAGTGAATATCAAATCACTCAAAGTATGAAATCTTAGTCAAAGCACAATAATAGGCTTTCTCTAGTCTTAGATAAGGAAAAAGACTAATTTGAGATGTTAGAGGAAGACCAAAGGATTTAAATGTTAAGAAAGAATATGTGTGACATTTATATCCCCATTATAATTATCAATGATCCTAAGTTTAGTTTGGAAAAAGTTTCCAATTTGTGACAAAACCAATTTCACAGTGTAGAGCTCGTCAAGAGCTTTCTGGTGCTTTTTGCGATTGGCAAAATGGATACTGTATGCTCAAGTTATAAGCTACTGAAGTTTTCTTGCAACTGGGAAATAACGAGTGTCGACAAGTGACGTGGCATTATTTTCATGCGACAAGTGGACCAATCATAGGTTGACACATGGAAATCAATTTTGTACATTCGTGCAAAAAATTTGGTTTGTTGTTTGTTTTTAGTCTCCAGTCTTCGATAGGTGGTCATATGGAGAACTGTGGGCCCCGCTATTGGCTCGCTGGGGGCCCTCAATGAGGGTCAACACACTTGATTAAGGAGGGGTACCTTGGCCTCCATTTCACATTCCATTGCATTTTAATTTGCTTATAAACTATCATATTGTGCCCACTAGATGCATTTGGGACAATTGAATTGAATGTTTTAAATAGCCTTGTAATATTGCTTTGGTAATTTGTTACAATTACCAAGCAATCCCCATTAATCCACATGGGAGAAACCAACACTCACATTTCCAAGTCACAACTTGAGAATGTGTCACATAAACCAAGATTAAATACCATGTATTATGCCATGAGAAATGTCGAGTTGCCTCGAGATTGGAGATGAGACCAAGCCTTTTTGTTGATCAACGAAGGCTGAGTCATATTCCTATACAAAGTAGCATATATGTTAATTAGTAAAACAACCAACAGATAAGACAAGTTGGTAAAAAAACATCCCATGCTAAATGTGGTGCCTCGAGCCCACCAAAAGGGTAGTCGGCAGATTCAAAGGAGGCCACCTAACTATTAAAAGACTTGAAGTCATTTTGATTTCACAAATGTGGGACAAAAGAATAAGCAAAGTGCCCACAAAGGAAGCCAATGGGATTGGAACCCCTGACCTATCATGTAAAAGGATAGGAGCCTGACCAACTTGTTTATGGGAGATAAGATAGAAATAAACCCACGAATTTGTATTTAAACAAGGTCATTCAGCTGACTGTGTATGAGAATTATAGACCATTTTGTTGTATTTCATCATTTTGGAGCCCTTAGAGGATGAACTAGAGCTCGGAGTAAACTACTAACTTGTTTAAAATTATGATACGCTCTATGTAGTATATCAATTTTCCCATTTTGGATAATTGGTGATGCCATTTTGAGATATATAAGTTGCCAATTTTGATTTGGATAAGCCTCTACGTATGATTTAAGAAGGCGAAGGATGTGTTGAGTCAGCCAAGGTCTTTCGAAGGTCTGAAACACTATTTTTGTAGAGAGATATGATATTTTATTGTTTTTAAGTATTATTTTAGCTTGCAAATTTTAGCAACATTAATGGATCAGTTTGATACGAACTCGGGGATGTAGGAATTCCGAACCCCGTAAACAATTTCTATGTTTTGATCTTTGGATTCATTTTTGCATTTTATTTTTAGTTAATTTGCAGATTATAAATCAGATTTTAATCAGAATGCAAAAATTAATCATTTGATCATTTATAGGAAATTGGATAAAGTTAGGTGTATAAAAAAATATAATAGTTTCAATGGATAACTGAAGTGATCTTTCAATTCACTTTATTTCAGTTTTGAAACATGATACTTGGATCAGATTTAATCATTCCAACATCTTAAAAGTTGAGAATTTTTCACTTCCAATTTAGTTTAATTTTTGGAATTGAGAATTTAAAAGATTATT
This sequence comes from Torreya grandis, assembly GCA_037957365.1. Classification (NCBI taxonomy): domain Eukaryota; kingdom Viridiplantae; phylum Streptophyta; class Pinopsida; order Cupressales; family Taxaceae; genus Torreya; species Torreya grandis. The sequence goes on along the minus strand of JARHVA010003661.1, from coordinate 256,303 downwards.
TTTAATGATTTAAACATTAGTGAAGTTCCTACTGGTGTTTACAGATCAATCAAAAAGATGGACCACCTAAATAGCTCAATTTACATAGCATTGCAGTCAAGAAAACCCAAACATGCACTAATAGGCCTGCCATTGACCTATTGAGAGAGAGTATGAATACTTTTGAGGGTTGTAAGATCATGAAAGGATAGCATAAGTCATGGTGATAAAAAAATTAGGGTTTATTCCCTTGGATAATTTCAAAACCAATTGATAAATTTTGGTCTCAAAGTCCAATACTCAGGAAACCTAAGTTGTATACCTACAAGCCTAATGGGGAATGATTTTTTGTCAAGAATGAGAGGATGCTAATGTGAAAGGAATTCATATGGTCCTAAATACATAAATTAGTACATGATGAAGTGTATAAGTTAGTGTAATAGATCCCTCAAGGGTATTTTTTTTGCTAGGAGCACCTACAGATGTCCTTTTTCATCCAAACTCAGTCAAGACTTTATACATGCCTAAAACACTCCATGATCCTTCAAGACCATAGTTTCCACTTCAATGGGAAAGATGGAGTTATAAGGTAGAGAAAGGATATAATAAGGTTCATATTATTGGTATATATCCTTTAAATATATCCCCGTGTAAATAAAGGTAGGAAAAAAGATATTTTGGTCTAAAAGGTCTTCTAGAGCTCCTTTAGTGGAAATTTGCAACTAGAGATAAATTTTATCTATATAAATATGATCATGACCTTGTGCATGGATATAAATGGTTTTTAGATATGATAAATATGTATTCATAATACACTCTAGTGAAATTAAGCATTGGTTTAGGCCCTTGGTCTTTATGAACCATTATTAAGACTGGATTGTACTCACACACTACCTAAGTGAGCCTAAAAGATTCCCAAACTTTCCTCAGATATCCCTTGACAATTTTCATGGTGCCAAAATATCCTATGGTTAGTTATCAAGGCTTATAACCTCAATTTTTCAATAATTGGTTCTTAGGTCAATGGCCTCATCTCTATGAATGATTGTCATGAATGTAAAATACTCACAAGCTATTAAGAGACTAAATATGACCCAATGGGAGAAATTATATGTTAAAAAACCTAAAATGGATGGGAGAGACTTATAAATCACTTGGATGATATCTATACCTATCTCACCCACATGATTTAACATACTTTTGGCATGGGTGAAGGTAAAACTATATGAAATCAACCTAGAAAGCATGATTGTAGGCCTAATTGTGAGTGTGCAGGGTGGTGGTAAGCCTCCAAATTTGGTACAAAGGCCTAAAAATCCAAGTCAGAGGTCCTATAACTTATATACACCTTTACATGTCTCTTAAGTTGATATATGAACTATTCAAGTCAACAATTTGGGCCTAAAAAGGTGGTTACACTACTTTGTTGCCCAAAAAGCTTAGTTACAAACCTATGAAGCACTCTCAGAGAGTTGTATTCCAATGTATTGAGTTATATTATGATGGTATAGGAATTATTAGACCATATTAAATATTTGTAACTTATAAATTTCTTGAAAAACCACTCTAATTCCTTCTTAGGCTTAACCATATATCTAAGCCAGGGTTTTGACTATTTCTTGGTTCACCAATGCATACAAGGTTTCAGATCCTCAAATTTGACATGGAGATTGATTAGGAGGTCCATAAATTGAATCAACCATTTTATTGTGGTTTCACTTGTGTGATCATTGATTGGAATCAAATCTCAGTTTCTAGACCTAGAGACTTGTTGACCAATTTTGACCCCTAGGTCAAAATGGTCAACCCATATAGGTTGAAACTTTTTCATAGGGTTCTTAAAATTTGTATATAATTATTTTGGTCTTTTAGGACATGGAGCTTGATTAGGAGGTACCTAAATTGAATCAACCATTTTATTGTGGTTTCACATGTGTGAGCATTGATTGGAAGCAAATCTCAGTTTCTAGACCTAGAGACTTATTGACCAATTTTGACCCCTAGGTCAAAATGGTCAACCCATATAGGTTGAAACTTTTTCATAGGGTTCTTAAACTTTGTATATAATTATTTTGGTCTTGTAGGACATGGAGATTGATTAGGAGGTCCCTAAATTGAATCAACCATTTTATTGTGGTTTCACATGTGTGAGCATTGATTGGAAGCAAATCTCAGTTTCTAGACCTACAGACTTGTTGACCAATTTTGACCCTAGGTCAAAATTGTAAACCCATATAGGTTTAAAATTTTTAATAGGGTTCTTAAACTTTGTATATAATTATTTTGGTCTTGTAGTGGTCTTATAATGGCCATTTAAGTTCCTAATTAACATTGTTTAAGGTTTGGTCCTTTCATGCATTACTATAGTTTCTAAGGTCATTAATGAGTCAATGTGTTTTTTATGTAAGGTCATGGTCTTAACATTGTGATGAGTCATAATATGAGTTGTGTCATGTCTTCAAGGTCATATTTTAATGCACTAACCTTTTAATATGCTTGTCATACACCCCAAGGTCTTTAGGTCACTTTATAGGGCCAAATCAAGAAATTGTACATACTATTATAAAGGAAACACATTTAAAGAAATATTATAATGTGAATTATTTCATAAAATGGTTAGAGAATAGTCAGGGTCAGTATAAACTTTGCAGATCAACAACTAAAGATGGAAAATCATACAAAAGAAGTAGTTTCAAATCACTTATATGGACAAGAGGATCCATCTTCAAGTGAAATTTGTATGACAATCTTAACTTAGCCACACTAAAAATGAGATTAAATAGGTGTTTATAAGTTAAAATTTGTAGAAAAGTAGTCAAGAACCTAGTTGAGCTCTTCACAAGCTTAGGAAGGACAAAAGTTTATACTTGTTTCATAAATGTACAAAAGATTTAGGAAAAATTATCCTAGGAATAGGAAGTAATCCTCATGGGCTTAATATTGATATAAATATTTTAGGGTTTGAGGGGTTGAGTTGTATGAACAATCACTAACAAGATATCTAGTCAAAAATAACTATTCAATCCCACAGGTTCATGTTTTACACCATTTTCATTCAATTTGATGTTAATTTGAGCTTGAAGATGATTTTAGAGGGTCTTTATATATAATCACATTCATTCCATGTTTATTTCTAATTGGTTGGCACGTGTGAGCTTCCATGGTCTTAGGAATAGACTCCATGAGACATGTCATAGGTTTACCATTGAATTTTTGGAGAGTTTGATGGTTTATAGTGCATATAGGTGATTTTTTAATTTTTTTCCATCCCTTCTCATCCCATTAAAATATCCATACCTAATTTAATATTATGTACCAATCCTCCAATGGCATTCATGCTCCATGTTTGAAGATTGTGTTATTGAGATTGCCTACAAAGTGGTTTGTGAAGGTTTAGTCCTACATTTTCAGGAGTGTATGATATTTTTGACCTCATAATAAATATGAGGATATAATATAGAGATTATTACAATCTTAAAGAAACCAAGATAACCACCATATAATGCCTAAAACATAACAAGTTTACATACTTGTAGGTCTACATTCTATGAAGAATTATTTGAAATGTGCACCAAATTTTGAGTTTTTTAACTTTTTTATGGACCAATACTAGTGGAAAGGTGTGCTTTCAAAACCTAATTTCCAAAACACTAAATGAAAACCTATGGGTAGATAGCCAACTTGTGAATAATTTGAGGGTTTGAGATAACATGGAATACATCTAAAGATATACATGTGTAGTCTAGAGAATAAAAGAGAATTTTTAAATTGGAGTCCAAACCTCATGACACTCCCATGTGATGATCAAATACATTGAGAAAGTGGATACCCAATCACCACCGATATCCATCTCTTAAGAAAGCATAAGACACATGTATGATCATTTTGAAGATGCAAAATTGTTGAAAAGTTGTAGAGAGCCAATTAAGGGTTTTAAACTCCCAATATTGTAATGAAGTTTATTGAGGTGTTCAATAATTTGTATAAGAGTTCTAGAGAATAAATTTTTTTTTTTAAATTGGAGTCCAAACCTCATAAAACTCCCATGTGATGATCAAATACATTGAGAAAGTGGATACCCAATCACCACTGATAGCCATCTCTTGAGAAAGCATAAGACACATGTACGATCATTTTGAAGATGCAAAATTGTTGAAAAGTTGTAGAGAGCCAATTAAGGGTTTTAAAAACCCAATATTGTAATTAATTTTATTGAGGTGTTCAATAATTTTTATAAGAGTTCTAAACTCTAATATGTATTCAAACCCCAATCACTACCTATAGGTTTGCTCAGGCAGCTCAAGTGGTTTTCAAACTTGAGAGGAGATGAAATATATAACAATGAGTTTGAAACTTAGATAGATGGACATAGTAATAAGATTCATTTGAGATCATATAAAATCAAAATAGGATTATAAGTGACTCAAACATGACTCACTTAAACGCTACATACACATAATCAACATGTCACCTATAGACCTACATACCTTATCAAGTGAAGGATGCTTTCTTGTTTTGAAGACAAAGAAGCTAAAAGAAAAGGAATTCATATGATGATGTTTCTATATGATAATATGAATTCATATATTTCTTCATAGTCAACAAAAGAGTGCTAATGTTGATAGGCTCTATATAATCTGATAGAGACTAAGATCAAACACACAAGCCTATAAGTAAAATATGAATAAGATGGTTTTTTAAGGGTATAATATGAATTTGAGTACATTGAGAAGTTGAGAAAGATGTTACAAACCATATAAGGGCATCTATAAGAAGTGGAAGAAAAATAAAGTAGCAATTTGGCTTATGAGATCTCCTTGAGCTCTTAGGTGCAGGAAGGCAGTTCAAACTAGAATATCTAGTGCTTGGTGTGAACTTGAGATTTTTAATGGAGTTTAGTGGATTTAAGGGATGGTGAAGGGTCCCCACACTTCAAAATTTTGGCATTGGTTATTGGTTTAGGTCTCTAACATGTATGAACAATCATTAAGATCTCAAAGTATTCATGAACTACCTAGTTGCATCTTGAGAGGCACTTTATTAAACTTATAACAATATGGATAAATTGCATGGGAACCTAAGCTCCTAGGAAAAGTTTAGGAGGTTAATATAATTGAAATTTGTGGCATTGGTTCAAGATTTATGCCCTAAGGTTTATGAATAAACGTTAAGAACTCAAACAAGTATAAACCCTCCTAAAACCCTAATAAGGACCCAATGTGAAATATTTACCTCTTAAGTGCCTAAAATTACTTGGATTATTCCTAAAAATCTCAAAGACCATTTTAGACTCCTTGAAGGTTCTCACCATGTACTTTGCATATACCTACAACTATATAAAATGTAATTAATGTTACGTTTTATAGGGTTTTAAGGTAAAATGTAGGGTTTTAAGAAATAAAACACTTTAAAATAAATTGAATAGATAATTTAGGTTGTATTATACCTTTCCAAGTACAAAAATCCATACATTCCACTTTGTAAGTGATCCTACAAGTCTAGTTTTTAAAGGCAGACTGAAAAAGGCTTGAGAAAGGCTAGTATCTTGTACCATTTCATGATTCTCCTCTCTACAAAAGGCCTCATAAGCTAAAATTTAGTATGGAGGATGGTTATTGGATAGGTAAATTGAATCACATACTTTTTGTAATTTTCACATGTGTGGGAGAAGTTTGGATCAAAAACTCAACTTTTTAGGCATAAAGGCCTAATTGGGGAAAAGATCATATGAAAAAGACACTTCCACTTAGTTTTAGGTCATGACACATGAGATGTAGATATAAGGGAATACTAGGTACTTAAAACTACCATTATTTTTCTAATAGTATACATACATCCTTCCAGACAAGGAGCTTTGTGTGTTTTTAGGGCTATAAGGATTTGAGGACTAATGAGAATTTAAGGTGCAAGATGAAGCATTAGGGAGTGATTGAGGCATACAAAGGAGTTGGTATAGGTATGATAAGGTATTAATATACATTTAATGAAGATATATTGCCTTTATGAAGATGAAATCAAGTTTTTAAGCTCTCAAGTAAGGATAGGGATAGTAGACAAAGGGGTTTCAAGAGACCTAAGGAGTTGTGTGATGATTGCCCATGAAATGTTAGAATAAGGGAGTTTCCAAATTCATGATAGGTGTCAAAGATAAGGTATAAATGTTTTTCATGGTGATTTAATGATGAAGCAGACAATTTTTCACTCTTGACATGTCTAAAGGGGAAGTTTTGAAGACTAAGTACAAGGTGTCAAGCAAGTTTGAAACTCTTATGCCATTTGGTAGATGAAGCATCTTCAGAGGAGGAACACATGTCCTTAGATATCTATTGGGACTATTATCCAAATCCATTCTTGTTTATAACTCTTGTAGATACTTTGTAACCTCCCTCTTCCATTCCCCCCTCTCTCTCTTCCTCTTTCTCTATATATGTTACCTCTTTGAGCATTGTAAGACATGCACACATTGGTATGGTGAGGCCTGATTGAATCAAATAATAATTTTTCCTTTGGAATAAAGATTCAAAATTGGCTTTAGTTTCTAATTTTTTTTGTGTGAGTTAATTAATTTATTATTGAGTGACAAGTGATAGTTCTCTTTCCTTACTCTCATCTATCTCTTTCATGCTTTGTGTGAGAAATATATCTTTTAGCAGGTCATATGATGTGTAGTTGGAGGCTTTGTGTTGTTTTATAAGTGTGAGGAGGATTTTTAGTGTACATTATTAGACCTATTATTCTTCCAACTTGAAGGATACATTGTGTATACACATAATCTTTTCAACTTTTATAAAATATTGATGCTTTACATTTTGTAGGAACCCATCAGGACTCAATTTCTCTGAGTACATGCCTTAAAAGAAACACCGAGAAAGGGGTGGGTAGACCATTGATGCTTCAAAATATTATTTTACCTTACTTCCACATTATTACTAATCCAACCAACTCTTAAAACCATTCCCTAAGCTATTACTCCCCTTTTGCACACTCCTCTAGTCTTTTCCACTTTCCATCCCTCTTTTCCTCACCTTAAGTCCCATTTTTTTAGTTGGTTATGCTAGGTTGACTAGGTTGACCCTATATAATTTTAGGATATTTTCACTTAGGAATTAGGTTAGCCTTTGGCTAACCTAACTTGGGACCTAGTGAATAATTGTCCAAAATTGTGCTATGTCGACTGGGTCGACCCTGTTAGTTAAGATTTTTAAAAGGATCAAGGGATAAATCTTCCTATAAATACAAGATCATTTCATCATTATTTCAATATGAAATAAATATTTATTATTCACTTTCACTTCTTTACAATCTTCTCTTCCACCATTATACTTGAGGAGTCTTAGCTTAGGGTTTCTACTAGGAGAATCTAGTCTTGTGGATAAGTCTTGGATGCTTTGGCCTTTCTTAGTGATCCTTAAAAACCAAAACAACCTATTTTGAAGCCCAATTAGCCAAGGGAAATATTTAATCTATATGGGTTCACATTGAGGTAAGTATTCTCTAGCTTTGATCCTTTGTTTAGTAGATAAAAGTAGCATAAGTATTGGCTTTAAATAATATTAGTCTTCACATTAAATGTATTAGGGTCTTACTCATACTTAACTTGATTGAGATTATTTTATACATGTTTTGATTATTTAATAACACTTCATGTTGTGCCACAAGATTTGGTGAGCACTAGATTATATTTTCTTTACTTTTTATTAGTTTAGGTGAATTATCAAAACCTAGGACCCCCTTAGGGTTATTACATGATTATGTTAGACTAGAGGCTTTAGAACCCTCCTTAGCATGGTGCATTATGATAAATGATCCCCTAATCAGGTCTAGTGGATCATCATATTGGTCATGCTCTTGCTTAACAAATGTATTCCCAATGAGAAGTGTAAGTATGATCTATCTTCTCTGAGTTAGGATTGATTTATAGACATGATGCATTTTTTATTACTTATATTCTAATGAACCTAATGTGAATCTAACCCTTGCAGGATTTTTTTCACTTATTTATTTATTTTATCATTTTTATTATCATATATTTGTGATGTTGGGTCAAATGTATCAACACAATACTAACTTCTATGTGCAAGTTTAACACATAGTTGCATCTAAATGACTATGTTTTTTTATGTGTAGGTTATTTTCTAGGTACAGGCTACTAGATCAACTCAATTGACTTAGTACAATTTTTTAGACTTTTAGACACCATTCCAGACTACTAGGTTAACCCAGTCAACCCTATACACTTTTAGGCATTAGATTTAGACTACTAGGTTGACCTAGTCAACCCTATACACTTTTAAGCACTCAACAACAAGATTCTCCAAGGCTTGATTGACCTAGTTGACCTTGTTGATAGGATTTACAATTATTTAACAAGGTTATTTAATGGTAATCTCATTTTTGTACATCTTTAAACCCACCAATTTTAATTTCTATCATTTCTCTTTATTTTAATGAATTTATTGCTTATTATGGGAAAATAAGAATATAAGAAACTAAGTTATAGGTATGGTTAAAAAATGTAATTGATAGTGTGTGTGTTAAATCAAAAGATTATGAAGAGATACTCTTTGGCTTGGGAGGATGACCTGTATATAATAAATCACTAAATAAATCTTTTTTTTAGACAAATAGTTGGGTGGATTTCCTAACAGTAGCTAGATCTTAGAAGCAAGAGCTTCCTTAGGAGATGTCAATCCACATGTTTTAAATAATTAAGTTTATAAATAGAAAAAAAGGTACTTACATCAATTAATCAAAAGAAATGAAATTGAATACAAGAGTGCTTGCTAAGAAATATGTTAAATAAAATTAAATTATCAATATACTAATCAATACTAGTGCTGAAGGCTTGGAGTATGCTTCAAAAAATCTAAAAAGGGTCTATGAATAGGTAAGAACATAAAAAATTGGGTTTGATTGGGTGTAAGTAAGTGAAATTAGCTTGATGTTTTTCACTATCATAGTGACCATCAATGATTGGGATGACTATTGATGGTTAAGGTGACCATCAGTGGTCAATTTGACCATCGATGAATTAGCAGACCATCGACAGTTGAGTCAATCATCAGTGATTACTATGTGAAGATCTAGGTTGGTAATTTTAATGATTGATGAGATCTAAGAGATGGATTCCAAGGTATGGGTAAGACCTGGGTTGATTTCAAAATGTAAATAAAGTATATGAATGTTAGGAATCAAGTACTTATCTTACCATAAGTTGATTGGGTGGATGGTTAAAGAAGTTGATCTATTGGTGGAATCTAGCCTAATTTTGATAGAGTAATGGTACCTGAAGGCTTGGTGGATAGGTGATGGAAATTTCAATATATGATATGTTTGTTGTATTTTTGCTGGTTATTGACCTATAATAAATAAACTCTTGGATGAAAATAGATCTTGATAACAATTATATATTTGTAGATGTTTTCAGATGGATTTCACCCTTTTGCTCCTCTCTTCTTTTAGGCAAGGCAATAGAGTTACAATAACATGTAAACTAGGCCTTATAAATTTAACTCATCCATGTAATAAGCTCATAACTATAATTAGATGGGATATAAGTATAAAAGTAAATCAGGTGTCTTATGTTCTTTTGGTTGAGGAGGTAGACCCTGATCGTCGACAGTCAAGGTGACCATCAATGATTACCCTAACTATTGTCAATCAAGTGTGAAGGGTAAGAATGGATATAAAGAAGGGTTAAATTATCCCAAGAGGTGTCCTAAGTGGTCTAGGGGTGTTTTTGACATTCGAAATAATAGTTTGTGGATTTTTAGTGTCTACATTTTGCCACTTTTTTATTGCATAGCTTAGAATCAACCAGCTATAAAACAAAATTGATATTGGTCAAAGGTCTATTGATTTCCTCAAGTATGGGAGGAGGCATTAACCATAAAATTAGGAGGTGATGAGGTAAAATTAAATTAAATGTTGGTTTGACAATATTGGTGATGGTAATGATAAGGATAGATGATAAGTTGGGCATGATCCCACAATCAAGCGATTGAAGTATGACAATAGGTGTGATAATCAAGACTGCACAAAGACAAAGTTGTCATAGTTAAAAAAATAAAGGTTAGTGATAATTAAAAAGTGACTAGTGTATCATGTGACCACATTTTAGGTGTGGAAGTTGGGTACACCTATTAGTCTCTTAGACATGTCAGTGTTGCCATGGGTATCTGAGGTAGGAAGTGCTCCCATGAAAAACACAAATAGGTCAAGTGTCATAGGTATCCAAAGTAGGATGCAATCTTAAAATAAAAAATGGGTCTAATAATAATGAGGTAGTACAAATTCAAATGGGTCAATATGATAATTTTTTCACTACGATCAAGGGACTAGGCAAATAGTGTCATAAAAAGTGTGCTAGTTAGGACAAGATGGACTAACGATGAGGTGATGAGGTAGTTGATGTGGGTGGAGAATATTTTCACTAGTAGGTGGATAGGCATAGGATCTAATGGTTCTCTAAGAGGTAGTGGGAATCATCTATATCTGGATAGATAGGGACAAGTGGTGGATTAGTAAGCCTAGTAGGAGGACACACACCAGGATCCAATAGTGTTTTAGGAGGTGGTGGTGTCCCTGGGGCATAGATATAGATAGATAGGTATATGACTATTGTATACAATTTTTATTTATGCCTATGAGCTGATGAAAAAAGATGTAAATTTTTGAGAAAGAGAGTCATTTTTATCTATTACACACACTTTGTTATGCTATGGTTATTTAACTTATGAGTTGATATATATAGGATCTTTACTTATGCTCATTCTCATGGTGTATGATTTGGTGTTGATGTCTATTGATTATGATGTGATGTTTATATGTGATCAAGGTTTTGTGCTTATGTTATGAATGATTATCTTAGGCATGAGATGGTTGGGATTTATGGTTATGTTTATGACATGTTAAATCTTGATGTTTATATACTGCATTAGTAGACTTTAGACATGTGGTGGGAAAATGGTTAATTGTTTGAATGTTAATGGATGTTATTGATTTATGACATTGGTCATGGTCATGGTTATCATTATGGTTATTCTTATTACATGCTAATTTTTTTAATGAGTATTTTAGATTTCATTATGTTTAGACATGTTCACGTTGATTTTATTGCTTGTGGATGTGATTATCATGTATGGCATTGCAATGTAGATGGTTATGGGCATGCTTATGTTTCTTTATTGTTAATGTTTATGGTAAAATTCATGAGATATTTTAATTAACAACACTAGATGGGAGGATATAGAATATAATCTAGAGGTGAATGCCATAATGAAAATATCAACTAGTCTTGTTAGGGTAAGAAAAGGGCATGATGCTTCTTCATTGATCAGTTGGCTAAAAATGTGTCTTGACCACGTGATATCAAGTAAGCTCAAAAAACTCTTGAATATAGGGGGGATTGGTGAGAATGGAACCTTCTTGTGAGTCTGACATGCCTCCTCTATAGGCATCTAGAGAGTTAGTATAATAAGACTATGCAAAGCTATGTAGACTTATTGATGTGAGACATCTACTTTTGGAAGATGATTGTGGATTCTACCTTATTGTGTTATTTGAGAGTTGATTATGGCTTCCAATATTATTTTGTTTTTTATTTGATTTTGGTAATAAGACTTATACTAATTATTGTAAATGGGAAGCTGATTGACATAGGAAGCTTTCAAGAAATTGCTATGATTTTGACAAATGCTTACTTAGCCATCCTTCTTGGGAGTGGTATAAGTGTATGTGTTATGTTTAAATGATTTTGATAGTTTTACTTCAAGGGATAAGTCCACCTTATGTTTTGGCAATTTCAAAGAGGTTTTCAATAGCTATCCTTCAAGGGAGTAGTATGTGAATTCTAGGAATGACCCATGATTTCTAATGATAGGAATTTTGTTATTTTGTTTTGATTATTGCTTGACATAGACCTGTTTAGGATGGATTAGTCATTTACCTTTATGAAGAAAAAACTAAAAGCACCATAAGATTGATTAGGTGTGAAGAGTCTTAGGTGACAATGATAATGGGAAGCCATCCTATGAAGGTGTAGAAAGTACCATGCCATGGGTAGAGCCATGGTACCCATTATTCAAGATTAAGATATGTTGGTGATAAATAATCACATGATTCATTTTTAATCAATTATCCCTAAAAAGTGGGGATGAGTGTGGGTAGATAACAAGGGATGAGCTTAAGTGAAACAAAAAGTGGACTTGTTCCTTCTTAACAAAAGAATGGATGTAGATGCAAAGCATTAAGGGGCTCAAGTTTTGGGTGGCCCTCGAGAGAAGATAACCGATAAGTTTTTGATCCATACTTATGGGTTATGATATAAGGCCCAAGTCAATTGAAAGTAAACTTTCCCCACTTGATTTTCTCTATATTAGTGACATGTTGAGTTTCCTTTAGGATGAGATCTCTGGTGTTGAATTTTCATACTTTAAGGTTTTTGTTATGGGACAATTTGATACATTCTTAGTAGACATAAATATGGGTGAAGGTTTCTAGATGATGTTCATCAAGTAGCTCAAACTAGGCTAAATAGTGTTGGTGATAATCATCCTCTAAAAGAAACTCTTGCAAAGATATGAAAAGAGAAGGGATTTTGAATTGAAAAGGTAAGATAGCTTTTATTCCAAACACAAGAGAAAATAGGGTAGTGATTTTAGGAGTTTTAATGCTAGTACGATATGCCATAAGGTGAAAGGTATATGCAAAATCTAATCCCAACTGGATGCATTGACCATTTTAATTAGCATTTTATTAAGAGTTTTTTTAGTGGCTTATACCTATCCATTTGCTTGAGGGTGATAGGGCAAGGATAAACTTAAATTGATGCCAAATACACCACATAGACCCTAGACTTGATTGTTATTATAGGATTTACCATTATTAGTGATAACATTATGAGGAACACTAAAGTGATAGATAATATGATGGTTGATAAAGTCGATAATCTTTTTTTCTTTTATTGATACTAAAGGAATAACCTCTACCCACTTGTTAAAGTACTCAATCATGGTAATGATGGAATGGTGCCACTAAGTAATGGGGATTAATTTTCCCAATGAGGTTTAGAAAACATTGTGAAAAAATACAAAATTTAGTGGAAACTCAAAGGCTATGGATAGGTGCATCATGCAAATTAGAATGTTTTTAACACTTAACAAACTTTTTCACATAATCATAGCAATCTTGGTTAATGGTAGGCTAGTAATAGCCAAGATGGAGGATGCACTTAGCTAAAATAAGGCCACTAAAATGACCCCCATAAATACCATCATGTATTTCCTTGATAGTGTGGGAAGCTTTGTAACTACATAGGCAATGAAAGAAGAGGCCATCAAAGCCATGTTTATAATTAATTCCCCCCATAATGGTATAGAGAGATGTACTCTAAACAAATTCTCTTTAAGCATTCCTAGAAAGGCTAGAGGGAACAATGCCAAGGTTCACGTAGTTGAAATTTTGTTGATACCAAAGGTTAGGTTGGGTCTCCTTGACACTAAAAATGGTGGGGAAATATAGTTTGACATAAAATAGATGGGTAATCCTATTAATAATAACATATATCTTAGATTCTAAAGGTGTAGATGGTATTTGTGAGGCAAGGGAAGCCATGGTATCAAAAAAAATTTGGTAGATTATGGGGTTAATCAAATGCATTAATGTTCAAATGATGCTAAGAGTTCATCAAATAGTTGCTTATATTATTACAAAACTTCATTATTACACTATTAAGAGCCATTGATTAATTGACCACAAGTTGGGAGTCACCAAAGGTATTGATAATTTTGACTTTGAGGTCTAATGCAGTCTAAAGGCCTCTTACTAGGGATTCATACTCAACCATGTTTTTGATACATTTAAAATCAAGCTTGAAGGACAAAGGGAGAGGTTCACCATCTAAGGGGATAAGTATGATACCTACTTCCCACCACATTGACATTTTGATCTATTGAAAAACATGGTGACTTGATAGGTGAAATCCACTTGAGATAGGGTCATGGTGGACTCATTGGGGAACTCAAGAGGAGGGAGTTGATTATTTTATTATGGTTCTTCAACCAATTGGTCAGCAATGACTTTACCCTTAATTGACTTCTATTGGAAGAAATCGAGGTCAAACTTTACTAAGAGCATGAGCCACTTGGCCATACACTAATTTTGATATGGCTTGGATTGCATCTACTTAATCATGTCGGTGTTGGTTATGACACAGGTTTTATGGTTAAAAAGGTAGTGGTGATGCTTGGTGGCCATGAAGACTAAAGCTAATAAAAATTTATCAGTATGAGTGTATGGAGTCTTGTACTCTATAAGTGTGTGACTAATGTAGTACATGGCTTACTCTCTATATTGTTCATCCTAGTGATCCAACATTACCCATAGGGAATGGTCAGTTTTAGAGGTATATAGGTAGAAAAGTTGGTCTTCATTTGGAAGGGTAAGGACAAGCAGTGACAAAAGGTACTTTTTGAGTGAATCAAAAGCCTTTAACATTTAGCATTCAATTTAAAAGAGACATCCTTCTTTAAAAGGTGGTGGAATGGTTAGCATTGGTCTAAAAGTTAAGAAATGAAATGATGAATGGATTGAAGCCTCCCCTGCAAACTATAGAGTTGCTTGAGGTTGGTTAGAGGGAGAATGTCTAGGATTGCTTTGATTTTTGTGGGATTGACCTTTTATTTTATGAAGGGAAATAATGAAACAAAGGAGCTTCCCAGAAAAGATCCCAAAAATGCACTTTTTGGGGTTAAGATGGACATGATAGTGGATAAGTCACTCGAAGATTATCTTAAGAACAACCAAGTGATCATTTTAGAGTTTTGATTTCTTGAGAAGGTCATCCACATAGTCCTCTATGATCTTATGGATAACATAATGAAAAATGTAGGTCATGGCATGTTCAAAGGTTACACCAGCATTATTTAACCCAAAAGGCATGACTATATAGTAGAAGGTTCCCCAAGGGGTGGTAAAGATGGTTTTGTGTTGATCTTCAAGAGTAATTAAGGTCTGATTGTAATTTAAGAACCTATTCATAAGAGATAATACCTTGTGGCCAACTATAAGATAAATAAGTTAATCAATGTTGGGTAAAAGGATGTTTTTTTTAGGTTACTTGAGTTTGAGGTCACAAAAATCCACACAAATACATAGTCACCCTAAGGCTTTAGTGATAGGTATGAAATTTGAGACCCATTAGGGGTAATCAATAGGTTAAATAAATTTGATAGATAGGAGACATTGGGGATTTTCTTTGATGAGAAGGTCTATGCAAGGATGTATGCATCAAAGATTTTTCTTGATAGGTTTGGCATCATGATGAATGACTATGTTATGGGTAGGAATGGTGGGGTCAATTCCAACATATCTCTATAAGACCAAATGAATTTTATTCTATGGTTTTAGAGGAAATGAGGGAAATCCCAAAATTCCTTAGCATTCAATGATTGGATGATTTTGATAATATGGGGGTTATTTAGAGTACCCAAGTTGATATATGTGGTGGATTCATTCAACATGGTCAAAGACTCAGGAGGAAAGGATTTTTGGATTGAATAATCTAGGGCACTGAGGTAGGTGAGGATATAATCATCATCCTAGTATTTAATAGTGTTAATGGTAGGAGATTCTTCTCTTATCATCTTAAGATGGGTCAAAGGTATGGTTATAATCACCCCCTCCTTCTGATAAGTTAGGGGTCCTAAGTTGATCATGTTGATGAAAAAATGTTAGGTGGAATGATGTCATCATTCTCACATGCAAGTGGAGGTGAGATCGGTTAAGAAGGGATATCCTCCTCAACAATGGTAGTGATGGGTTATTTGGATTTCTTCTTATTAGGAAAGATGAAACCAAGTATGTGCTTCTTATGGGGTTTCCTTGTCTCAATGGATAAAAACTCATGTGAGCCATGCTCATATCATCCAAGACCAAAGATTTCTAGGCACATCAATAAAGGTATGTATTGGTGAAGTTTGGTTTGTCTAGGTAAGAAAAATTGGTAGTGAATGGTCAAGGTGGAAGAGAGGTGGTAGGATCATCGAGGTATTAGTCAAATCCCCCATAGATAAAGTGGGTTTGATGTTGTGGAGGTTCAAAGAGAATGATAGTTCTAACATTAGGGTCATATCCCAGATGGTTAGTAAGTTAACCATATTCATGAGGAGTAAGGAAAGCATTGAGGGTGAGAAGTTGATATTACCCCAGTGAAAGATGATGGAACATGGATTCCAAATGGTTTATAATGGGGATTTGGTGTGAAGGTATGAAGGATCTAGTTGATGCCTCATCAGTAAAAAGGGATATGATATCCACTTTGGTTGTTAAAGGTTGGGTTTTAGCCATTGAGGGTGTGTTAGATGGGTGTATGAGGACATAATTGGGGTGGTAGGTCATGTTGCATGTTGACAAAGGACTTGGGTCAACCTGAATGGTGATGACTTGGACCTCATTCTCAAACTTAATTCAATGGTGGAAGGTAGAGGAAATGCAACCATTGAAGTGAATCCAAGGTCTTCCCAACAAGATGTATTCAAATTCACCTTTTACAACATAGAATATTTTGGGGAGTGTGCAAGGTCCTACATGGATATGAAGGATGACAATTACCAAGGTAGTGGCCATGGTATCATTTAAGGAGCAAAGGATGACCAAGGATTTGAACATGACATTGTTTGACAAGTTGAGTCAGTTTTAGGCATGTGAGGAGATGATGTTTATGATAACTTCCCCATCAATCATGACCTATTTGATGTGGGTGTGGTTTATGTAGGTAGTGATAAAGAGAGGAGGATCTAATTCCTTAAGGTGGATGGAAGTTATTTCCAAATCCTTGAAGGTAACAAGGTTGGAAATTTGAAGGGCACTGACAAAAGTGGCTAGAGGTTGGAGGTCCTTGACATAGACTTTAATGGATTATAAATATTGTATTAGTTCTTGGTGGTGGGGGGGGAGAGGTAGAGATTAACTCATACAAGCTCATCTTTGTTGGGTCTGATGAAGTTGTTTGAGGATAACTCTCTTAATAGATTTTAAGGGCTTAGATTGGGAGGTACCTAAGATAGACACCTTAGGTTTGGTTGAAGATGAAGATGGTTGGGTGAAGGTTGGTTGGGAGTTTGAATAGGGGTATGTCCAAGGAATAGACACCTTATCCCTCCCCTTATTTTTCTATTGTGGTCTTATGACCATGTTGATAGTATAGATAGAAGGAGAGGTTGAACTAGAGGATTGGTCAGATTCATCTTCATTTTGAGGTGAGAGTGGAGTAGGCAAGTGTTGGGTAGGTGTGCTTGGTGGTTGAATATGTATGGGGCTCATAGGAGGTTCATCTGAAAATAGATCACACTCATTGTAAAGCTAATGGATGATGGTTTGGAGAGATTTGCAATTCTCTATATCATGACTTGGTGTCCTATGATAATCACACACTTGGTGATCATTACACTAGGTAGGTTTTGAATCTAGAGGGTCAAAAGGTCTGATGGGAGGTAGGGTTAAATAAGAGGTTTGTAATAACCTATGGAGAATGGTTGAATAAGATTCAGCTAGGGATGGTAAAGGTTTAGTAGTTTTTTCTTTGGTGGTTGAGGTAAGAGGTTGTTTGGAAATAGGTTTGGTAGTGGGTACCATGGGTAAGGTGGTATGTTTGGTTGATGGCTTCAGGCTAAGCAAGGAAAATGATGAGTTAGAGGTGGAAGATCATAAGGTAGGTAGCTTAGGTATTATTGTCATGGTCAAAATAGGTGTATCAAAGAGAAACTATGATGGTATAACCAAGAGAGGTAGTGGAGTTTTGGTAGAGGTAACTACTCTCCTATTCAAGGTAGAGGTATGAGGCCCAAAAATGGAAGGCAAGGCTAAGGGAGGTAAAATTTGGGCTTGCTAGTCTTTGTGTGGTTTCACCTATGTGGTTTTTTTAGTTTTGCATTTGGTTGGTGGACTTGAGGGGATTAGGTCCACTTTCATAGATGGGTGACTAGGACTTTGTGTAGAAAGGATACCAAAGATCTTGGTAGATCTATTTGGGATGATAGGAGAGGACTTGGCTACTTGGGTCTTAGTTGGATTAAGTGGTTAGGGGCTGGTCAATTTGGTAAAGATCTTAGTTGGTTGGCTATAGGGTTTGGTTGTTTGGGTAGATATGGTAAGGGATTGGCCAATGGATGTGATGGGTTGGTCTGATTGAGAAAGGGTTAGAGAATCTAGTTGGGTAATATAAGGGAGACCTAATTTTTTATATAATATGGATCTATTCGTGTCAAGGTTAGAGATAAAATCCAATTTTTTTCACTATCCTAGGGAATGGTTTATAGGTTGGTTTGGTTCCCTGAATAGTGTACCTAAGGGATAACCCCCTAGGTGGAGACATAAGGATCGTAACCTCATTCTCTTCCTCAATCAAAGGATACAAGGTTGAAATAAGTGGTTCCTCTATGAGAGGAGTATGCATGGGGGTTTTCTCTTCAAGAATGATTTCTAAAGAGGGATTGGTTTGTTTGATAGCTAAAGGTGAGGGTGAGATGGTGATGGTTGGTTATTCTAGTATATCAATGAAAAGGGCAGCTAGTGGATCTACTACCTTAATAAGTGAAGGAGGAGAAGATGGTGTTTCCTCAATTTGAGTGTCTAAAACAAGGGAAGTTGAGTCCACTCTCTTAATAGACTATGGAAAATTAAAATATTGGGTACTAGGTGATATAGAAATGGGTGCATCAAGGACCATGTTAATCGTATGGGTGTCATGAGAGCAATTGATGTTGTTACTCACACTCTTGGTAGAATCATGGTTCAAGAAGGGTTTCTTAAATATATCAAGGGATTAGCTTGATGGTGAATTAGAGTTATCTCATGTAAGCTCCCCCTTGTCAATGAGGAATTGGATAAGGATCTTAAAGGTGTTGTACCTAATGACATCACGTCCTATCACTTGGTGGAAGGCACATAGATCATTCTTATTGTACCAACTAGGTATGAGATGAGAGGAGTCAAATTTTTTTGGTGGTCTGATAATAGGAAGTTGAATGATATTGGATTTTAATAACTTCTCCAAGATGGAAGCATAACATTCTCTAAACAGAGTGAATTTCTTTTGGTTGTTCCAAGTTTGGTTCCTTAGGTTTTGCTTTGAGGAACTAGAGGAATTGGATTGATTAATAGAAAGTGGAAGAGTGGCTTTTAGGACAACCACTTTTATGGTTCCTTAATTCTTGGAGTTGGTATTGGGTTGATTGCTTGACTTGAAGGAAGAAACCTCATTGGTTTTATACGTTGAGATCTTATTTTTGAGATTAAGCTTACCTTCATCAATGGTTCAGTTCTCCAACTTACATGCCATGGTAAAATCTTCATTGAAGGTTCAAAATATTTAGATGCATAGGGTAGAGGAGATATGATTGGCACATTCCCAATAAAAGAACTTTATGAGTTCAAGCTGGGTAAGGGAGAAGGATAATTGGTTAATAAGGATCCTCCAATAAGCCACAAAGTTGGTAATGAATTCATCTTCAAACTACCAGATAGAGTAGAGGTCAGTGATAAACACTTTATTGGAGATATTGATAAAAAAAAGGTCTAAAAAAGTTTGAGACAGTTGGGTGAAGGAGAAGATGGAATGTTTGGGTAAGGCTTTATACCATTCTAAGGCTAGACCAGCTAGAGACATAGGGAAGGTACATAGGAGAAGGAAATCATCTTAAGTGATGAGATAACAAGCATCCCTAAATGCCCTAAGGTCCTATTGGGTATCCTCCTCACTTTGAAACTTAGAGAACTTGGGAATTTCTCATTGGGGAGGATATCACTTGATAGGTATGAATGGATGGATACGCTCATTACAAATTTGATCATAAGATAAGATGTTTTGAACACCTAAGATGGATGACTCTAGTGTATTCATCTTGTCCATAAATATCTTCATTAGGTCTGATTAGGGTTATACACCTGAAGGGTTAAAATATGCATATTGTTGTAGTGGTTGGGAGACATGCGGATAGTTGGTAGAAGGTTAGAAGGCTACCACATGTGAGTAAGTGAATGTCAATGGTTGTGTAGATGAAACATAAGGGTAGGTAAAGGTAGGTGGTAGGGTAGTGGATACATTCCCATGTAGATTAGGTATGTAGCCAAAGGTTGGTCCAAGGGGTGCTTTTTGGATAGGAGTGGTGGTTGGGTTGGTGACCGATGGAAGGGTGGTAGCCCTTGTACTAATCAGTGGTAAGGTAAAGGGTATGGACACCACAAGGATTTAAATCAAAGTGGTGGTTGAATAGTTTAAGGTAGCTAGAAGAAGGCTAATAGTTCTAGAGGTAAGTACCCATAGAGTGGAGGATTGGTTGTTAAGATTAGAAGGTATAAGGGTAGTGGTAGTTTGGGTTGGTTGGTTTTTAATGGTAATCCAAAGGGGTTGTTGGTTGATGAAGAAGCTTGGGTATTTATTGGTTATGTAGTAACCATGGAAATAGAGGTACATCCCATGATATGGGGAGACATGCCATAAGGTGGATCTATGGATGGGGATGGAGCTATAATATGGTAAGATGTGATTGTAAGGTAATGTTGTAAGGCTACAAGATTGTTGTCTAAGAAAGCAAAAAAATTTGCATCTCCTTGAGGAACCTCTTGAGGGAAGGTAGGAATTCCAAAAGGGTGAGGATAGCCTATTGGTTTAGAGATATAGTCCATAGATGAAGAGGTGGAAGAGGTAGGTTGGCTTGGTGATAGGTTTTGCTCCACAAGGTCTCTTCACTATTGGAGAGTGAGAACCATGCGAGATAAGGGAGATAAAAATTATAAACAACCTTACTAATCAAACAAATAGAAGATAATAAAATGATAAAATAAATAAAATCATACCCTAAGAGAGATGTTAATCCCTAGAATTTTAATTAATCTTGATTTTGGTTTGTCCCTTAATAAGTTATGTGACAAAATTTGGCTTGTAGATTAGGTACTAGAGAAGAAGTCTATGGATGGTTTTAGGTTACATTTAGGAACTCAAAATAAATTTGTATTGAAATCAAGATGTGGCTTAGTATTGGGGCCTACCTCCTCACTTCACACACCATAGTGATAATGGTATCAGGTGCTTAGCCAAAATATATTGATATCTAGAGAATATGCTCAACCAAAGTGTTGATTTGGTTCTCCCCTTGGTAATGAACTCCAAGTAAGATTGTTGGGAAAGGGTAAGGTTATTGCTACATGGTGAAATCCTAGTTGGGCCTTGCCTCAAGTTTGTTTGATGCTTAATTAGTGAAATTAGTTTCATTTAGTGTGTGAAATAAATAATGAAGCTATGATGAATTACTTTACCTTTAAGCT
>JARHVA010003661.1:7500-230000 GCA_037957365.1 Torreya grandis | reverse complement strand
TCTAACAACATTCAGATTGACCCCTTAGTTAGATTTAACTTTCCAAGTTGATTGATTTCTCTTTTCTCAATTACATGTTATATTACAAAAACTTGCATTAGCCAATGTTTGTGCAAGGTTTTGTGTTATGTTCCTCAATTGGATCAACCTTATTGATCCAAATGATTATTTGTTTCTCTTCATTTATTGAGTTTCTACGTACTTGAAAAATTATTATTATTCTAGTACATAGTCATTTCTATCAACATAGTCTATTATAGACTATCTATTTTTATTTTTTTGTTGTGTTAGGTTGACCCAATCAACCATGTACACTTTTTTAACCTCTATCTACTATGTTAGGTCAACCTAGTTGACCCTGTATAGTTTGAAGGCCTTATTCTCTATGTTAGATAAACCTAGTCGACTCTGTCTAATATTTTTCCTTCCTTATTTATCATTCTTAGCATTTTTTCATTTCTCTATAGTCATCATGAAGTATCCTATCAGAATCTTCTTGGATAGCTTGAATCCATTTAGATACTATAAGGTACATTCATTTCTCCCTCTATTTTCCTCCCAAAAGAACCATCACTATTGGGGTACCTCTTCCTCTCCTTCATCCATCACTTGTAACATGGTGCAAATCAAACCTCAAGATGAAGTTGATGGATTTGAACCTTTCTATACTTACCAAGATACTTCTCATCTTCAAAAATTTTAAACTAATGTAGGAGAAATTGACACCAATTTAATTAATAATATCACTGATAATTCATTTTCTAATAAAACTCCTCCTAACACCAATTTGTGGAGTACTCCTACCTACACCAACCCACCCCTGATACAACTCAACTTCTTACCTAAGTTATCTAGCAAATGAACATAATATAAAACTAAAACACCAATCAAATGGTGAAACTTCAATAATATTTGATTAATATGGATAATTAACCTCCACCTATCCACCCTCAATCTAATCCCAATTACATTCCTCCATCTCTTAAAGATGCCTCAAGTAATGTTATTCATCAACCCATAATGAATAAAATATGCTTCAAACTATTCAAAATGAGCCTTTATCCCACTTTTTCATATCCATTGATATTGGTAACATATATCCAAATATCAAGTATGATGGGACTAAAGACCTTGCCTCATTTTTTAAAGCCTTTGACAGCCTTTACAAAGAATAGATCCAAACTAATACCTTCACCACTACTAAAATTTTAGTCAAAATCTTCACTGATGATGTATTAGATTGGTATAACCAATTACCCCAACATTTTATTTGTCAACTTGAAGATTTGGTCAATCCTTTAGTTAAAGAGCTTCAACATAATGATCTTCTCAAAAATTATCTTAACCTCTTCATTAATGGTAAGAAATCTCCCACCGAATCAACTTGTGACTTTATCAAAATATGGAAATCATTGGCTCATAAAGCCAACCATAACATGACTGATGATAATTTATTCAAACTCTTTATAACTACTTTGACTCCTCTTCAATACAAGTTTCAAAACTTTGTTCCCCAAATACTTAATAAAGCTCTTGACCATGATAAATACCAAGACTTTCTCATGAATTAATTCAAACCTAATCATAGATTTTTTAAAGTATATTTTCAAACATCTACCAATGCTATCATTAGTAATATTCTACAAACCAAACTAGGAGTTACCAAAGCTGACATCCATTCATATTCTCACACACCTCTCTCGGTACAACAAATGAAACAACTCTTACCACCCTTTAAACCCTTCACCTATCCTAAAAATCCTCTTAAGTGGTATGACCCTAATCAATTTTATTGGTTTCATGCTGACATTGGTTAATCCCATGAATCTTGTAGAGGGCTCACTAAATTTTTTATCTCTTATATGCTTGGTGATTTATTTAATCTTGAAGACATGAGCAACCTTGTCAAGAGTATACCACTGCTTCTCAAAAATGACACACTTTCAAGGCTTCTACCTCTAATAACCAAAGCTATTTTTCAAATAATCAACCAAATAACAATTATTTTTGTGCCATTAATACAAATTATGACCAATATTATAACAATTCTCAATATGTTAACACTACTAAGGTCAATTATCATCAAAAGATGGCTCACAAAGATCCTCTTACCAAACCTAAGAAGCCATCTTTATAAGATTTTTTTTAAAAAGATACTACAATTAATAATCTAGCTTTAGAAGTCCATGAGGAACCACTTCCTCTTTATAAACCTCCAACCACATCTATACCTTCAAAATCTACTTTACCTCCTAAACCTCATGCTGGTTCTTCTAAATCTCATTGGAAATTTCTTAAAGAACTCAAATCTATGCCTTGTAAGATTCTACTTATTGATTTGGTTCATATTTCTCCATATTATCATAAGTTCCTTATGCAATAAATCTAATAATTGAAGATCTATCCTCTATATATGAATAACCACCTTCTATCAATTCTCAACATACCAATGTCAATATAATTGAAACTATGTGTCTTTCTTCCAAGTCCTATATTGAATTTATTGAAGAGGACATGATCAATGATGTTCTTTTTTGTGTTGATGATCCACCACCTTTTATTAAAATATACATTAGTACTGCCCTTATCCATACATTTCTATTTGATGAAGTCTCTGGTGTTAATGTGACATCTTTATGGCTTATCCAAAAACTTGGTTATAACAAGGATCATCTCAAACAAATCCATATTAATTGTCATGGTTTTGATAAGAATAATCAAAATCCACTTGGTTTCATCTCAATTCCACTAACCATTCAACCTAAAACCATTTTAACTAAGCTTACAATCCTTGATTTACCATTATCTTATAATATTCTCCTTGGTCATCCATGAACTCATATAATGAGGGCCATTGCTTCTTTCGATAGTTATTGCATTAAATTCTTACACAATAGGAAATGACATAAGCATTAGGTAGATCCCAACACATGAAGTATTCAGCTTCTTAATCCTAAATGTCAATATCATATTCCTACCACTCCTAAGATAAATAGTAATCCTTTACCTGAGTTCATCAACATGAATCTTGATTTACAAGTTACTCTTGTGGATTTTGATGATGATGAATTCAATGATTTAACATACTTGAAATACTACCAAGCTACTTCCCTAAATTTTTAAATGGCTTCCTCCTTCTCTATTACCCAATGACCATATTATTCCTCTTATTGATGAGATTACTAATTTTCCCCTCCATACAATGCTCAAGATCCTTCTTTACCAAAAGATGCCTTCAATTGCAATGATTTTAGAGTGACCAAATTATTTCAAGATACTCTCATCATGTCTCCTAGTACATTTATTAATATTAGGATTTCACCTTCTTAAACTCCTCTTAATTATCAATAATGTACAATTTATCCAACATATGATGATAATTACATAATAGCCCAAGCTTTATCTCAAAACATGGATGTTCAGCATTATTTGAAAACCTTAGCTCAAATTCATGATTTTAATCAAGATGTTCATACCATTTTTATAAATCATAACTTAGATCCTAAAGGCTCTGTGCCTAATGTCAATTCTCCTCGTATTGATACTCCTTAGGTGGTAGAGAAAATTATACCTTCCAAACATTTCAAAATTCTTATTTATCCTTTACCACATATTAATCTAATCATTGCATTAGATCCTTCCCCCATCATCATCCATTCCCTTTTGATCCATCTCCCTCTCCTATTCCCAAGATAACACTCAATGCCAAGGCAACTAATGTTCATCAGATCCATTTGAGTATGATCACCATGGTAATCAAAATTTAGATCTCAAATTAGATGTTGAGTATTATGGTCCTCTTCCCATCTTGCCTAGTGATGAAGCTATTCTTGAAATATTTCATGCCCAAGAACCTCAACTTCCTTAGTAACATCATAAAATTGGAAAATTTAAAACTAAAACCCATTGTTTCAATATCTTTTTTGCTAACATTGATCCCAAAAATAATTCAATCTCTTCTTTAACTAATGCACCATATCATTTTCAAGATTGCAATGCCATGCTTATCGAATAAACTACTTGCATTGAATATGCTAATCCATTTTGTCTTTAACCAATTATAGTATATTATGAACTTTCACCTATCAAACATGATAATTTTAGCTTATTATTTGATAATTATCATGAGGTTTTTGCCTGGTCCTATGAGGACATGCCTAGTATTGACCCTAGAATTGTGGTGCATAACATCACTACTTATCTTAATGCTAAGCTTGTGAATCAGAAGTAAAGGAAATTTCCACCCATGGTTTCCACTGTATGTCACAAGGAAATCATCAAATTACTCAATGATAAATTTATTAAACCAATGGACTATTTCAAATGAATTTCCAACATCATTCTTGTTTGAAAAAAGGTCACTATGGTCATTATCATTTGTATTGATTTCTACAATCTTAATCTTACTTATCCTAAAGATAGCTTCCCTTTACCTTTGATAGATGCCATCATTAATTCCATAGCTAGTTATGAAATGTTATCTCTTAGGTATGTCTTCTCGAGTTACAATCAGATTCACATTGACCCTGAGGACCAACATAAGACCACTTTCACAATGTAATGGGGCACCTATTGCTATATCAAAATGCCATTTGGCCTAAAAAATGTTAGAGCCACTTACCAATTATTAATGAATCACATATTTCATGATCTTATCCACAAAAATGTTAGAACCTATGTGGATGACCTCATTACTAAATCCAAAAGTTTTATAACTCATCCTTCTAATCTTTCTATCATTTTTTATCACTTTCTTAAATATGGGTTAGACTCAATCCTTACAAATGTGTCTTTGGTATCACATCTATAAAAATTTTAGGATTCCTAATCTCTCTCCATATCATTGATGTTGACCTCACTAAGATTAGTGTTATCATCAACATGCTCATTCCTCATTCTATTCTTTCCATTCATACTTACTTAGGCAAACTTGGCACAATTAGATTATTCATCCCCAAAATGGCTTACCACATTCACTCTATCAACTCTCTTTTTAAGAAAGGTACCAATCTATAATGGATGAATCATTTTCAAAAATCCTTTGATAAGATGAAAGAGTCATTTATTCACCCACCTGTAGTTCACATCCTCTTTCTAATAATCAACCCTTGATTCTATATACTTCTTCCACACTTATATCAGTTTGGGTAATGCTTGCCTAACAAAATGATATTAGAAGAGAGTATGTTATCTACTACATTATCTAAGGCCTCATTTCTTATGAAAAATTTTATACAAAAATTTAATGTGATTACCTCACTATCTACTTCATAGCTGAAAAGCTTCAGTACTACATACTTTACCAAGCTACTTATGTCATCATTCATTCCAACCCCCTTTGTCACTTCTTCTCCAAAGCCTTTATTTTTAGAGATATAATTGGCAAATGGATGGTCCTCCTTATGGAATTTTATCTCTACATTATCACTAAAAAATATTTTAAAGGAAAAGTCATAGCAGATCAACTTGTCACATCTCCCATTCTTGCCACTTCTCCCCTTCAAAATAGTCTTCTAAATGATAATATCCTCTATATTGAAAGTCTTAATCAACTATTTATCTCAAAGATTATTTTCATAACTTTGCCATCAATAATGAAGTAAATAATCTTGATGAATCTGATATTCCCTCTGATACTACTAAACCTAACGTATATATCAAAGAGTTTACTAAAATTAATGTAGAATACTTACATGAGGATACTTGGACCCTTTACTTTGATGGTGTTAAATGCATTCAAGGAGCTAGGGAAAGTTGCATTCTCACATGTCCTCTTGGAAAAATCATTCCTTTATATTTTTGCTTCACCTTTGATTTCACCAATAATATGGTTGAATATAAAGCTCTAATTTTAGGCATGAGAGCTGATCTTCATTTATATATTCAATACCTACATGCTTTAGGTGATTCTCAACTTATTTACTGTCAAGTTATGGGTAATTACCAATGCAAAAGTGAAAATATGATTACCTATCATCAAATTACAACCACTATTTTAAGGATTTCATCTCTTTCACTATTGAGCCTATCCTTAGAGATCAAAATTCCATTGTTGATTCATTGGATTATTTAGAATCTCTCTTTCATCCCTACCAAGTTATTTTTTATCCTACTTTTCTTATACAAATAAGAAAATCTCCATATTCAACTCAACTACCAAATTTAATTATCTACCACATCAATTATATTACCATTCACTAAAGCCCATGGTATAAAGACATTAATAAATTATTGTAAAATCAAACTTATCCTCCTAACTTATATTCTCATGAAAATACATGCATTTATAAACAAGATTTCAAGTATGTGTTTTGACATAACATCCTTTACTATCACAATGTTGAAAGTAACTTATTAATTTATGTCATGAAAATGAGGTCCCTCCTCTTATTGAATAATCACATGGGGGAATTTGTGGTGGCCATTATAGTGGACATGCTACAGCCTACAAATTCCTATGTATGGTTTACTTTTGGCCTACTCTTAAAAAGGATGTGATTGAATTCGATAAAAATTGAACTCTTTGTCAAATTTATGATGATATAATTCATTCACCTTTATTCAAGCTTCAAACTATCAAATATCCCTAGACATTTTTCATGTGGTGATTTGATCTCATTAGAAAATTACCTCAATTCTAAGATGGGCATATTTTTATCATCATCACTACTAAATATTTTTAAAAATGGGTTGAAGCCATGCCCCTTGTTAACGCCATTGGTAACACCATTTATAAATTTATTATTAATAAAATAATTTTCTACTTTGGTATTCCCCATATCATCATTTAAAAAAATAGTGGTAATTTCAAAAATAAAGATGTTAAATAGCTTTGTGCTAAATTCAAGATCAATCACAAATTTTCCACACATTATCATCCATAATGCAATGGCCAAGCTGAGGAAACTAAATAAATTATTAACAAAATTATCCAAAATAAAATTTATAAAACCTAAATGGATTGGCATATTCACCTTTATCTTGCTCTTTGGGCCTATTAGACTAGCATATGTACTGCCACTAAGGAAGCACTATTCTCTTTAGTCTATGGTTCTGAATTATTTCTTCCATTAGAAGTTGAGCTTCCATATCTTCGTATATCTCTTCATTGTATCATTCCCAATGAATAATTATGTAATGCTCACTTTCATGATCTTGATCTCCTTGATGAACATCATCTTTCTACCTTACAACATAACCTCCAATATAAGGCTCGTATTGCCAAAAAATATAAGAAACGTGTTACATTTAATTTTGGTGATCTTGTCCTTAAATTATACTACACTCATTATAAATAACATAAATACACCTAAAAATGGTGGGTCCCCTATTTAGTCAAATATTTTCTTGGTCCAATCACTTACTACCTTCAAACCCATGAAGGCCATATTTTTAAAGAGCCCACCAATGCACAATTCCTTAATAATCAATTTGCTTAAACATTTCATTCTTTCTATTTGCATCTATCTATCACTTTTTTTAGGTTACTTACATGGGTCTCTCCCTCTGTAGCAGTTTTCTCTTATTACAAACCTTTAGTCCTTCCTTTTTGGTCTTTTGGTTTTCCCCTTTCTCTCATAAGTTGCATTGTAAAACAAGGGATAGGATCTGAACTTCCTCATGATGTATCATAGTATTCTTTATTTTTCATACTTTTCTTTTTACACACTTTTTTGGCATCCCTTGGATTTCTATTTTGTGAGTTGCATTATAAGACCATGGATAGGACCTAGTCTTCCTCATAAAATACCATCTTTTTCTCATTTATGCTTACTTGATTTTTTGGAACCCTCGTGGGTTCTTATTTTATGATTTATAGTGTAATACCATGGATAGGACTTGGATTTTGTCATAAAATTACCATCATTATATTCCTTTTCTAGAATGTGTTTTGGATCCTTGTTCTCAAGTTTAAGTATTGCTTCTTTTGATATATGTAATTTTTAAAACAATCTATATTAGCATGCTTTCATCCTTTCCCTCATTCTTTTGATAAGGAATCACACTTTCCTATAATTGTATCCCTTTTTTCACCCTTTGTCACATTTTTTATGATTTTAAGTAATTCAAATTGTTCAATGTATCATTCCTCTTGATTTCCTTTCCTTTCACTCCATATTGAATAAAACAAGATCAAAGTCAAGGTAACACTTTTATTTCACTTAGATTTATGAGACTCTTAGACCCCAATCTCTTTGAAGTTATCTCTCTTAGAAAAAAAGTCCCAAGTATTCAAATGAAATTCATCTTTAACACCCATGTTTGGTCTTCTAAATATGTATAGAGAAAGAATAGAAAAAGACATAAAGAAAGTTAAAATCCAAATCATTTGAAATGAAAGGTAATGATATACAAAATTCAACATAAAAATTTAAAAAATAAAAATCATAGGAAAATATGTGATTACAAGCACATCTCCTATCTCCAATTGAAGCTCAAACTCCACAAATGGCCTCATATAGAGATGAGGTCGATTGGGTGTGGTAGGCTAGTAAATTAGAATAGGAGAATTCAATAAACTCTATGGTGATACCTACTTTCTCACATAATTACCCAATCTTTATAGTAGATCGATGGCTCTGTAAGGGGTCTTGAGGAACAGGGAACATATTATGGGAATGTAGGTTCATTTTAATTTTCATGCATTTATCTTTCATGGGATGATCTATATACTTCATTTGTTGACCTAAGACTTATGTGGCTAAGAGAAGTTCTTTACAGTCCTTAAGGTTGAAAGACTTTTTACTTTGACAAACCTAATTTGAGTGTTTTGACTTTGATATAGAGTTCTTCTACCTTGGTTTTTCCTTCATTATCCCCTCCACCCATTTCATTCCCCCCTTGGGAGGTATGTGTGATTCCAAATCTATTCTTTCTTTTTCATCTCTTAAAAACATGCTATCACTACTTTGTTTCAATTTTAACTATCCTTAGAGTGAAAAAACATGTTTGGGTAATTAGTGGTTATTTAATTCACACCATAGATTTACATACCTATATTTATCTTTCTCTATTTTTACCATTTATCATTTGTTAAACTATCTTGTTGTTATGAACACTTGAGTATGTACCCTCTATCCATTGTTGAGTGAGGTTGGCTTGTTATGTCTCACTCAATAATGTTGTTTCCCTTTTTATGCACTTTATTCCATTGTTGTGTGAGATAAGGATTGTTACTACTCACTCATAAATATTTTTTTTATCATTTTGTTACTGCTTTCACATCACTATTTGATTACCATCTTTTTTTACATGTATCCTTGGTTTTACTTGGTGAGTTTTCCTTTCTTACTTGAGGTTTACTTGTCTAAGTTTTTCAATCTTTAGTAGCCTTGGCTTTTCAGTTGCCTGATTTACTATTGTTTTGACTTGGTTATTTGGTCTAACATATCACTTGTCACCCTAATTTGACAAATGTTCAAGCACATCCCATCCACATAGTACCAATTATCTTGGATTTCTTGCATTTGTTTGGTTTTTTTTCTCTTTATTTTATTGGGTTTTTTGAAAGAAATATTTACACCCTACACAATCAAAACTAACAACACAATATAAAACCATCTAGAGATAAAGGTAAGTCAAGGTATGCATCACATTTACTTTTTTAGTCATTTAATTTTAGTTAATTTATGCTTTAAAATACTATTTTTTTATCATTATTGTTATGTGTTCTTATGTTTTTTCTCGAAACACCATTCCCTATTGTACCTTAGTGACATGTGATGAGCTTAAAGTGGGGTGTATGTATACACATATTGTTTTTAAATTTTATCAAATATTAATGCTTTACATCTCACAGGATCCCATTGTGACTCAATCTCTCTGCGTGCATACCTTTAAATGTGCACTAAAAAATGGGTGGGCAAACCATTGGTACTTTGCAAGATTGTTGTCCCTTATTTCCACATTATTACCAATCCAACCAAGTCCTAAAACCATTATCTAAGCTATTAGTCCTCCTTTAAAAAATCCTCTAGTCTTTTCCAATTTTCATCCCTTTTTTCCTCACCTTAAGTCCCCTTTTGTAAATTGACTATGCCAAGTCAAATGGGTTAACCCTGTGTAGTTTTGGGATAGTTTCACTTAGCAATTAGGTTAGCCTTTGGCCAACCTAGCCCTAGACCTAGTTAATAGTTATCCAAATTATGCTAGGTTAATTGGGTCAACCCTATCAATTGGGATTTTTAGAAGGGTCAAGGGTTAAATACACCTATAAATACAAGACCATTTCCTCATTATTTCAATATGCAATCAAGATTTATTATTCACTCATATTTATTTAAAATCTACTCTTCCACCATTCTACTTGAGGAGTCTTAGCTTAGGGTTTTTACTTGGAGAATCTAGTCTTGTGGATAAGTCTTGGATGTTTTGGCCTTTCTTGGTGATCCTTAAAAAACACAACAACCTATTTTTAAGCCCCATTAGCCAAAGCAGATATTGAGTCTCAACATGTTTACATTTAGGTAAGTATTCTCTAGTTTTACTCCTTTCTTTAATAGATAGAAGTAGCATAAGTATTGGATTTGAATAATATTACTCTTCATATTCCATGTATTATGGTCTTACTCATAATTATCTTAATTAATATTCTCCCATACATGTTTTGATTTTGTACTAACCTCTCATGTTGTGCCACAAGATTTGGTGAGCACTAGATTAGATTTGTTTTACTTTTTATTGGTTTAGGTGAACTATTAAAACCTAGGACCCATTTAGGGTTATTTCATGATTGTGTTATACTAGAGGATTTTTAACCCTCCTTAACATGGTTTATTATGATAAATGATCCCCTAATGAGGTCTAATAGATCCTCATATTGGTCATTTTCCTACTTAATAAATGTATTCCCAATCAAAAGTGTAGATATGCTTTAAGTCCTCTAAATTAAGATTGATTTATAGACATGATGCATTTTTGATTGCATACACATTTAATTATACCTTCATATTAAAACACTTTTTTTGGGATAACCTTGGGTTTTGAGATCAATTTTGTAAGTTGTCTTCTATAGTTCAAGTTCAAGTAGGATTGTGGAGTTTATATTTGTGCGTCACCTCCAATAAATTAGTGTTTAATATCATTCTATCCATTTTCCTTCAAATCAAGTAGGTTATTTTTTATTTTTAAGTGTTTTTCATGGGAGCTAGACCATAATCTATAGACTCACCACAAATAATTATTACCCACAGTAGATGAGGTGTTCTAATGGTATCCAAAATTTGAGGAGGCTGGTGTATCCCTCTTTATGGTGGAAATTTGGGTTATAAAAATTTCATCATGCCTGGTGGGACCTCATGTTACAAGAAGTTGTCTAAGGTGGATATTGATCTTGACAAATATGAAGTTTTTAAGCTTCCTTCATGCAACATCTAGAGATTATAATAATCATTGGCTCTTGGTAGAAAACTAGTGCCTCAATTTCATGCCTAAGGTAAGAACAAGATATTCTAATAAAGGCACTCCATTTTAATTTTTATATATGACTTAATATTCATTTATATCAAATGGGTCTATTAACACCCATCCATATTCAAAGAAACCTTTTGCTGCTCACATACTTATTAAGAGACTCTTTTTGGGTCTACTTTGCAAGATGGTAGAACCAAGGAACCTACAATTCATTGACTTTAATGACCATATTTTTTTATCACTTTCTCAATATGATGACATTCCTTTGTCATCCCTAAAAAGTGTGCCTTCTTATATGTTAGAAACTACCATTATCCCTATTAAACATGTAAGGAACATTGCTAAATTTAATAACATACATAACATCATTGAAGATAATTTTTCCATCAAGTTATTGGTTATTTATTTAAATGGGAAGTCCCTTGATTGGCATGGTACTTTGGCTCTCAATTCTATCACTCCATGGAACTAATTGGGTGACTATTTGAGGATGAGATTTGAAGACACATCTAATCACTTGTCTTTGACAGAGTAGCTAACTACCATAAAGAGAGCACCTCAAGAGGCCATACAAGAATTTAATGCTAGATTTGAAAATACATGGGATAAGATTCCAATCTTGGTAAGTCCTATTACACATTATGATTTTCTCTATTACCTCAAATCTTGTAATAGTGACATATCCATGATGATAAAATCTATAGGAGGGGATATACTACCTAATACCTATGATAATTTTATAAGAGTTGAGAATTTATTTATAAAATATGTAAATATAATTCCTAGATGCCTTATGCCTTTATTTCATGATGTGTAAACTCCTATGCCCATTATGACTCACATTCACACACCCAATCATAAGCAAGTTGCCTCTAATCAACCAAACAAGTCAAGAGATAATATTTGTTAAAGGAATTTAAAAAATATAACCATAATCCAAGAGGAAATAACAACCATAGAAATGGAGGTCTTTTCAAGGTCAGTATCAATTTTATCAGTCTTATTAAGATATTAGACCACCTTTTCAAGGCCGCTCTCAAGGACAAGGGCAACTAACTCATTTAATCAATAAAATGGTAAAAATAATATGCTCCTTTTACTTCAAAATAACTTGTAACTATCTAAAACAATATTGTACAAGATGATGGAGAGTAACCTTCATGGGATCAAGCTCATGATGCATCTACCTATGAAAATGATACATTCAATCAATATTATATGGCACAATGGGGAATAATGCCTATTATGACTCAAGAAGAGATTCTTGGTGGAGGATAAAGTAATGGAGAGAGTGCTCAATTAGGAGATACCTTGATGAATTAATTTCAAGAAGACTTATGTGTAGTTAAACACTAAGGGAAATTGAACATAGGCTCAAATTCTATAGCTACAAACACAAATTCAAAGAAAAGAGTAGGTGAATAGGTATAAGGGAAAACTAGTGGTCCAAGCATTAAATCTCAAGCATATCAAGGAATAGGTGTGTCAATTATATCCCCTATTACTCAGGTAAATCAAATATTTTAGAATGCTAAAGATCCTCTTATGCATCAAGTGACATAAAGTAGTTATAGTGTTATTGATACTAGAGGATATGATAAGGTTTTAAACTCCCCTATTAACATTATTGACCATATGAAGAAGGTTAATGTAAGAATCCCAGTTTGGAACACATTATTCATTCCTAGATAAAGAGACTTGATCCAAAATGAGATCTCCAAACTCAATAAAACAACTAGGTAGCCTAGTGAAAGAGGGAAAATTTTGCAAAATGAATTGAAAACTAAATATGGGAAGATAATAAAAATTGATATAGTAGATAAACCTCCTCCATTTAACCTATATATCATAATTGGAGACTCATTGGTTCATAATTTTTTGATTGATAATGGGGAAGAACCTCAATCATGCTTAAACAAGTAGATAATGAGTTAAATATGAATTGTGAACCAAACTCAAAGGGGGTGTTCAACTGGATGGATCATCTACCAAAATAGTTGTCATTATTAAAGGTTTTCAACACACTCTTCATGCTTGTCTTACCTTCTCTATCTCTCAAGTTGTTATGGTTCTTTACGTGCCACTTCACTTTGCCCTTTACTTGTCAAGGGACTTTACTAATAATACTTGGGTTATTTGAATTCAAATTGGTCCTATATGGCATTTAGGACCAAGTATGGTGCTAAAGTTTCAAACAAGTATGAACCTTTAGCTAAATTCCATGAGGAACCTTATGTACCAAACACATCAAACATGAACTTCACTATTAATGAGGAGGGAGACCATCCTAATGATCAAAAATCCTTGGAACCTATTGATGGCATATTTGATCTCTACCTTGATGAGTGGGGAACTAAAAATTATGGGTTTGATCCATACAAACTCTTTAAATAGATAGGTATGGTGACATATATCATTCATGAAGAATGTGATTAGTTGAGGTGAGTTCTGGTGATGTTTTTTAACTAGCTACATGGGGTAATTAT
This sequence comes from Torreya grandis, assembly GCA_037957365.1. NCBI lineage: Eukaryota > Viridiplantae > Streptophyta > Pinopsida > Cupressales > Taxaceae > Torreya > Torreya grandis. Next base: position 216,102 of record JARHVA010003661.1, on the reverse strand, counting down.
TATTTTTGTATATGGATGATGATGGTGATGTTATATATGTACTATAGCATGGTAGTCAAAATGAGGATGCATATCTACCTATAAAATAATAAGAGATCCATGAGCATGAGACTCAAGAATAATATGATAATATGTGGAAGTAGTATAATTTCATAATGCAAGAATCTGAAGAAATAATTGGGCCTACAATTCCTCAAAAGAGACATGGGATTGATGATGAGGTCAATGATGGACCTAATGATCACAAAAAAGAGTGTTAAATCCCTATCAAGCATAATGAAACCTAGGAGGAATGTGATTAGGTCAAGATAGAGGTTTATGAAGGTGATGAGAAACATAAATACCAAAATGATCTCAATCAACTTAAAGATGTCTTTGGAAAGAAAGAAGAAAATATTGATGCCTCTAGACATGTGTTACATCATAATTCAAATTAAGGTAAGGTTAGGAAGAGTTTTATAATCACTAAAGAGAAAATTGAGAAGTGTCAAGTGAGCATAGAAAATACCAAGCAGGCTAAAATGTCATGTAAGCCTTAAAGAGAGATAAAGGGATCATTCAAAGGAGTTTCAAGTGATGTAATTGTTGTTATTAGAATTTTAAATAATATTAAGTCATTAGATCACCCTAGTGAATAAGTTTTCATTGATAAAAATTCATCTTATGTTGGTTTATTCTCATGGAGCAACAATGATTATAGAGACATAGTTTTTGACTATGATTGAATTCAAGGAGTTGGTTCATCAACTAAAATACGTTTTGAGGCCTTATATATAATAATTTAGGTGTTTTTGTTCTCTATAAGTTCTTAGCATAGTTTTCTATGTGAGTATTTTATTGTGTGGTTTTCCTTAAATGCTTTTGGCATAGTGGGTTGTCTTTGTTGTGTGTTTGGGTATGATTTTGGGTCTTCAAAAGGTATATTAGTTATATATTATAGCATAATAGTGAATCCATTTCCCAATAGAGGGATAAGGCCACTAATCTATCAACATTTCATGCATGTTACCCTTATAAATCACCAATTTGTTGATCAATTTTAACCCCAAAATTAAAATGGTCAACCTGTATAGGTTGAAACATTTTCATAAGGTTCTTCAAGCTTGTATATAATTACTTTAGTTTTGTAGGGGTCTTCTAATGGTAATTTAATTCCCTGATTAGAATTGTTTAAAGTTTTATCCATTCATGCGTTTATATAGTTTCAAAGGTAATTCATAAGTCAATGTGTTTTTCATGTGTGTTCGAGGTCTTAACATTGCGATGGGTCATAATATGAGTTGTGTCATGTCTTCAAGATAATATTTTCATGCACTAACCTTATACTATGTCTGTCATACACCCCAAGGTATTTAAGTAACTTTCTAGGCCAAAATTTAGGAATTCTACATACTATTCTAAAGGAAAAACATTTAAATAAAGGTTATAACATGCATGATGTCAGAAAATAGTTAGAGAATAGCTAGGGTTAAAAGAAACTTGCATACAAATGCCTAAATATGAAAAATCATGCACAATTAGTTTCAATTCAGTTTTATGGCCAAGAGGATCTATCTTCAAGTGAAATGTGTATGAAAATGTCTTTTAACCTTATCCACACTAAAAATGAGCTTACACAAGTGTCTAGAAGTCAAAAGTTGTAGAAAAGCAATTAGTAACCTAGTCGAGCTCTTCATAAGCTCATGAAGGACAAAAGTTTTTACTTGTTTCGTGAATGTAAATAATATTTGGACAAAATGATCCTAAGAATAATAATTAACCCTCATGGGATTAGGATTCATGGAAAGAGTTTAGGGTTTGAGGGGTTGAGTTGTATGAACAATCGCTAACAAGATAACTGGTCAAAAATAACTAGTCAACACCACAGACTTATGTTTGACACCATTTTCATGTAGTTTGAGGTTTTCTAAAGAATGAAGAGGATTTTATAGGGTTTTTTTAGATAATCATAGTCATTCCATGTATGTTTCCAATTGCTTGGCACATGTGAGCTTACATGGTCATAATAAGAACCTCTATGAGACATGTCATAGGTCTATCTTTGAAGTTTGGAGAGTTTGATGGTTTCCAGTGCATATAGGTGGTTATTGAGTGTTTTCCATATCTTATAATCACATTCAAATATCTATACTTTATTGAATACTATATACCAATCCTCTAATGACATTCATGTTTTATGTTTGAAGACTGTGTTATTGAGACTACCTACAAAGTGGTTTATGAAGGTTCAATCATGTATTTTTATGAGTTTGTGAGGCTTTTAAACTCATAATAAAGATGAAAAATACAATATAGAGATGATACAAGGCTTAAATAAACCAATAAACTACCATAGAAGGCCTAAATCATAAAAAATGTAGACCTATAGGTCTATATTGTATGAAGAATTATTTAAAATGTGCATCAAATTTTGATTTTAGAGATATAAAAATGAATAAATGCAAATTTTTTATGCTTGTATGGTCTAATACTAGTGTAAATGTGTGATTTATAAACCTAATGTCTAAAACACCAAATGACAACCTATAAGCATACATACAACTCTTAAATAATTTAAGGGTTTGAGATAACATAGAAGACATCTAAATATATACATGTGAAGTTTGGAAAAAAATAGACTTTTTAAATTAGATTACAAAACTCATGTCATTATCATGTGATGATAAAATACATTGAGAAATTAGAGACCTAATCATCACCTACAACCATCTCTTGAGCATGCATAAGACATATTTATAGTTATTTTAAAGATGAAAAATTATTAAAATGTTATAGAGAATAAATGAAGGGTTTTAAACTCCCAATATTTTGATGAAGGTTATTTAGGTGTTCACTAACTTGTATAAGAGTTATAAACTTCAATATGCAATCAAACCCTAATCACTACCTACAAGTTTGCTCAGAAAGCTCTAGTGGTTTTCAAACTTGAAAGAAGATACAATATATAATAGTGATTTTGAAAATTAGATGGAAAAATATATAAGAGTCATTTGAGGTCATATAAAATCAAAAGGGGATCATAGAAAATGACCTAAACATGACTCACTTAAACCCTACACACACATAATTAACATGTCACCTATAGGCATGCCTACCTAATCAAGTGAAGGATGCTTACTTGTTTTGAAGAAAAAGAAACTAAAATTAAATTAATAAATATGAGGATGATTATATATTATAATATGACTTCATATAGTCCTCATAGTCAATAAAAGAGTGGCAATATTGATAGGATTATTTTAAGCCTATAGCACCCAAGAACAAACACGCAGGCCTATAATTACAATCATGAACAAAATGGTCCATTAAGGGTAGAATAAGAATATAATGACATTGAGTAGTTAAAAAATATGTTTAAAACCATATAATGTCACCCATAATTAGTGGAATACAAATAAAGTGACATTTTGGCTTATGAGACCTCCTACAGCTCTCTAGGTGTATGAAGGCAATTCAAACCAAAAATTCTAGTGTTTGGTGTGACCTTGACATTATTCATGGAGTCTAGTGTATTTTAGGCATGTTTAATGGTTATAAAAACTTCAAAATATTGGCATTGGTTGTTAGTTTAGGTCTTTAACATGTATGAATAATCATTAAGACCATAAAGCACTCCCAAATTACCTAGTTACAACATGATAGGCACTTTATTAAACTCAAAATTGTATGGAAAGATTGAATGGGAAAATAATCTCATATAAAAAATTGAGGAGGATAATTTAATTAAAATTTTTGGTATTGGTTTAGGATTTAAGGCCCCAAAGTTTATGAACAATCATTAAGAACTCAAACATGTCTAAACACTCCTACAACCCTAATAAGGATCTAGTGTGAAATATTGACCTCTAAAGTGCCTAAAATGACTTGGATTTTTCTTGAAACCTCTGAAAAAACATTCTATACTCCCTTAAATTTATCACCAGTACTTTGCTTGTACATTCAATTGTATAAAATGTTATTAATGCTATGTTTTATAGGGTTTTAAGGTGAAATACAGGTTTTAAAGTAATTAAACACTTAAAAAACATTGGAAGAGATTATTTTCGTTTTATTATATCTCTCCAATTCCAAAAATACATACATTAAACCTTGTAAGTGATCCTACAGGTCTAGTTTTTAAAGGCAGTCTGAAAAAGGCTTGAGAAGGCTAGTTTCTTAGACCATTTCATGGTTATCCTATCTAAACAAGGACTCATAAGATAAAAATTGGTATGAAGGATGGTTATATTATATTAAAATTTAATCACATCATTTTTGAAAGTTTCTTGCTTATGGGAGAATTCTAGAGGAAAAATGGAGGTTTCTAGGCCTAGAGGACTAATTAAGGCCTAATTGGGGAAAGAGATCAAATGAAAAAGAACACTTACACTTGGTTTTAGGTCAATAAAATTTGGAAAAATATGTAAGGGTATATTAGGTACTCAAAAATACCCTCATTTTTCCAATACTATCCATACATCCTTCCACAAAACATACTTTGTGTGTTTTTAAGGCTACAAGGATTTGAGGGGTAATTAGAGCTTAAGGTGTAATATTAATAATTGAGGAGTAATTGAGAATTAAAAATGGGTTAGTTTAGGTTAAATAAGGTATTAATATTCCTTTCATAAAGATATATTTCCTTGATTACTATGAAATAAAGTTTTGAAGCTCTCAAGCAAGGATAGGCGTAGTAGACAAAGGGGTTTCAAGGCATCTAAGGAGTTGTGTGATGATTGTCCCTAAAATGTCATAATAAGGGAGGTTTAAAATGCATGATTAAATTAAAATAGGAGGTATAAAATAATTTAATGGTGGTATAATGATGAATTTGACCATTTATCACTCTTTACATTTCTAAAGGAGTAGCTTTGAAGACTAAGTGCAAGGTGTCAAGCCAAATTTGAAATTCCTATGCCATTTGGGAGATGAAGAATATTTATAGGAGGAACACATGTCCTTATATATATTTTGGGATTATTATGTAAATGAATTATTATTTTTAACTCTTTTAGACTCTTTGCAACCTCCATCTTCCATGCCTCTCTCTCTCTATCTTCCTCTTTCTCTATATATGCTGCCTCTTTTGGCATTGTAAGACATACACATATCGGTATGGAAAATACCTTTTTTTTTTAATATTTTATTTGAATTTAAAATAAATATTTTAGATTGGTTTTAGTTTCTAATTTTTTTTCATAAGTGTGTGAGGTATTTTTTTGTTGAGTGACAAGTGATAGTTATCTTTCATTATATTCATCTATCTTTTTCATGCTTTTTGTGAGAAATATATCCTTTAGCAGGTCATATGATGTGTAAATGGATTATTTGTGTTGTTTATGAGTGTGAGGAAGATTATTAGTGTAAATTATCATACCTATTATTCATCCACCTTAAAGGATACATTTCATTATACCTTCATATTGTAATACTTTTGTTAGGAGAACCTTAGGTTTTGAGATCAAATTTGTCAGTTATCTTCTATAGTGTAGGTTCAAGTAGGATTATGGAGTTTATATTTATGCATCAACTCCATTAGATTTGTGTTTAATCTCATTCTATCCCTTTTTCTTCAAGTTAAGTAGGTTAATAATTAGTTTTAGGTGTTGTGTATGGGAGCTATCCCATAATCTAGAGATTCACCTCTAAGAATTGTTACCCTCAATAGATGATGTATTTAGATGTTATCTTAAATTTGAGGAAGATGGAGTATTCCTCCTTAGGGTTAAAATTTGGGCTATAAAAAAACTTAATTGAGGGCTAATTAAGAAGAGATATAGGTGGAGTAAGTCTACTTTCACTTAGTGTTTGGTCATGAAACTTTATACAAAGCACAAAGAGCATATGTGTACTCAAATATATTCTTGGTTTTCCAAGAGAATATGTAGAATTTTATAAACAAGGAGTTTTTTATGTTTTGAGGGATATAATGAATTGAATAAAATGATGGGCTTTAGGTTTAAAATTAAGTCTTTGAGAGTGTTTTAGGCATCCAAGAAGATTGATATAGGTTTGTCAAGAAAGAGAGATCTCTTTCATGGAGAGTGGTTGCATTCATGAAGATAAAAGCAAGATTTGAGACATTTGAGAAATAAAGGCATACTGATACTAATGGGTTTGAAGACACCTAAGGAGGTATGATCATCATTTCAATAAAAATAGTGGAGATATCCTAAGCAGATGTAAAGTTTCAATAAAAATATCAAAGGGAAATTCAAGGTGAGTTGATGACCAAAGAATGCTACTTGTCACTTTCCAACCCAAGATGAGGGCAGTTTGAAGAAAAAATAAGACATGTCAAGCTAATAGAGAAACCCGTAAACCATTTGGGAGATAAGGCATCATCAATAAAATAAAACATGTCATTGAATATCTTATGAGACTATTATATAACCTTCTTATTTTAAAATTTCTCCATCCTAAAGATGCTAGACATCATTCTCTCTTCTACATGCTTTCTCTCTCTCCTCCTCTCTTCCTCTATATATACAACCTTGTTTGGCTTTGTAAGGATCATTTGGCTGAGTATGGTGAATCCATGCTCAACTAAACACTTTCACTATTCCTTTAAATTATTAATAAATATAATTATTACCTTCTCATACACTTATAACTAGTGTACTTGTGTGATTGTTGATGAATGTTAGTAGTAGTGACTACACTCTCTCTCATTTGTCCTCTCCTACCTATTTTAAAATGTATTATCTTATTACAAGTCACATGGTGAGTTTGAGGTAGTTTTTCATGGTTTGAAAGTGTATTTTCAGTCATTAGTGCCTTGTTTAGACCTATATACCAACCCTCTCATTCAATTCATTATCTATAACCTCCATGTTGAAACATTAATGCTTGAAATTACTTGTTGAGTAGTGTAATGAGATTTAGGCCCAATCCATGTTATTAGTACTTGATAGTCAAGTTGAGGGTGTTTATTTATTGTATCACCTCCCTAGTTAGGTTTCTTTTATATTATCCCTATCCCTTTTCTTTTACATGCTAATAGAGAAGTGTAGAATTGAGAGCTTAACCGATAAATCAAGGGGAAATAGACCTATAATCTAAAGGTTTAGTCTATTTAGAGGTCACCCATAACTTAAGACTAATCTCATTACATAACTAAATCTGAGAAGGCTTGAATCACCCTCTCAAGGGTACAAATTTGAGTTATAAAAAGACTCAATTAGGTCCCACACTTAAAATTTATAATTTTTTAAGTAGGTGAGATTTCATTGATACTTATTTTTGATCTCATTCACAACCAACTTAGAATCACTAAATATTTATATGTACCTAATGCTATGCTTCAATGAAAATTGTAGACTAAGGATTAGAGCTTCATAGTCAACTCTAGTGTTGGTGCAATTAAATTACAACCCATAAGAAGCTAGGTATTGGTTGCCAACTAGGTTTATTAGGTCTATACCAACACCAAAACCTTGTTTTGATCTAGATCCATATAAATAAAGAGTTCACAACTGAGAAATACCTTTAAATTATTATTCATGAATCTCACGTTTGGTATTGAATTTGTATACCCCTATATGTAGAGATGTAACGTAAACCTTCTCATTCTTATCATTGGACTCTATAATAAATTACTTCATCTTTGGTTCTATATCTACCCAAATTCGATTGGATACTCCTTTCCAAGGCAACCACATATGTGAAAAATTAGTGGCCATGCATATATATATATATATATATATATATATATATATATATATATATATATATATATATATATATATATATATATATATATATATATATATATATATATATATATATATATATATATATATATATATATATATATATATATATATATATATATATATTGTTGTACATGTGGTTCTGATGCCAACTAAATGTGTACATTTGTTAACTCTCCAATGTATGGTACATAAGAATTGTCCAACTATAGGATGAATCTTTTTAAATTATTTGGGGTCAAAGCCATCTTATTTCACATATATGTTGGGATCACATTGGTCAAGGCACCTAAGTCAACTAAACATTTTTTACCATTCTTTCTAAACATTCATATAGTTAACATAAATGGTGGTACTTTAGGTTTATCATTATAAACCATCATATTTTCATGGGTAGCTTTAGATTTGTCTAATTTAGAGGATATCTTGATCAAGTCTTTAATAAATAACTCCCTTTATTTATTGATCTAAGATGTTTCACGCAAGGTGATGTTGGCCTTGATCTTCTTCATGTCCTCAATAATGTTGTACCTACCTCTACTTTATGGTTATACACTTTACAAATACTCATCCCTCCTTGAGGGAGGTGGATTATTGTTGGGTTAATAATTTAGGGGAGTAGTATCATTATTGTTTAGATGCATTTAAGTAGTAACATGATATTTTATCTTTAGATTGAAACTATTCCTCTAGAAATATTGGAATGCATGTATCTCATCTATATTATCCTTTAGATCATTATTGTCCTCTACTAGGAATGGAAGATCATAAGTCTCAAATAACATTAATATACTAGAGTGTCCTATATCAGTAGAGGAAGAGGGTTCTATTTGATTTAAAAAGCCTTCCTTCCTATTCATCTCATTCTAAAAGATATCGAAAGAAGTGCAAAAATCTATGAAATCCAAATCATCATGTTACATTATGTTATGAACTTGTCACTAGTTAAGAATAGTTGATTCTATGATATTTATTTCTAGTGATATGTTAGGTGGTTGATGCTATGGAATGTTTACAAAACTATTAAAAACCCTATTTTACCTCTGGAATCCAAAGTTTTGATTGGTATTTTGTCTTATAGTTTTACCCATGCAATTTGCATCTTTAAAAACTCATTGCTTAATTTTAATACCATCCTTTGAATTGATTCCAATTATTATTTTATATAATAAGAATTAGTACCTTATGTAGTAGTAGTATTGACTAGTATCAGGGACTGGTTCTAATTTTGATTGTTAAGCACATAATTTTTTATGAAGCTAAGGTGTTGATTTGATCATGGGTTAAAGGCACATGAAAGTACAACTAGTTTTTGGTTTTGGGCCCTTATTCTAATTTTCATTTGGGATTGGTATCAAATATAGAAAAATAAGACCAAGACTAAGTGGGGACAATGATTGAATTTTGGGGTTCAATTGTTTATCCATGTTGGTAGATTAAATATAATCCAAAGGCAACATATCAACATCGATAGATATAGGTAGAAAATAATATTTATAGGGTCTACGGAATTTTTATACATTTCAAGTGCCAAAGTCTAAATATTTTTTTAGGTAGTTTTAAGCCAAAATATATATTTTGGAACCTAACATTGAAGGCTTAGATTGACTCATTTGGTTCTCTTCTCATGCTTGAAAGTTTTTGGTAAACAACACTTGTGTTGGTGAATTGGACAAACTATGCCAAGAAGGTGTTTTGAAATTAATCCCAAGATGTAAGTGATCCTTCCAAGACATTAATAAACCATTCATATGTGGAATCTTTCAATGTGAAGGGAAAGTTTTGCATTCCAAGTTTTTTTGGGTTACATTCAATATTCACATAGTGGTCTTGAAGGACTTTATGTTCTATTTAGTAGTCCTAACTCTTAAGGGAAAAAAAGAATGAATATACTTCTCAAGGTTATCAATAAATCATGTGCATACCCAATGATGTTGATAATATAACTAGCTAACCAAGTTAGAGCTTGGGCCATTGGGAATATTGAAAGACGGGGTTGTCTACCTCAAGACAATGATTGAGCCCGAGGTCCTTTCTTGACTCCCTTATGGAAGATGGGGTTGTCTAAATTTATTATGGATTTCCAAAGGAGGGTATATCAAGTTAGTTTCTAAGGTAGACCTTGTTAACCTTTTGAGTAGTTTCATTGCAACTCAAGTGATTCCTTTCAAAGTAATAGAGGAAGAGGTGTGAACCCTCCTTCTAATGCCAAATTAGGTTCCTATTGATTTGGGTTTATGCACACCCCCAGAACCCTTATGAGGTAGATTCTCACATTTTAGGATCTATGAATGAAATTCAATCCAAGGAATGAGTTGAAGGGTATTTCATTTTATGAAAAACATGTTTGTGTAATAATAGTGAGTGAAGCAATTTGTTTACCATGGATGGGTTGGCTATGGATGTATTTGAATCTACTTGAGATGGATGAATTGATGATTGATCTAACCTAAAGTGGGTAGGACCAAAAGAAACAAAAAATTTAGGGAAAGGTAAGGCAAAAAAAGAGGCATGTGGGTCAATAAAAATGAAACCTTTCTAAACTAGCACTTGAATTAAAGACTGGACAAGTAATCAAAAACTCATGTTTGTTGCAAGCTACTAAGAGCACACCAACAATCAAGCACAATTAGAAGTCTAAGAAAACAAGAAATATAGTCAACTTAAGCATGTTTAATCTAAGGTTTCCACATTTTAAATATTGTGTTAGCACATATATAAGGGGAGATTATGATTAATATATAAAAGATATTTCAAAGCAATAATAGTATAATAAGAATAAGCTATATTAAAAAAGACTTGTGCACCACCAGAAAACTAAGATACCAGAATGGCATCACCTTTTAAAAAATCCATAGGTTTAGAGATGAATAAAGATTTTTACATTGAGATAAATTACAAAAATTTCCTTAGAACTTTCTATTAATTTCAATAGCCAAAATTCTCATCACTTTGGGACTAGGAGGATACAAGTATATATAATTTTAGGATGGGGAAAGCCCCATCTCTCAAGTGAAGTTTAAAAATACATGTCAAAAAATAGTATTGTATTCTAATTTTCATGGAAATCATGCATGTACAATGGTAATTACTCATAAATAGAGTTCTAAAATTAAAATACCATATATACATGCAAAATAAATTTGGAACTAATGTTATAACCTAGCTAAAAAAGAAAATACATACTTATAATTAGAGGGTATTAATGTGGTACTAATGGAAGAAGATAACTATGGAATAGTAGTTGTATAATATAAAGTTGATGGGAATATCAGTATAACTTGATTTATAACTGAAACTAGCACTATTACTATAGATATACATGAAGTTACCACTTATGTAGCAAAAATTAGAAGTGGTACTTATGCGGGCCCAATCTATGTTTTCACTAATGTGTACTTTGGAGCATAAGCACCATGAATATGTGGTTGTGTTTCCAATTCTAGTGAAGTTAATTTATTCATTGCTTCCATCTATAAATATAATGTATGGTTGGCTTGGAAGTTTATATCTATTATTTCATAATCAAACAAAGGTTTACTGAAAAACTATGGGATGTTCTCCATTAAATTATGATGTATAACCAATTCAACCTTAACCCTTGCATGAAGTTTATTATTTCTAATGATTTAGTCTTTGGAAAAAATTACTAGTTGTAATATTTGATCATTATTCCTATATATTTTTTCCATTGATCTCAACTTGAAGGTTGTCAACTAATTCTCATAGGATATTTTCAAAAATGGGTTTAGGGACTAACTGCCCCTGGGGAGTGCTTATCTAAGTGACTCTCATTTCTTAAAAAATAGAGATTGCTTCTTTTTATTGATTGGTAAATTTCTACACAGGAATTCACATTTCTTGATGCCACTCAAGCAAACTATTCTTCTTAGAATCAACAAAACTCTGGGCACATGCAACATCAGATGATATTATTAAATGTAAATGGGTATAAGCCTTAATTATGGTTTTTTAACTCATGAAGTGAAGTTTTCCATCAATGTCCTCTATTTTATTAAATAAATGAATGATATCCCCCCACTTAGGTTGAGATATGGCCTTTATAGACCTTATTAGATGAATAGTGTCATAGAGATTTCTCACTTCTCCCTACACATTAAATATGATTTATTTGGGATGCTAAATGGTGCTCTTATATAGCATCCTCTTGATAAATTGATCAAGGATTCTACACATTTCTTTTATAACCCATATAATAGCATCCACAAAACTATAAGGATATTCTCTATACCGATCCAAGTCTAAGGGATTTACTTTTATTATTTTCATCAGAGAGAATATGTCTTCTCTCTATTATAACTCAACCTATTACCCTTTTATATCCATAATATTTCTTTTCACCTTTATCGTTATTCATTTTTCTATCAAAATGAAACTTAACTTTGAGTTTCTTGGTAATCATCATGTCCTACCTTCCTTATTTTTCATGTTGTAACTGATCAATCCATGAAACAATGTTTAGTTCATACTAATCTACTAGATTTACTTAAATAAAATAAGGGGATTACCTTAGAGGAATCATGTTCATATGATACTATGCCCCTATTTTATTGAAAGGATATTTCTATTTATTTCATCTAGTAACCTACCTTTGGACTAATGTATCAAGTATATATTTAATCTTCCATGTTGATATGTGTACTGATACCATAGGTGAATCATTTTTAATAAAGTAACTAATGGAAATTTCCATCTATTTAGATGACCTAAGAGGGTCGTATTATGTGAAAAAAATGGAAGTGTAAACCATGATTTCAAAATGTACCCTATTTAATGACTCAGGGGAGTAAGTACTAGTTCCACTAAATAATGAATAAGTTGTTGGGGTGCTAAGTAAATTTTGTAAATAATATATCACCAATGTATATGAAACCCTAGTAGTAGCAATATAACCCATAAGAGTATATTGGGTTATGGTAGACAAAATTGGCATTATAAAAATGTGAGGTTTATTAATTTAGACTAAAGAATGCAAAGAATGAAGATTATTTGTCATACTATTAATAGAATTAAGAATTGAGGAAGTTATCATAGAATTAGAAATGGATGAACTTAAAACCTAAGGAGAAATAACTAGGGCACCAACTACTATGGTTATAACTCTAGTAATCTAAGGTGGAGATCTTGGAGGTGTGGTTGATGTTGTATCATGTACTAAGGTCTACATTTTTGAATCTTTATCTTCTTCTAAATCCCTTCCCTCATCTAATAATAATTCTATATCCACCAAGTTATCTTTTCCTTGGTTAACCTCTTTGGAATCTGCTAGATTTTTATTTCCCCTAGACTAAATGCTTTCCCTAGTCATCCATTCATCATGGTATTCTATATCAGTCAATTCATCAAAAGATTTGATTTATTTGGTGTCATTAATAGACACCCTTTCTTCTTCATCTCCCCATATTTTATCCTCTTACTCACTATCATAAATCTTAAAAATGTCTAATCCTAGTCTACAATTTATTCTTTCTTCCCTATCCTTGGTAACTTTTTTTGCTTCTCCTCAACTTCTACCTTTTGAGGTGAAATAGAAGTAGTATTGGGCTTCCTTTTATATTAAATTATTGGTTTGGTAACAATTTAGGTTTTCCCTATAAATTTTTTAATGGTAGATGAATAAGTTGTAACGGTAGTAGATGGTAAGGGAGTGGGAGGATTAGTGACCGTTAGAGGAATGATGTGTGATGAAGATGGAAATATATTCGATTGAATAATTACCAATGGTGTTGTTACTATCACAATGGGTGGTAACCTAGGGGAATAAACAATAAAAATGTCATAATTTAGAGTTTGGGTAGAAAACATTCAAACTTTGTATTAAAGGGAAGTGTTAAGGAGGTTATGAAGAGTTTGAATAAGTTATCATCATTCATGTTATGATCAAATTTATGAGATAAATATTTAAATTTTTTAATGAAATCATGAGAATATTAAAAAGGCAAATGTTTATCATTAATTAAATGACTATGACAATTTTCAAGAAGATCATTGTGTTGAAATTCCTTAACTAAAGGATTGACTAAATAATAAAGTTTCTATATAGAATGTCGAGGGAGTTGATTATACCATTATAATATCTCCTATGAATGTTTTAAATAAAATTTTAGTAGTGGCAAAGGTATTAGTTTAAATCCACTCTTTATAAAGATTACCAAATGCTTTAAGTAAAAATACAAGGACTTTAGTCCCATGATATTTAATAGTTGGATAGATATTTCTAATATCAATATAAATAATGAAGTGGATAAAGGTTCATTTTAAATATTTTGGATCATCTTATTATGAATAATGGATTAGGGAATTATATTTACCACAACATCTTTAAGAGGTAGAGGGAATTTTTTTTGGTTATTTTCAAGTAGGAGAATAAGAGCTTGATTTTCCATGTTTAATAAATGATGTTGAATTTGCATCATTTGAGAAGCATTAGATTTTTTCATAATCTTTATTTTTGCAATATTTTTTCAAGAATTTGAGTGATGTCAATTTGTGGATTGGGGTTATTTGTGTTTAAAGGTGGATTGTTAGGATTGGTAGGAGGAACATTCCCTACATTGGAATTAGGGGATGGGTTGTTTGGGGGAGGATTTTTAGGGTATGGGTTATTGGTGTTTAATAGATTTACTATAGGGTTATTGGCTAAGCTTGTATTAATTTCCCCTATAATGTAATAAAGTGATTTAAAGAAAGAATTATCTTGAGAAGTGTGAAATGGATTTGATCCATCAGTGTCATCAGTTGGAGTAATTTGGACCATATAGTAGATGAAAGATGGGGGGGTGAGAAAAAGTGCATCAAGAATGATAAACCTCTTGGGTAGAAAAGGTAAGAAGGAAAGAACATCCCATATATTATCTAAATAGATTAAGGTTGTCCAAAAAGATTTTGATAGGGGATTCATGATGCTTGAAATAATAATTTAAGATCAAAAATCAAAGGTGAAAAATAGGAGAAAAATTAGCCAAATACAAAATAGTATTGACCAATAGGTACATAGTCGACTCGATCAAAAAAATTTAGAAGGAAAGTCAATGGAAAAAAATTAAGAAAGGACATAGTCAGATCAGTTGACTATGTTTTATGGGGAGGCACTAGAGACCAGATTATGTGAGACTAAATTGAATATAATGACTATGTCTTATAAAAGGGAAGATTGACGATCATATGAGAGACTAGTTTAGATAGGATGATTATGTTCTATAGAAAGAAATAGGATATATGAGACACAATTAAACATATTGACTATGTTCTGAAGGTAGAGAAGTTCTAACAGTTATGATTATAAACAACATAGTGTGATTTTACATAATATTTGAAATAAAAACATAAATAAATGTATCAATCTAAGTGATCTAGTTATGGCACACAACACAAACCTTGCACCAATGCTAGCTAATACAAGTTTTAAAATATAATTCTTGAATGTTATAAACTATAAATTTAAAAATAAATGTGATAGAGAGTTGGCTATAAGAAAGAACTAAAAAGGCAATCTAAGGATGATTTTAGGTAGTTAAAGCTAAAAAATATCTGTATTGGTGATTTTATTGGGT
This sequence comes from Torreya grandis, assembly GCA_037957365.1. NCBI lineage: Eukaryota > Viridiplantae > Streptophyta > Pinopsida > Cupressales > Taxaceae > Torreya > Torreya grandis. The sequence goes on along the minus strand of JARHVA010003661.1, from coordinate 200,837 downwards.
ATTAGGGCATAACCCATCATTTCAAATTGTTGTAGTGATAAGGGTGTCGGGTGATTTCCTAATAAATACCATCAACTACATATTTATACTTGACCATAAAATTGAGTTAGATTTCCCCTTGGTGTTGAAAAATAAATAGGTAAACCTTGGGTAGAATTTTTTTTATGATTTTTAATATTATGTGGTTTGGAAGTGTGTGAAAAAAATAGTGTCACTAAATCAAAAAATAAAAATTCCTATTTTTTCTATGTGTGATACTCTAATCAAGTGAGTAGACAAACTAAAAGTGAATTAATTACTAACAAGATGAATTAATTCCTTTTATTGAAGAGTATAGGGTTAGTTCTGATGACCATATATGTAAATGATACATAACAGAAGTGACTGGGTTGATGTTATTTGTCAATCAAGATCCAGAAGAAAACATTTGAAAAAATTGATTTTCTTAGGAAGGAAAGAAATCTATAGAAATATGTCAATCTAGTTGACCTAGTTCATTGTAGGTTTACAATTTTATAAACTAAAAAATATGAAAAACAAGAATGTAAATGAAGAACATAAATGACTAAAATGGTAAGAATGAACATGATAATTTTGAAGATATTGAATTTTCTATTTTTTATACTTTATTTTTCAAATAATTATTTTGAGACTACTAATAGAGTCGACTAGATAAACTATCTAAAAACCTATATGTAAAGTAGAGAACTAAGTCAAGCTGATTGATCTAGTTACTAATGGTTGAAGATGACCTGCATAGAGAAATATAGAGTTGATCACATTGACTACATGTTAAACTTTAACATAAAATGTTATAATAAGTTGATATATTTGATCTAGTATTGTAAAAATGAAAATAAATGAAGGCATGAAATAAAACATACAAGTGTTAGTTCACATTGGGTTCACCATAATGTTTATAAGGGAAAGTGAAGCCGATCTATAAATCATTCTTATTTTGGAAAAGATAAATCACACTATCTCTTCTACTTGTTGGCACCTTTAAATAATTATGGTCATGACTATTATGGATCTGCTAGACCTAACTAATGGGTCACTTACCACACAATATCACTAGAGAGGGTTTTGAAGCCTCTATTCAAGCAATACCACATAATAACCCTATCTAGTTCCTATGTTTTAATATCAAATTAAATGAGAAAATTAAAGTAAATTTAATCTATTACTCACCAAATCATGTGACACAAATGGAGGCAATAACCATAAAATTAAACATTCAAAGAATAACTCTACTCAAGTCAATGTAGAGGTAATCCTAATGTATGGAGAGAGAAACATATTTAGAATATAAAAAATGCAAATCTATCTACTTAATAAAGAGGAACAAGAGTTAGGAATACTTACCTTGAAGATAACCCATGGAGCCTCAATCTCTCCCTTGGCCAAGGTGATTTGTAATAGGTTGTTATGATTGTAAGGATGACAAAGATAGGTCAGCTCTAGGCTACACAACTTATCCTATGCATCCAAAATATTTCTTCCATAAGACAAGTTTATTCTTTCAAAGTGTAGTATGAAACCCTAAGTAATAGATCCTCAAGTATAATGGTGGATAATAATATGCATAAATAAATGATTGACTCTATCTCTCTCTATGAAATGGTGAAAAGAATGTGTTTATATAGTTGGATCTAACCCTAAACTCTTGTGAAGTTTTAATCAATAAAGTTATCCCAATTGACCCTATTCTTTAATAAATAAATCAGTTAGGTCTTAGACTAGGTCAATTGAGGCCAACATAATATTTTAATGTGCTTATATTTTAAGAACATGGTCATCCCAGATGTCTTTGTTAGGTAAATGTCAAACATATATTTTGGCTTAGGTAGGGGTTGTTTGAGGTGGTGAATTTATTGGAGTGTGTAAGAAATTTTTAAAACTTAGGTCATGTTTAGGATAGGTTTATGTTGATTTTAAGTGGTGTTATATAGAACAATAATCTTGAGAATCACTAATGGTATGTCCACCCCTTTCCTGATGCACCCTTTTAGGAATGAAATCAAAGAAATAGACTCAACGGGTTCCTAAAATAGAGAAAACATGAATAATAGATCAATTTTAAAAATATTTTGTGTATAAAGGTTCCAAATCAATAATTTCAAGGCATCCATGAAGAGGAATGTGGTGAGGGACAAACAATATGGGGCCTAGGATGTTTTGAATCCTCCCATGTAGTCCGCCACCAATATTATCTAGGTATATTAGAATAAAAATGACTAAGAGGGGGGGTTGAATCAGTCTCTTAAAAACTTATTTTCAATTCCTCCTTAGCAAACATGAACTATCACATCAACATATAGATCAAGCAATGCAAAAGCAATCAAACATACAAGCATGAAACAATATTACACATGAAAACACATCATATATGTCTAAATACCCTAAGGGGAAGAAAAACCACTAATCCCTACAAATGGACTATAATCTTATAAGTCAAAATATCATAATTTATTGAAGCACCAACTCCACATGGAGCACCAACACATCTAAGATTTAGTAATCACCAACTTTAAAGGAGACACTAACCCCTTAGATGACTCAACACCAAATTATCCACCCAAAAAATTTTATCACATTTATAACACCATGTTGTTCACACAAAAAATCATGATCACCTTCTTTAGCTCTTCTCTCTCTTCTACCTCTCAAACTGCCTTCTAGGCCTCTTCGTTCAATTAGGTCTCTTCAAGACTAATTAGGTCATAAGACCTTAATATTAATATAAAAACATAATTTAAAAAAATATACACTAATATGATGATATACAATACCTATTTCTTCTCACAATGTGCTATCGTATTTGCATACTCTCATACATCCTCAAATAGGCCTAAAATTACCTTATATATACCATTCCTTGTTCATTTACTATTTAGTCATAAAATCATCCTTAAACTCTTAGTTAAAACATGGAATAGGTATTAAAAAATCTCGTAAACATTATTAAAATGAAAATTTATTCCCTTTTGGTCTATCATAACTCTATTAGACCTTATTTCACTTTTAGGTCTTGTGGAGACCTAATTCCACTAGGTCTACTTTAGGACACATTACACTTTACCTTCCTTAGAACGTTTAAAATTTATTGATTAATATTATACTTTCATAAATTTATCAAATATACCATAATAAAAATCTTCCAAGTTACATAACACTTTTTATCACCAACTCCTTCATAAACACTTCTTGTAGCACTGTTCATAATTAGGCTTATGAACCTACATAAAGTCTACCAAATAAAATTGAAGCATGTAAAAAATTTAGTCATAAAAACATGATAATATATCACATGAATATAAATTACATGAAATTAAAAAATAACCATGTGATTTATACTTCACACATCAAGGCAAAAGGACTCAAATACTTCTCTGCAAATAGCCCACTCAAAACTGCTAGAACACTCTAAAAACAAGTTATGAACAACTTGATATTAAACACTTAAAATAACACTTCACATGACCATTAACACTTTAAAAATATCATTTTAAATTTATATAACACTCTTAAATACAAACACCACAAGTCATAATTCCAAATATTGGTCTTGTAGACCAATCTTTTGACCTTATCTAAATAATCTTGCATGAACCAGACAAGCCATTTTGACTTCAAATTTGAAACCTATTACACTAACTTAAAATATTTAAAAAATTATTAACCATAATTTAAAGTAACAAATAATAACATCATATACATTAGATACTTCAACTCAGGGCATAGAGCCTCAAACTCATCACTAAAACTTGCTCACCTAGAACTACCAATTTACCTCAAAGCATAGTCATGATGACAATGACCTTCAACACCTGCCTGGCCACTTTAAAATAATTCATAAAATTATATTATACTATGATATCATTATACCATTATTAGATAGGAATATCATATGGTCAAATGGAAAATATGGGTCTTTATGACCAATCTTATGACTTCACTGTGCACAGACCTGACATAACCAGATAAGCCATTTTGGCTTCATTATTTTCACCATTGTATCTAACTTCCAAGATTTATACGAAACATGAATATGAAATAAAATTCAAAAAAAATAATATTCATGTACTTGGTTTCATCATTCTATCATGATAACACATTCATAATTATCTTCTCTCTGTTGCCTGGGTTTTCTCACTATTTGCACCATTAGGCCTATTAACGACTGACTGATTTGGATGACCGCTTTATTATAGTTGAGGACTATAACTTAGATATACAAAAATTAATGGTAATTTAACATTATCCTATATGTTATGACTCTATCCATTTTCTTATTGATTCTAATACAACTTTTGATTTCTATAACTTCTTCAAAAATAGGCACTTTCTTATAGGGTCTAGTCACGCACCTAACAACTCAATCAAACTTGGAGGTGTCTAGAAGATTTTAATACAACATAAAATATCTTACCTGATCATATAAATCCATTATGGTCACTTTTGATCAATATCTTCAACATTGAGTCCTTATTAGGGTTCTAAGAGGGTTTAAACCTATTTCCATTCTTAAAAATTATTCATAAAGCATAGCCCCTCAATTAAAAAAATAATGCCTATAAATTTGATCCAGGAACCTTACCCATATATCATTAATAGATAATGTTCCCATGCATAGGTTTAATAAGCTTAATAGCACAATAAAATCCTATTTGGGTTGAGAACCTTCATTTTGTGCACTTGAGAGACCTCTAAACAACTTTTCATGTATTTTATTTCAAACCTTAACCTTAAACTACATGAAAAAACTTGAAAAAACATAATTGTAATTTTTAAATGATTACATGAGATAAAACACCTTTAAATCTGATCATGACCCCTCATTAGGCCATAGTCTCTCTCTTCTCTCTCTAAACCTTGACTGTAAACTATATTAGGTCTTAAAAATAACATTCATGCCTATTTCCATGTTCTTTACACCTCACTCACATACTAAAGAAAATTATCTCATGACTAAATAATTCCATACATCCTTCATATGTCTTGATAATAGATCATGATGCCTCATTAGGCCAAGTAGGGTCTAGAAGTGGTCTAGATGTAGACTTGATCTAAATATCCTACCCCTATAAGATCACCTTGAGACTCTCATGAGTGATATAATGCCTAAAATACATGTTAAAACAACCTCATACAACCTCTCATACCTTTGTGCATTCATATTACCAAGTCATCATACATGTGCCTTCTCACAAGGTCTATACTAGGTTTCTCAATATACTTTATACTCAATAAGTAGTACTCAAACATGCTTACCTAAATGAAATCAACCAAGAAAATTATGAAGATAGTAATCTCACACCACTTAAACAATATCTTTTTTATCAACATTCTCTTATGTCCTCATGCATACCTAGATCCTCATAGCCATGCTTCAATGCTCACTAGAACATCATACCTCTTTGTGACACCACTAACAACTTCAATTTGACCTAAACCTTGGCATCAACCATCATACCTCTTTGTGACACCACTAACAACTTCAATTTAACCTGAACCTTGACATCAACCTATAGAAGGTTGCCTTAAAATTCTCTCTCAACATAAGAGACATTAGGTTTCCTTAAAATAACCTCTTGTCACATGGCACTCTCTTATCATATGGATTATTTATCACATCAAACACACAAGCACATATGTAAAAGACCACTCACCATGCATCTTCACCAGATGCACCTTGACATCAATGACATCAACATTGAAATCAATGACATCAACCTTGATATCAATGACATCAATGACACTTTTCAACAAACTCCCCCTTTGTCATTGATGGTAAAACATTCTTCAATATGATCACTCTCATCTCCCCCAATCTAGTTAATCTTCCTTATTTAGTTTTCTCCTACTTTGACATTAATGAAATAAAGATCATACATAATGAAACTTATATAACCACTCATTCTCCCTCTTTAGAAACTACTCTTAGAAACTCTTTTATGCTTTTCAATAACTATACTTGGAGCTTATGAACAACTTGAATAGCTCCCCCTCAAACCAAGAATTCATCATACTTTTGTTAATTGAAGAGTGTCTCCATGAAGTCTAATGGAGTCATCTCTATCCATAGGGCACTAAAAAAAAACTTAGGATATCCCCATATCTCCATGCTCTCACAAGACTGAATATCCTTCAATATCCTTTTAAGATTGATTAATCTCTTTTCTTTAACCTCTACATTGTCCATGTGTCAACAATTTAAGCTAATAATGAACATTCCTGACTTAATTTCTCATCTAAAGTATTCTCTACCATAACAAACAATCCACTTGGGCTTGTAGATTGATCTTGACTCACATTTATTGTCTTTGGTTTCCACACATTCAATTGACTTATCTTTTGTAATTTAGGGGCTTCAAACCTCTTGTTTTGACTTGATGGCCATCTACCTCTATTAGGATATAATTTTGTAGTGTGTCCCACATTATGACAATTTTAGCAAACAACCTCATTCATACCTCTTGATTAATGATTCCTTTCATAATCCCATACATATTTATTTTTAAAGGGTCTTGTACACTCTTTTACTTTATGACCAAATTTATTGCATACAAAATAGTAAACATTGAATGAATAAGCATACATCATAGCATTAATTTTTCTAATTGGCCTTTTCATGTTGACCTTCTTGTCTTCATTATCCTTCTCCTTAACTTGAGTTTCCTCCTTTTGGTCTTCTTTGAAACCAAGACCTATCTTATCACTTGAAAAATTTTGACTACTCAAGATGTTATGAGAGCATCATTACTCTTTTCAAACTTTATAAAGGTCTTAAACTTGATAGATACCTGATCCAATTTTTCTTTCAATAATTCTAATTTAGTTCCATACCTGGTGCATTCCTCCTCTTTATATTATAAGCTAGCAATGACTATATTTATCTATTCTTCAATCTGATTACTGATCTCATCATACTCCTTGGATGTGTTACTTAGTCTCTCCTCAAAAAAACCAATATAATATTCATAGTCCTTAAATAATGATCTTATTTTGTGATTCTTACTTATTTATAACTTCAACTCCTCTAGATAACTTACCAATTCTGCCTCAAGGTTTACATCATCCTCTTCTTCATCTAATTTTTCATCATAAATAAGGTATTTTCCTTTTGAGCAACCATCATTGTTTATTTCTATAGCCATGAATAAGGTTTCTTTATTATCATTTTCATGTTCATTACTATCATCATCACTATTAGATGTGTTTGTGTCATTTATATCAGATGAGTTATTATCTTCTTTGGTATAGAAACTGCCCTTGTTCTTAAATGACCCTTTCTTACCTTCATACTTCCTAAAATATTTCTTGTTTTTTTAGGATTATAAACCTTCTTATCACCTCCATGATGTTCATCATGCTCATTCTTATTCTTGCTAGGATACTTGGATGCAAAGTGACCAATATTATCATAGCTAAAAGATTTGAAATATAACTTACCCTTATACTTACCAGATCCAAACCTTAATTTCTTAGCAAACATGGATATTAGTTCATCATCAACATCTAAACATACCTTATCTCTAACCTTATTGAATTTTGACTTCTTCTTAGCTTTAAATTTTAATTCCTTCTTGAGAGATCTTCCTTCATTTTTTCTCATCTCATAGTTAGTCAAAATGCCATGAAGTTCATCCATTTCAAGCTTGTTTAAATCTTACATCTCTTATACTATATATACCTTAGAATCAAAATTAGGAGTTAGTGATATCAATACCTTGTGAAAAACTATAGATTTTTTCACTTATTCTCCTTATCCTCTAATGATATTGACCACTTCATCAAACCTCAATATGTAGGATGTAATGTTGTTATGACCTTAACCTATAGTGCATCTAGGGATATGCATGGCTGACTTATGGCTTATACATCTTCATTTTAGCTTAATACATTTTTTGATGTTCTGAGTATGGTCAACCTATGGAATAACCATGGCTAAGTAGATCATATATAGGAGGTAGTTTTTATTATTTTATCATAATACTGTGAATTCTATTTTTATTATATTATTGATGAGGTTAACCCCTATAAGTGGCTTTGTCATAATATTGAAGTATTTTGCTCTTTCATCAATTGTTTTTATGGATCTACTTATTTTGATCTCAATTTTTCCATATATTATTCTACTATCATGAATCATCTAAGTAATTTCCTTACAAGTGGTATAAAATCATAGATTTGGGCAAGTTTCTATGGCACATTTTTTTGGATCTAGTATCCTAATCACTAGAAGGCTGAAAAAACATAACTTGTGATCTAGGAGGATTTGATTTTTTTCATCATCATAGTTTTGTTCATGAGGTTTTTTATAAAAAAATAAAAAATATTTTTTATGGTTAAAAATAAATAAATAAGTTTGGAATTTTTTTTGCCTTGTGAAAATTAACAGTCATTGGATTCATCTTTTTGAAGTGATCACAGTGGTATATTTTACTCATACATTTTTTTGGGTCAAAAATTTTCACTCTTGTGCACAATATTAGTCATTAGATTCATCTTAGTGAGATAATCACAATAGTGTATTCCATTGATACATTGTCTTTGGGGATAAAACCCTCCTAGGGTTTGTGTATGGTAGGTCCAAACACTTATGACATAGGAAAGGGAAATAAACTCCAAAAAATCTTCACAAGGATGACATGGAATTTGAAACTTTTGATCCATCAATTTTAGAGGTAGTTTAAAAACTTAGGTTAGTGTTGTAGGGCATGGTGAAAGAATATTATTTTGATATGGTTTAAGGGGAAATTACAAGTTTGAAATGGGACTTGGATAGAGTGAAGGATTAATTATAACCAATATTTAGGTAATTGGGCAACTTGTCAGTGCAGTCACTACAAAATACTCCACCACTTTAGTTTGGTTCTCTTACTCCAAACAATACCAATCCAAATTTTGACCCTAAGCTAATGTTGCCAAAAGTAGACCTATGCAAGTTTGATGGTAATTATCCACTCACTTGGCTCACATTTATTTAATCTACATGAAACTCCATGTTTGTAAAAAGTGGTTATGGCCTCTCTCTATCTGGAACTTGAGTCATTCATTTGGTATTGTTGGTTGTGTTATCAAAAGAAAAAGAAGGGTGTCCTAGTTTTATGGTTAGTATTTTATGAGGAGTTACAACTCCACTATCAAAATAATGTCTCTAAAAATTACTTCATTTAGCTATCCAATTTTTTCCAAATTGGGACTATCAAGGACTACAATCATCAATTTCAAAATCTCTCCTTATGTATGGTAGACATCATTAAGAAAAATATAATTAAAATATTTTTGGGTGGCCTTAAAGATAACATGTAATTATAGGTTGACATCTTTCACCCCGATATTATATCTTTGGCCATACCAAAGGCATTCATGGTTGAGGAAAAATAGTTGATCAAATAAAGACCATTCACTAATGTTTGTGAACACACCTTTCTAGCACCATCATTTCATCAGCCTACTAGATTTCCACCTCTACAAGTAGAATAAAAGCATGAAAAAGGTTGTGTAGATCAAAGCACATCAATGTGCTAAAAATACATTATTTTACATTGATGGTACAAATTATAAGGAAGAAGATAAGGAGGATTTAGGAGAAGGATTAGAATAACCTGAGGATGAATCTAAATATTCTCAACCTACTATTTCCAATCATGTACTTTCAAGAATTACTACTCCTCAAATTCTTAAGGTGATAGGGTTCTTAAATAAATAAAAGGTTATTGTGTTAATTAATTCTTGGAGTTTACATAACTTCATCAATAGTAAGTTGGCTTCTCATTTGAATTGTTTCATTTACCTAGCTCTAGACTTTTAGGTCATGATTGAAAATGGTGGTATGGTAAACTATTTTGAAAATTTTCATAGTATTAAGATTACTATGGGAAACTATTTATTAGATTCCCCTATATTTTCTATTCACATAAGAGGAGCTAACATTATTTTGTGAGTGCAATGGCTCACCACTTTAGGCACTATTGAGATGGATTTCTAAGAATTATTCATGAGGTTCCATTTAGAAGGAAGTACTTTTGAACTACATGGATATGGGATAAATCTTCACAATTGGTTAGTTCACACTAGATGATGAATATTCTCATAAAATTTGCAAAAGGTTTTGTGGCAGACTTATTTTTCATGGAGGTTCAACCAACCAAAGAGTATACACATCCTGATTTGCAAAAGGTGTTAGGTGACCATTCTCTTATTTTTATGACATGCCAAAAGGACTTCCTCTAAGTTGTACACATGATCATGCCATCAAACTCATTCTAAGAAGTACACCACCTAATATTAGACCCTACAAGTATTCCTATGCCTAAAAGAGTGAAATTGAAAATATGGTACAAGAGATGTTGGAAGTAAGAATCATTCAACATAGTCAAAGTGAATATTCCTCCTCGATGGTCATGGTGTAGAAGAAGGATGATATTTGGAAGATGTGCCCATACTTTAGAGAACTCAATAAACACACCATAAAATATAATTTTCCTATTCTATTAATTGATGATTTTATAGATAATTTCATGGTGATATTTATTTTACCAAGTTAGATCTTCACTCTAGATATCATCATATTCACATTCATAATGAGGAAATACCTAAAACAACTTTCAGAACTCATGAAATACATTATGAATTTATGGTCATGCCTTTTGGCCTAAAAAATGCACCATATACATTTTAGAGATTGATAAATACTATTTTTAGGCCATTTTTGAGAAAGTATGTATTATTGTTTTTGGTTGATATCTTCATCTACAAAAAAATTGGAAAGACAATTTAAATCATGTGAAACAGGTGCTTTCAATTTTATAACAACATTAACTTTATACCAAACCTTCAAAATGTGTTTTTGGTGTCCAAGAGATAGAGACTTGGGTCATATTATTTCACATGAAGGAGTGAAATTTGATTCTAAAAAAATCAAATCAATGATGGAGTGGTAAGTTCCTAAGACCTTCGAGAACCTCTATGGATTTATGGGGCTAACTAGTTACTTCACATGTTTGTCAAAAATTATGGTAGAATTGTAGCCTCACTCACCTCTTTATTGAATAAATACTTCTTCTAGTTAACTAATTCAGATACCAAGGCATTTGAATAGTTAAAAATGGTTATGTGCACAACCCTAGTTTTGGCTACTCCTAATTTTTCAAAAATATTTGTTGTGGAGTGTGATACATTAGGATATGGCATAGGGTCTATAGTCATGTAAGAAGGTATTCCATTATAACTTTAAAGTCACCAACTTAAGGGAAAAAATAGGCTCAAACGAATATATGAGAAAGAGATGATGACTATTATACATGTAGTGAAGCAATGAAGATCATATCTGATGGGTCATCACTTTTAGGTAAATACTGATCATGATAACCTCAAATATTTTTTAGAAAAATACTTTTCATCTGAAAAATAATAAAAATGAGTGACTAAAATGTTAGGCTATAATTTTGAAATAGTGTGTATTAAGGGAAAATACAATGTGGTGCTAGGTACCTTCTCTCAGTGGGATGAATCAATGGAGGCATTATTATGCACCCTTAGCTAGTGGAAGCAAGATTATAATGGGAGAATGATAGTGCTACAAAATATTTGATTCAAATTCTTTAGCAGGGTTCTAACAAATATGAAAAATTTACATTGAAGGAGAACACATTATGGTATAAAGATAGGTTATAATTTTGTAATCATTTTATACTCAAACATAATTTTTTTTAGGAACTTCATGCCTCTCCACTTGGAGGACACTCAAGACTTTTAAAAGCATATCATAGAATCAAGCAATATTTATTTTGGGAAGGATTCAAAGGGGATGTTTAGAAATATTTGGTTGAATGCATGGTCTTTTTCAGCCTTTATCCATCCCTAGCTAGTACTGGGAAGACGTTTCCATGGATTTCATTATGGGGTTACCAAGGTTTGAGAGTAAAAATATTATCATGGTAGTTGTGGATTGACTCACCAAGTATGCTCATTGTTGCACCTTATCATAGCCATTTGTTACCAGTACAATAGCTTCTATTTTCTCAATAGAGTTTAAAAATTACATGGCACATCAAAGATCATTGTAAGTGATAGAGATCCCATAATTACTAGTAATGGTTGGACTAAATTATTTGTATGTTTGAGTACTTATTTATCTCATATCTCATCCTATCATCCTCAATCTAATGGACAAATGAAAGTATTTAGAAAAATGTCTCAAAGGTTATCTTCATTGATTTTTTCCTAACAAATAGGATAAATAGGTTCATTGGCTACCATTTTTTGAATGGTGGTATAACACTTCCTTTCACACTTCTTAGAAGATGTATCCCTTTATGGAATTATATGGGTATCACCCCCATCCATCACTTCAATTTTGAAAATACACCCTAAGGTTTGAGATATCGAGGAACACACTCACCATCAAAAGGAGGTGTTGGTCAGTTTGTAAAAGAATTTAGAAATGGCACAAAATTGAATGAAACAAAAAGTAGATCAACATTGTAGTGAGTGCCATTTTAACATGGGTGATTAGGTATTTGTGCATTTTCAGCCATATAAGTAGATGTCTCTAAAGAAATAGAAAAAAGATAACAAAATATCACCTAAGTATTATGGCCTTTACTAGATCTTGAAAAAAATTGGTAGTGTGGTTTACAAGTTAGAATTACCCCCATCTACTCGCATACATCTAATATTCCATGCATCTTGCTTGAAGAAAGTAATTGGACATAGAGTTTCAACTCAGACTAAGTTACCTAAATTAGATGAAGAATGTATAGTTATTATAGAGCCTAAGAATATACTTCACATACACACTAAGCAATTATAGACCAAAGCCATTAAGTAGTACTTGATCAAATAGAAGAACCAACATTCTAAAGATGCAACATGGGAGGATGAAGCATTCCTATAGAAACATCCTAGGTTGATTCAATTTTGAGGACAATAGTGTTTTAAAGGGGAGGGGTATGATATGATCTTAACCTATAGTACATCTAAGTATATGTGTGGCAAAATTTTGGCTTACACATTTGTTACATTTATTGATGTTCTAAGTATGGTCAACTTATAGAATAACCATGGCTAAGTATAATATATATAGGAGGTAGTGTTTAGTCTTTTATCAAAAATATTATGATTTTTTTTCTTATTTAATTATTGTGTAGGTTTCCCCCTTGAATTGGTTCAATCATAATATTGAAATATTATACTCTTTCACTAATTTTTGTTGTAGATCTACTTATTCTGCTCTTAATTCAACCATATGTTATTTTACTATCATGAATCATCTAAGTAATTTCCTTACAAATGGTTTCATCTTCATTTATCTTTAGAATTTCAAACTATATTTGGAAGGTTTTTAACTTATCCATATTCACCTTGGTGTCTCCTTCATAGATATTCTTTACCATATCTCTTTAGCTAACACATAGTGCATCTCCTTTACAAACTTTTCCTCTGATAGGGTACATAAAATGGAATTTATTGCCTTGGAATTTATCTCACTTTCCTTCTTGCCTACTGCATTAGTTGGTGGTGAAGGAGGTAGAGTGTACCCATATAAAAATAACTTCCATATGTCATGTCCCATTTACATTACATGTGTCCTAATTTTGATAGTCCAAAAGGCATAATTAGCCCCATTGAAGAGCATAACCTTATTGGTAGAGAAACCACCTAGAGCTTGTTGACTAGCCATCCTTGCTTCTAGGATCTCCTTTGCATAATTTAAAAGACATAATATAATAAAAAAATTGGAATAAAAATTAATGATATGGGGGGATAAATTATTCTCTTAAAAACTTTATTTCAATTCCTCCTTACCATATATGAACCATCACATCAACATATACATCAAGCAATGCATAAACAATCAACCATACAAGCATGAAATAAGATTACACATTAAAATACATCATATATGTGGGAAAAAATCAAGGAGAATAAAACCAATTTATAATTATAAATGTAATATATTCATATAATTCAAAATATCATAATTTAGTGAAGCACCAATTCCACATAAAGTGCCAACCCTTACTAGCTAAGTACCAACCTAGCTAAGTTTTAACAAGAACCAACTTGAAAAGAGGAACCAACCCCCTAGATGACTCAACACCAACTCAACCACCTGAAACCTTGTATCACCTTCATAATACCTTATTTCTCATACAATATATTATGATCACCTTCTTTATCTCTTCTCTCTCTTCTACCTCTCAAACTACCTTCTACGCCTCTTTGCTCATTTAGGTATCTTCAAGATCGATTAGATCATATGACATTGATATTAATATGTATAAATTTTTTAATATATTAATTATATATCCTATACACTCCTATTATGGTATAAAATACCTATTTCTTCTCACAATGTGATATCTTATTCACATACTCTCATACATCCTCAAATAGGCCTAAAACTACCTTGTATGTATACCATTCCTTGTTTATATGCTACTTAGAAAATAATCCATAAAATATTAGGTATGAAATTTAATATGTCTTATTAAAACACATAAAAATTATTCAAATGAATATTTAATCGCCTTTGGTCTATCATAACTCTATTGACCTTATTTAACTTTTGAGTCTCATGGAGACTTAATTCCACTAGGTCTACTTTAGGACACATTACCCTTTGCCTCGCTTGGAAAATTTTAACCTTATTTAAAAATATTATAATTTAATATATTAATAAAATATACCCAAATAAATCTATTCTAAATTACATAACACTTTTTAGCACCAACCTTTCATAAACACTTCTTGTAGCACTTCACAATTAGGCCTGTGAACCTACATAAAGTCTGCCAAACAAAACTAAAACATGTAAAAAATGTGGTAAAAAAACCATGAAAATAAACTCCATGAACTTAAAAATATCAAAATGTGATTTATAGTTAATAAATTATGGAAAAATGACTCAAACACTTATCTGCAAATAACCCACTCAAAACTACCAAAACACTCCAAAAATTAGTTATGAACAACTTGATCTTAAGAACCTAGAAGGACATTTATCATGACCACTAATAATTTTATAATATACTTTGAAATATATATATATACCAATACAAAATACAAAAATCACAAGGTCTAATGTCAAATATTAGTCTTGCATACCAATCTTTTGACCTTATCTTACACAGTCTTGCATGAACCAGGCAAGCCATTTTGACTTCAATTTTTAAACCTCTTGCACTAAATTATATGATTTAAAAACTAATGAATATTAATTTAAATTAAAAAAAAAAAAAACACCATATTCATTAGAGACTTAAAATCAAGGCATATAGCCTCAAACTCATCACTATAACTTGCTTACCCAAAATTCTAGTTTATCTTAAAACATAGTCATGATCACAATGACCTTCAACACCTACATGACCAATTTAAATTAATTATTATGTATATTACTTATCATGTAAATATATGATCCTATGATATCATTATAACATTAAAATATAGAAATATCATATGGTAAAATGGTAAATATTGGTCTTACAGACCAATATTATGACTTCATTGTACACAGACCTTACTAAGCTAGACAAGCCATTTTGACTTCATCATTTTCACCACTATATGTTACTTAAAATATTTACACCAAAAATTAATATGACTTAAAAATCCTAAAAAAAAAATCCACGTACTTGGTTTCATCACTCTATCATGATAACACATTCCTAATCATCTTCTCACTATTGCCTAGGTTTTCTCACTATTTGCACCATTAGGCATATTAGCAACTATGTAACTTGGATGACCAGTTTAGCACACTTTATAACTATAAAATATATATAAAACTTTATGGACATGAAACATGAGTCTCTACCTTATTTTTCCATCCATTTTCTTATTGATTCCAATATAAATTTTGACTTTTATAGCAACTTATTTACAAATAAGCAATTTCTTATAGGGTCTAGTCACACACCTGACAACTCAATCACACCTAGAGGTGCTTGGGAGAGTTTAATAAAACTTTAAATACATTACATGATACATTTTTATATTTTTAATAATTTTTCATAAATAATAGACACTCAATTCAAAAACTAATGCTTGTAAATTTTATGTAGGACTCTTCCCAATATACCATGAATATATTAAGTTCCCATGCATAGGTTTGAGGAGATGATGAGCACAATAAAATCCTACTTGGGTCAATAACCCTTCATTATGTGTACTTGAGAGACCTATAAAAAAAAATCATGTATTTTCTTACAAACCTTTTCCTTAAAATACATGAAAAATCTTTAAAAAACATAACTTGCCTATAAAAATCCTTACATGATCTCAAACACCTTGAAATTTGATCATGACTCCTCTTTAGGCCTCTCTCTCTCTCTCTCTCTCTCTCTCTCTCTCTCTCTCTCTCTCTCTCTCTCTCTCTCTCTCTCTCTCTCTCTCTCTCTCTCTCTCTCTCTCTCTCTCTCTCTCTCTCTCTCTATCTATCTATCTATCTATGAACTAGACCTTGACCTGCAAACAAAATTAGGTCTTAAAACTGACATTCATGCCTCTTTCCATGTACTCTCTAGCTCACTCAAATAATAAATCAACCTATCTCATTCTTAAATAGTTCCATATCCTTCAAATATATTTATAACAAATCATCATGCCTTATTAGGCCAAGTAGGGTCTAGAAGTGGTCTAGATGTAGACTTATTCTGAATATCCTACCCCTATAGGCTTACCCTAAGACCCTCATGAGTGCTCTAATGCATCACATACATGTTAAATAAACCTCATACAACCTCCCATGCCTCTGTTCATTCATCTTACCAAGTCATCATACACATAATTTCTCATAAGGTCTGGACTAGGCTTCTCAAGACACCTTGTATTCAAGAACTAGTAATCAAACATGTTTACCTTAATAAAATTAAACAAGAACATTATCAATATTTTATATCAAACAATTAACACAATATCTTTATAATAAAAATTATCTCATGTCCTCATGCAGCCCTAGAGCCTCATAACCATGCTTTAATGTTCATGTGACCATCATACCTCTTTGTGACAACAATGACAACTTCAAGCTACTTGAACCTTAACATCAACCTTGACATCAACCAATAAAAGATACATTAGGTTTCATTTAAATTATCTCTCAATAGAAGAGACATTAGGTTTCCTTAAAATTATCTCTTATCACATGGCACTCTCTTGTCACATGGATTCATTATCACATCAAACACACAAGCACGTACCTAAAAGACCACTCACCATGCATCTCCACCAGATATACCTTGACATCAATGACATAAACTTTGACATCAATAACATCAACCTTGACATCAATGACAACACTTCTCAATAATATTAATATAGTGAAGGTATCTATTGAGGTCCTTATTAAGGCATATGATAAATTTTTAACTCATGCTAAATTTATATTTAGGGAGACACCTATCATCTTGCCAAATTTGGATAGAGGATGAAATCTCATTGTGTAGGAACTGAGAACTTAGAAGGACACCAAGTTATAATTAGGAAGTTGTCCCCCCAAAATTTCCAATTCATGATAGTTTTGTTCCTCTTGTGGTCCTGAAGGGGAAATTTGTTGTCATGTTTTCTATGTTCTTCCCCATTTTATCTCTTTTTGGGCATGTTATTATATGGTTATGTAGTAGTATTTTGAGCACACTATGAATTAAAGAATTTAATTCAACTCAAAATGCAAACTACCAATTAGGAAGGATTCATGAAACAAATCATAATGATATATACCTTACCAAATTCCTTACTTCATATCACCTCCTTCTAGGATGTTCTAATGGATTTGTGATTGCATATTAGACTCATATTTTTGGTAATGTGATGGTATGATTTTTGGATGTTGGATGCTTGATTAAATGGCTAATTTGACATGGATTAGGTATGAGAATTCTTGTTGAAGGATTAGATTAGCATGATGATGTTATGGGAATACTAGTTAGTTTCCTTGGAGGAGGAACCTTGCTTATATATATTTGGGAGTGAAGATCAAGTGTTGATATTTGAAGTTGGATGAGGAGATATAATGGCTATGGATTATTCAAGTAATATTAAATTCCTTAGAAGTCTCTAGTTTAGAGACTTCTGGAGTCTTGGAGGAACTTCTCCAATTCTAGAGGCTTCTTGATTAGTTTAGGGATAATGGAGGATTAGGTGGGAGTTAGATAGGGATTAGGTATATTATTAGGGACTAAGGATGTAGGAAAGGCTATGGTGTAGGTTAATATGTGGGTAGGTATAGTTAAGGGAATTTAATTCTCCCATATAATAAATATCTAGGATTAGTTTAGGATAATAGGGATTAAGAGGAATTAATAAAGTAGTGGGATGGGATAAGGTTATTGAATGTAATATAATATAAGGGGGATATTATATAAATGTTTAGGAAATGGGGATAAATTATTAGGATGGATTAGAATAAAATGGGATTAGCGTAATTAGTTTCAACTAATAGGAATATTAATGACGTTAATGAGGTGAACAATTTTATGTGCACACATTTTCCCCCTCTTTGAAAGGGCATTGTGATTGGATGAAGTGGAAGGAGTAATTGTCTTTTAAATAAAAATCCATGTCATGGATGAATTTTAGTATATTATGTTAGGGGATATGATATGATACCCCCTTGAGGGGATATGTAGGAAATAATGAGAAGAATGGTCACTCAAAAGAAGAAATGATGGGTGGGATGTGATGGATAGATGAGGGGATGAGATGTCACATGTGAGATATATGTTGAATAAAATGGAGGTGATATGTAGGAAATAATGATAAAAATGGTCACTCAAAAGAATAAATTATGGGTGGGATGTGATGGATAGATGAGGGGATGAGATGTCACATGTGAGATAGATGATGAAGAAAATGGAGGTTTACTTGAGCAATGATCTAAAAACTAATGATTCCCCTAACAAGGACACATGCATAGGGAGTAAATATGATGGGTGTCATGGTTATAGACACATCCCAAGGGGGAATAAATCATAATAGAATTATGATAGGATTAAAAGGATGCAATATTTAGACATATCCCAAGCAAGGATGCATACAGGGGAGAGTTATGGGCTAAGATAAGATGATAATTTGATAATATTACTGATAACTATAGCTCAAAGCTAAAATTGATTGTTGTGATGAAGAGGATAAGAGAGAATAAATGATGTGATCAAGTGACCAAAAGATAGGGGGATGATGATGTATGATAGAGATAGTGGCCAAGCTATCCTTTGACATTAAAACATGGCCAAGTGTTACCTACATAGTCTGACAAGACATCAAGTTGATTTAGTTATGACACATGGATATAGGATGATGATGATGGTGGTGATGATGATGATGATGATTAATGATTATAAAGTGATGATGATATGGATGATTATAATTGTTAGTGATTAAAGTATATTATTCAAATGATGAGATTAAGATGATAAGATGGGTTGTTATTAGTGATGGGAATAAGGATGATTAACTAGATGAATTATGAGGGTGGAGATGATCAATCCATCACAATATCATAAGGCTCATCATATTCTAAGAAATCTAATAAAATATAGCACTTGACAAGATTCCCCATGATATAATCATGACCAAAAGGACATTATGCCAAAGTGCATGGGAAAATAGAGAACTTCATATCCTTAAGGGCACTTTTAGTTTCCTCATAGCATCTTTTTTCATTTCTTAGTAGACAAAAATACAATATATGAATAAAATAAACAAGATATTTACATAACATAAAACAAATAGTAGACAAACAACAAACAAATAACATATAAACAACAGTAAAAAAACATGCAAGTAACTCATAATATTATCTACATGTAGTGTCCCAATGTCTTGTCTAATGATAGGATGAGTAACTAGGTGATGGATTGGATGATCATGATGTGATTGTGGACATAGGATGGGCTTGGATTTGGATAGGGTGATCTTGATTAGGATTAGGCTAAGATGTTACCTGATGTAGGGGCAT
Source organism: Torreya grandis (assembly GCA_037957365.1). Lineage (NCBI taxonomy): Eukaryota > Viridiplantae > Streptophyta > Pinopsida > Cupressales > Taxaceae > Torreya > Torreya grandis. Next base: position 180,862 of record JARHVA010003661.1, on the reverse strand, counting down.
CCTATATGGACCCCAAAATGGTTTAAATTTGGTCTTTTAGTAGTCTTGTAAGTGTCTCATAGGTGTTTTAAGTCATAATTATGTCTTAGGTGTGATCTCAGTTAGCAAAAGTTACATAAATTTTGAATTGTGGATTTTCCCTTCAAAATGCCACTATTTAAAAATTTAAATTTGTAAACCTTGTGGAAGGATTGCCATGCATGTTTTGAAGGTGGCAATGTGTTGTAATATGTATAATAGGTCTAAGACTATGTAAATACCATTAATATGTTATTTAGTATATAAATCATGGTCATATAGTGTTCATATTGATAAAAACATAAGAAAAAGGCAATGTAATTCAATAACTACTACATGGGAAACATCCAAGAATTAGTTATGCTTCTTGGTAGGACTATAGAGAATTAGTTTTGATGTTGTCACAGTCATTTTCAATTCAAGTATGTGTAGATGCTAGTTTTATATACCTTCATGTATTAACATGGTGTGTCATCATATTATCATGTTATTTATAACATAATGACCCCCATTCATAATTATATAAAATAATTACATTCACCCCACCCATTTACCTTTATCACATAGTTTAATTAAACTTAATTACTATAGTTAAATAATAATTAACCCCTTTTTTACCATTTATAACCATAAAATCCTAAAACCAAATAAAAAAACTTGTTCAATCTCCCAACAACCCTTATAACAACTTACCCTCATCAAAAACCCATGCAAACAACTTAGTGTTACATTCACTTAGTTTGGCACACAGTTTGAAACAACCCAAGCTAGATTTTGACCAAATTGGGTTAATCAACATCAATCTTCCATGATTGATGCCAATTCTCCCAGATTGACATCAATCCATATATACACAACAAACCTCCATGGCTTGAGAAGGATTGTGACTATGCTTTTGGACTTCAAAACTCTGCCAAAATCTCATTGCAACCTACATAAGGACATTTTCAACATATTGCTATCTTATGGAACCTCTGCTTGAGAGATTATCAAAGGATTTTTAAGGTTATTTAACTCATCATATAAAGTTTATTATCAACCCTGAAGGTTAGTATTGTACTTCAATTCATTCACATTTTGAAATTATAGTCTTCTACATATATTTGTCACTATTTTAAATTTAATTTTAATTATATTATTAATAATATAAGTTGTTATTATAGTCTATTTTTAAAGTTTAGAATTTTACATAAAATCAATGTTGATCCATCTAAATTGACATCGATCCTACAGGATCATCATTGATCCCTGCTAAACTTTCAAAACATTCTTATAATATATTTTCATAACATTCTTAGTCTTAAAAACCTATCAAAAACTACATCATAATTTTTGAAAACCTATCTTTTACATGTAGATGACTCTGCTTGGATTAGCACATGATATCGTAAGCATATTTGATCTTCCCATTATTCAACAACCATTTTTTATCGATCAACATGACATTACATTTGAATTAGGTCTTTGTATTGTCGTTTCACACCTAATCAGGAAAGCATTATTAAACAATAGGTTATAATTCAAGAGGACATTGATATTGCTATTAAATTCTAAGATAGTTACTTTGATCATATTAATCTTGTTATAGATTAGATATCTTTAGCATTGTCTATTTATATCTTATCCACATATATCTTTGTAATTTCATGTTTATTTATAAACTTGAATGTTAAATGTGGGTTGACATCCATCTAAGGAAGTGTATCACTTTTTAGGACTAGTTTCTTATCAGGCAATGCACTCATCTTTCTTTAATCCATTTTTTATGAGTTAGTGTGATTTGTAAGTCATTCCTCCCCAACCAAAGAGAATTTCCCACAAATCTTGATCAACGGTGCACAACCAACCTTCATCTCCAAGTAATCTTCAAAACCCTACATATAATTTGTTTTTAGTAGCTAATTAGATCACATTGAAAAAGAAAAAAAAATACTAAAACATTATGGCATGCCCAATGGGACCTCAGTCTCATCTTTTGTTTTAAAATTAAAAATTCTTGAATTTTCTTTCTTTCCCTTTCTTTGTGTGAATTCATCCAAAGAACATTAAATTTGCATTTTTTCCTTTTAAGGTTAAAATACATTGCATCCATCTTTCCTGCCTAGGTTCTTTCACATAGAATAATATAGGTAGTAATCTATCATAGTCATCACTTTATCCACACACAAACCAAATCATTATCATAAAATAACACATCTAAACACCTAACATAAGGAAACTGATGGGGATTTCATCACCTTGTGGCAACTTTTTTTTAGTGATTCCACTTGGATTTCACCACCAAAGGGAGGACCAAGTTAGTTCTCTGATTGAGTATAATCTCTAGGCCATCGTTATGTACCACACTAGTTGTGGGATTGTGATGTGAGGAGAGTAAGTCCTAAGTATCAAGCCACGTACTAGTACCAATACATATTTCCTTTGAGCACCAAAACAAAATACCATAAACCATCCTTAGAATACCATTTCTTAGGACCCTCATTATCCTTTTTTTAAAATTTCTTCTCACATCTTAAAGTTAAAAAAAAGGATAAAAAATTTATTTTGGAACAACTTTAGTTTTGTGTATCTTTCATCCATAATTGAAAGTGAGATAATTCAAAAAAAATTATTGTTTTTATTTTTAATTTTCCTTTTCCATCTCATGGTTTTAACTAGACAATAGTCAAAGAAAGAATATGAGGAGGGTGTCACATCCTCTCTTATGGAACATACACCTAGTCCTTCTTCTACCCCTGAGTACTTTGAGAATCTTGTTTTCCCACACTTTTGTTCTCAAGGATATCCTTCTTTTACAAAAATATTGGAAAATAACCCCATTGCTCTCAATTACTATCTTAATAGTCGAGCAATACATATTTATCTTTCCCTCAATCCTAAGATTCTCAATATAAATACAAGATGTCTTTTGAGGGAACTAAGGAAATCAAATAATTTACCATGGCCATGGTAGCCTTTTCCACCGAATCTCTTCCATCTGATTCTAATTCCTAGGTGATGTAACCTTTAGAAAACCAACCACCTATAGTATCCACCATTTATCTAACCCCCATTATTCAAACTCAAAATACTTATACCACTCAGCCTATATCCACTATTCCTCCTTAAATGTTATTAGTATTAATTCCTAAAAGTATCCCACCCATTAGAATGATTATAGCATATAGTTCTCAAGCTCTGCCACACATGTAACAAATCCCACACACACAACAAATCCTTCATACATAACAAATCCATATAACACAACCTCCCCAATAATATGTCTCATTGGCTACCTATTACATGGCTTCATCACAACCATCGGTAACCACTTACTTCTAATCTTCTATGTAGCAAAATATTCCACTACAAATCCCATAATACATGGTAGCATCCCAACCCATTATGCCCACTATAGTTGGATACTCTTCTTCACAACCCCTATCTACTCCCTTGCTAGATTTTCAAACTCTTCAATAAGGTATCCTAGGGAATGTGCCTCGGAATAAAACCTAAATAGACCTCATAAACATCCTTATGAATAGGAAGGATAATTTGGAAGCCTCCACCTCCAAACACAATAATATGCTCACATATGAACAAATTTGTAATGAGTTTATCCACCCATCTATTCCTATCTGATCATAACCCCTACAATGGGAACTTCCCAAGTTTACTAAGTTTTAAAATAAGTAATATCCCCAACAACATCTTAGAGCCTTTTGACATGAATATTACCTTATAGCACATGATGATGTGTTATTAATTAGGACATTTCCCATGTCACTAGTAGGGGTGGCATTATATTGGTACAAATCCATTCCTCATCATTCACTCTTTTTATTTGGGAAATTGACCCAATTTTTCTTAGAACACTTCTTGATCAACATTTCTCAAAAATTGACTATCACGGATATATATACCATTTGACAATTTGAAGATGAATCCATATTAGAATTTGTGGCTCATTGGCATAGCCTAATCAACTAGTTAACCTTTTCCATGTCACAACCTAAATTAATTAAATTTTTTTCATGATCTTGTGCAAAACATATCTCATCTATGTTACAAGTTCAAACTTTTAAGACTTTTGACGAGCCTTTACCATGGAATGAAAACTCAAAATTCATGGCATTGAAGAGGGAAAAGTTAAATTACACAATAAAAACTTCAAACCGTACCCATAAAAAATCAATAACAATAATCCTAAACCAAAAGGGACAATAAATTTTGTTATTTTAAAAACTTCTACCCTTCCAACACCCAATCAATCAGGACAATCCACTTCACAAACACAACCACCTAGGGGACTTACTCATTTTCCCCCTAAGAAATATACCCCTTTAGGAGAACCTTACACTTATGTATTGGATAAACTCCTACAAGCAAATATTATTGAGCTCCATTTAATTAAACCAGTCAATGATACATGTCCTAAACCCACTTGGTATAAAGAGGATGGGTTTTGTGTTTATCATAGGGTAATAGGACATGACATAGAATGATGCCAATCCTTTAAATGGTTGGTACAAAACCTCATTGACAAGGGGGACCTCCATTTGGATAATACAAATTCTCCTCCTAATCAATATTTAGATATTTTAGACATCCATTTCCAAGCCATCCATCCACATCAAGCACAGTTCAAGCTAAACCTAGAGAAACAAAAAATCAAGCTACACATATGATTGATATAATCTATGATCATTTATTGCCTAAAGAAGTTCTAGATAAATCTCTGGTCTTAGATCTTCTTATGGGAGATAATTTTGATATAAGTCAACCTAAAATTATTGACACAACTACAAAAACCTCTATAGAGCTTCCATATCTCATTACATGGGATCATTCATGTGAACCTTCCATTTCATATTCCCACACTAAATATCCTAGATAGGAAAATGAAACTTCTTGGGATGTTATATATAAACATCTTGATACTTCTAGATTCAAACATTCCACCCCTTTGGTCCCTAGTGAATTTATTCATAATATGCACTAAGATCATAATATAGAAATATCTTATCAATTCAATCAATATTTAAACCCACTTGAATCATCCTTTATCACAACACCTCCTTATCCCAAAACTACTAAAGGAAAGGGTAAAGCTCCTATCATCGATAGTTGCAACAATTGTCTTGGTATTCCACCAAAGAAAGCCTTAGCTCATCCTCAAGTTAAAGTTAGTCTTTTTCAAACATCAAAAAACAAAAACCTTGGTCTGAATACCCCCTCTTTTTTTAACACATGAAATAGTAAGGGGCCAACCCATTTTGTATCATCTCTATCATCTATTTTAGGTCCCCATCCATCTTTTGTCCCTGTCATAGGTTCTTCCATTCAAACACATGGGAAAATGCAAAGTGTTCCTCCATTATTAATCACACCTCCATCTTGATATCCACCATCTATTGATAAAGGCCCATTTGAAGAAAATGTGCCTAAGGTTGTCCCCACTATAAAAGTTAAACATCAAAACCAAACAATTAATACTTTTCCAAAAATGATTGCACAACCTACTGTAAAACCACAACACAACACTTTGACATAGTCTTATGATATAATATTAAAACAATTATTGGATACATTTCTCATTACACTACCACATATATGGTATGTTAATATTCACCCCCAAAGACCTACATGGTATAAAAATTGGGAAATATGTGCATATCATAGAGTACTTGGGCATGATACAAAAAATTGTAAATCCCTTAAGGCCATAATCCATCAGTTAGTCTAGGATGATGATATATTAATTGATGATCTAAATTATAACACTCCTAAGCAAAAAGTCACCATCCCAAAATTTACCTACCCATAATCTTGCTATTCTTATAATTGATAAAGAGTAAGTGGCTTCTTCAAAACCTCCATTATTACACATCAATGTTGTCCATGTAGCCACCCATTCTCAAAATCAAAATCATAATAAAACCAAGGTTTCAATTATAGGAGCCTCTACCCCTAATACACCTAAATCATCTAGACAAAATCCTAAAGTCTCTATTACAAGAACTTCCCTATCCAAAGCTAATGAGTTGGTACAAATCTCTATATTAAAATAACTCCATCAAATGCCTATAAAAATTTCATTATATGAACTTATCAAAAACTCTCAACACCATCGACAAGTAATGATAAAATATCTCTAGGTTATTGAGGTCCATCCAAATGATCCTTAACCATTATCAAAATTTATAGGGGCCCTTTAAATGGTGTCCATTGTTAGTTTTAGTCACTCTGAGGTTTCTCCTTTATCACTTGAAGATCATAATCCCCCACTTTTCATCATAGCTCAAATAAATCAAGCACAAATTAAAAGAGTTATGATTGATAATGGGGCCAGTATCAATATTATTTATTCACATGCTTTCCCATAGTTACAACTATTAGAACCCATTATTTCCCAATACCCAACAATTTTTTGTGCATTTAATGATATGGTATCACCCACAATAGGAACAATCATCCTTCCCATTTGCATGGTTCTCACACCCTCCACAAACTCTTTTATGTAATAGAGGGGAATTTATAATATAATATTTTAGTAGGACATCTATGGATTTACATGATGTGATATGTCCCCTCCATAGTTCATTGATGCCTTAAGTATGAACATGAAGGCTATGTACACATCATACCTACTAATCCTCATCCATTAAGATCATGAAACTTCACTTTTTGACCAAGTGATGTCATAATACCCTTGCCTAAAACAATCCCATCTTCATCTTCTAATCAAGCCTTGATTATCATAACTATTATTACTTCAAAACTACCATCTCGAGAGTCCATTAGTTCCATGATGTAGAATATTTCAATGGGGGAATACTAGTTATTACACCTTAAGACATTACCCACTCCTAGGGAGTACGGTCTTCCAAACAAACAACTCGTGTATTCACCCAACCTAGGTGAGCTCATTACATTTGGGCCACCTTTCATATGTAATCACTTAATATATGGTGGAATAGATCAAACTACCCTAGGGTGTAACAATGGCACCCATGCTAAACCCTTCACATCTAATTTCTCATTTCTCAATAAACCCTAGTTTGTACAAACCTACCCTTATCATTGTGGTGGAAAGGCTTCATCATGGCTAGATATGAGTATGTTCCCAATGACATCACATTAGGATATTTCATTAAAACACATGAAAATAATGGCTTAGGCTTTGAAAAATATTCTAAATCTTCTCCTGAAGTCATTCTTCTACCATTCTTGGAAGAAGAAGTGCCATCTTCATCATCTGATACCTCTTCCTCAACTAGAAACACTGTATCCATCCCTCCTAAATTTTTTTAATAAATATGATGTCCATATAACCCCTCATATTTCATCTCAATGGCAAGACCTAAACCATCCCTTTAGCATATCCTAAGTTAATAGGACTTGATACACCAACTATCCCTACTCTTTAGTGTCAAGATGGTGAGTCAATCTTGACTCATTGGGTGCTAAAAACTCTTATTTATGAAATTATCCTCCATCTAAAACATATATCTTATTAAATGAAGCCACTACTAATATTAATATTGGGTCTCAAGAGGCCCCAAAAATTATTAAAATTAGCAAACCTTAACTCCTTAAGAAAATCAAGATTTTACTACTTTTTTATCAGATCATAGTAAGGCCTTTGCCTGGTCTTATAGTGATATACCAAGTATTAACCCCATAATCATTATACATAATATCATCACCTTTCCTAATTCTAATCTAGTAAAATAAAAGCTTTGAAAAATGCATCCTCATGTCACAATCCTAGTAAAAGAGGAACTATAATGCCTTTTATCTGCTAACTTTATTCAACCCATTGATTATCCTCAGTGGATGTCCAACATCATTATAGTCACCAAGCCTACATGGGGACTTCATATCTATAGTAACTTTCATGATTCAAATCTTTCCTATCTGAAAGATGATTTCCCTCTCCCTAACATTGACCAATTAGTGGACTTGATAGCTAGCCATGTAATGTTATCCCTTATGGATGGTTTTTTTGGTTATAATCAAATACTTATTAGACTAGGAGATCAACATAAGACTACATTAATTACTCTTTGGGGGACCTTCTATTACTTTGTTATGCCCTTTATCCTAAAGAGCATAGGAGCTAGTTATCAATGGGCGATGACTTATATATTTCATGACATAATCCACAAAATCATTAAAGACTATGTAGATGACCTCCTCAGGAAGTAAAAATTATGTAAGGACCACCTATTCATACTTAAGGATATTTTAGATCATCTAATTTGTTATCATGTGCGTATAAATCTAAAAAAGTGCATTTTTGGTGTCTTGATGGGTAAACTCCCGGGTTTTATTATTTCTATTCATGGAATAAAAGTTGATCACATTAAAATTAAGGATATTTTAGAAATGCTTCCTCCATCCAACCTTAAGAAATTACATAGTTTACAAGCCAAGCTCTAGTCTATCCATCATTTTATCTCCCAAATTTATGATTGATGTCAACCTTTCCACCATCTATTAAACAAGGATAGTTAATTTATGTGGGATCTTAACTATCAAGAGGCCTTTAACACACTTAAAAATTATCTTCTATTACCTCTAATCCTCACTCCACCTAAGGAAGGGGAACCTTTCTTCCTTTATATCTTAGCTATAGATCATGCTCTAGGTGATATGCTTGATCATAGAGATGAACATCATAAAGAACAAATTATTTATTATATAAGTCTTACCCTGATAGAATACAAAACATGTTATCCAAATACTAAAAAACTATGCCTAACATTGGTCCTTATAGCCTCTAAGATTTGTCACTACCTACTTAACCATAAGACTTACGTAATTATGACTACTGACCCCCTTAATTTCATGAATTCTAAGCCTTATCAAAATCAGTGAGTGGCTAGTTGGATCATTCTTCTAGCTAAGTTTCATCTAGAATTTCTCCATCAAAAATCTATTAAAGGATAGATTATTGTCGATCAATTGGCTGAAGTACCTCTTAGTGATAACCAACCAATAAAATATGAATTTCTTGATGTATCTATCACATCCAGTTCCCAATTAGTCCCAAAATATCAAATGACTCTATTCTTTGATGGGTCCAAATGTGAGTGGGGAGGTGATTCAGGAATTATATTAATCCCTCCTCATGGTATTCATATGCCTTTATCTTTTAAATTAGACTTTGATTTCACTAATAACATGGTTGAATATGAAGCATCGATCATAGGCCTTCAAACTACCCTTGCATTAGGAGTCATATCCCTTGATATCTATGGTGATTCTCAACTAGTGGTTGATTAAATTACTGGTGTATATCAATGCAAAAATGATATCCTCCAAAGATATAAGACCTTGGTTGATCATCTCTTATCCACTTTTTAGTGTTATGCTATCCAAACTACTCCTAGATCAACTAATAAGTTTATTGATACTATGACATCTGTTGCTTATTTTATCCCATCGTCATCTTAGAAGTCCAAGCTATTTATCCTTATCCATCAACTTAACCAGCCTTCTTACATAAACATAGATCTTCCATCTATTAATAATATTAAGGAAAACCCAAAGGATCCATGGTATGCATAAATATTTACTTATTTGTCTATAGGACTATCTCTTCCCCATCTATCCAAAGGTGTCAGGTATGTCTTTCAACAGAAACTTGCCCATTATACTATATTAGGGGGTGTTCTCTTTCAGCATGGTTTTGATGGTATTCTTATTTGTTGTCTTCAGAAACATGAAGATACCTTAGCTATCCAAGAATTACATAATGGGTCATGTAGTGGAAACTTTAGTGGCCATGCAATCACTAAAAAAATTATGTCTAGGCTACTATTGGCTAACTTTGAATCAAGATTATTGTACATATGTTAAAAAGTGTGAAAAATGTTAGTAGAATGCAAAATTTTCCCATGTCCCTAGTAAATCCTTGTAGGTAATAAGGTATTTTTGGCCATTCTCCTAATGGGGGCTTGATCTTATAGGAAAAATCAACCCTAAGTCCTCTTAGCATCACAGTTTCATCATTATCGCTATAGAATACTTCACCAAGTGGGTAGAAGATGTGTCACTTATCTCAACTAAGGAAAAAAATATTGTGGAGTTTACTCACCATCACATTATCTATCATTTTGGAATCCCATATAGAATAATAACATATAATGGAAAATCTTTCAAGAATAAGAAAGTCTAGGCACTATGTGACTCATTTAAAATCAAATTATTTTTTTCTTTGCCTTACTATCCCTAGGCCAATGGTAAAATAGAAGTATATAATAAAACCCTAGGAAAAATCCTAACCAAATTTGTCAATAAAGCTGGGAAAGATTGGCATCTTTGCATCCCTTTCACCTTATGGGCATATCAAATTAGTATTCAAACCCCTATAGGTGCTACTCCTTTTTCCTTAGTCTATGGTATGGAAGTTGTACTTCCTCTAGAAGTCCAAATTCCCTCTCTTCATGTATCTCTTAAAGACAACATTTTTGATGAGGATTTTCATCAAGAACATTTATCCTAGTTCAAACTCTTAGATGAGCATTGTGTGGCAGCCCTTGAACACCTTTGTATATATCAAGAATGACTAAAATGAGCATATAATCAACATATAAAAGAATGAGAATTTAATATTGGAGACATTTGAATTAAATAAAATCAACATGTCACTCATATGGAACAAAGTAAAAGGGGTAAATTTTCTCTTAATGGGCTTGGACCATACATCATAACCCATAAATACAAATCTAGACCATATTGCTTGGCCTCTCTTAATGGTAAACTATAATTAGAACCTCTTAATGCATTGTATCTATGACCTTTATATAGTTAATAGATCTTATTTAATTTTGGTTAATTTATCTCGAATACTATCATATCCTTTTATCCCAAAATACCAAATAATGATATGAGATTTATGTGGTTATCCAATAGTCACTATAACCTCAACCTTGATTATGTATACCCTAACTCTATACATAGCATTCTCTCATGGATAATTTTCACCTATGATGGGAGAAACCCTAGATCATTATTTCTTAAAGCTCATTAATTTCTCAAGATAACATAATCATCTCATGTCTTGAATTCATAGAAACTATTATAGGGTATTTTTTATGTCAAACATTGCATTATTGGGATCCAAAATCAAGTAAGTAGTAAAAAAAAATTGGGTTAAATAAATAGATTGATCCCTTGAAGGATAGTTTTAGTCAAATATAATGGAAAATAATAGACTGGTCCCTTGAAGGACAATTGTTCAAAAATGTTGAAATGTAGACCACTCCCTTGAAGGATGGCTACCAAGAAAAAAACTTGCCACATTGATTAGCTTAAAAAATTATTCCACTGAAAATCTCTAAAAAATCAATAAAATAAATTTTCAAAAGCAATATCCCATGAAAGCTTCTCGTATTGATTAGATTTCTACTTGTAGGCTTCCCGTATTGATCAATCTACCCATTAGCATAAAAATTATTTCTAAAAGATAAATCCTGATTTTTAAATATGAGGTGGATAAAGTTATCTCTAAAGCAATCCATCGCCCATCCTACCAAAAGCATATCATCCTTTCCTAAGGTTAAATCTCTAGCTAACCTAGGTTGAGTCAATATATTTTATCACCTAGCTAAGGATGCATAGGCCATGCATATGAGAGGTTATCTTTTAGTTATGGTCCAAGTTAATGACGTGCAAATCCATAATCTATAAACACCAAAATTCATAACTCCATCACAATAAATCTATATATAATCCATAATCATCATTAAGCATGAATCTGGAATCCATAATTTATTTACATTCAATCATCTAAAAACCATAAACATCTAAAAATGTTAATAATGATCTAGCATAATCCATAATCATAATCCATTATTAAATATCATCTCATGATCTAACATGTCAAATATATAATCCATCCATAACATACGTGATAGCAATGATCAAAATTAAAAACATAACATTTAATCTATAATTCATTGCCTCACATAATCAATAAAAGCATAACATATCCATAACCATTAGTAAATCCATAAAAACACACATGATCAATCCATAAACATAAACATAAATGTCTATGTATATATATAAAATGTCTATACTTTTATCATAATATGAATAAAGTGGGGCTCTTAGACCATACAATATAATCTAATCAATAAAATAAATAATTCTAAGGTGAATACTATCACCTCCCTCATCATCTCCTCCTCGACTCATTGCACTCCCTCTACAAGTAGACCCCCCAAGAGTCCTTCATGATTTTCTATAGCTAGTCACATATGAAACAAGCAAAGCCACATCTAGTATCTGCCTCTATACTATCCTCTCATAATATGACATCTCAGCAAGCAAATCCATGTATCTCTAAAGTGGTACCATATTTGGAGACATAGCACTAGATCCTGTAATATTTAGAGCTGGTATCTCTATCAAAGTAGACCTCATCTACTCTAGCACTGCTCTACATCTATCACACTCCTAGATGGCCTAGTCATGCTGACCTCTCATAATCTCTAGATCACTTTTTAATGTGGAAATCTACCCCTCTAAAAATTTATGGGTTACCTGTGCCTCCTATAACTCAACCCTCAAACTATCCATCTTAGCAATAACTAAATCCATATCCATAGAATCATCTGTATGGTCATCACGTAATGGTGCATCCTCCATGTGTATATCTAGGGCCTCCTACTCTTCCTCTCCTCTCTCTTCATCCTCTTCCCTCACCTCCTCCATAACTACCTCATGTCATGGTCTCCCTTCTCTCTCCTACCTCTTCACCATCTCACCAAATTGCATAATCATCCATATACTTGATGTCATCTAGGTCACTTTCTATGTGATCCTCTTATGTCCCCATCAAAAAAATTGTACTGTTAAGAGTAGGCTAGTCCAGCTCTTTATCCTCCCACTGATACAAGCATGGGACTAAGGGAATATCCTATAATAATCTAAACTATCGAAAGACCCTATCAAAATAAAATAACTCAAGGTGCTTTCACCATCATCCATATATCCATATATTTTAGGCAACATCACCTATCTCCATCATTGAACTAGGCCATGCTAAAAGGTGTACATAAGGCCTCCATATAACATCTCCTATATATAAGTTGATGACCACCTATCTATAGTGCACTAGATCCTGCACTACCCTATTTGTGTATGGAATGACTAGGTCTTCCTTCCACTAAAGGATGTCTATGTTATATACCATCTCTCCAAATCCAATCCATGGGGTCCCTATGGGGTGAATCACATGGATGTGCTCATACACCTAGTAATGTAATATAAATGTGATGTTAAGCCTTGAGTGACACCCAATACACCAGCTCCACAACTCCTTATATATTTACCCCAATAGTGTGGGCACCCAAGTAAAAATAGTCTAAAACTCCACCATGTCTATTATAACACTAGTAAAACTCCATGGCAGTCATATTCCCCTATAATTAGGTATCACATAATAGATCAGTTCTAGTAGCATCATCCTCAATGCTAGTCTCTCTGTTAGATCTTGGTCATATAATGGTTGGAAGGAGAACACCCTAATAAATAATTTGATGTCTAATGCATCCTCACCATACAATCATGCTAGTGATATCACTCACCCAACCTCATCCATAATATAAATAGGAGATCCCTAGATTGGCACTTGTTTAATATGGTATATGTCCTCTATGGTAATCATCATCTCACTAGTCGATAACCAAAAAGTGTTGGTGGTATAATCCCACTACTCTAGCAATGCCACTATCATATCTTGATGAAAATGGTGATAATGATGAATCCCTTTGAATCTAACCACCTATAGTTGAGCCCAGTATTCATTGCCCATAAACTCTTGCAACTAATCTAATAGTAAAGGGACATTATCCCTCATCATCAGTAGCTCTCATGCATGTTAGAAACATTTTTTTAATTAATCAAAAGCCTACGTTTTGTGATTTCTACTAATCCTCTATGGATTGATGCTAATTTGAAACCAATCAATAACAATCCTTATGGATTGTGGTTGATCTATTTGAATTGTGTTGATCTTAATTGATTGACATCAATTCCCTCAACTCAAAAAAATTCCCCCTTAGGCTATACATTCTTAAAAAGATAATAATAAATATATATAAAAATATGCCTACCTACCCTCCCTCTCCCCCCATAAATTTCCTAAAAACCCCAATTTATTATACAAAACCAAAAAAATAAATAAATTACTAAATTTAGCTAAACATACATAATTCCTACCTCATATTGTAGTTGTCATCATCTATTCCTGCTCACCTCCATTGTCTCTCATGTCTATTTGCATGATTGACACACATCAAATTTTACTCTTAGATTCTTGTTCATATTGATAGCTAAATGAGACTTATGCCATGTCAGATGCCTATATATAGCCTTTCTTACAATCAATGTTGATTACCCCATTCGATGTTGATTACTTAAATTGACATCAATCCCTTCAGATCGGTGTTGATTGTCTTAGATTATATTTCATAGGTTCCTATTTTAGTTCCCAAGCCTTATATTATTGCCTTTACTTCAACTATCCCATTTTTATCTCTTATTACACTTTAGATTTGAGGATTTTGACCCCTTGTCAATTCCCAAATCTTCTTAAGGCATATCCCCTTTTTTTGGTATCTTCTCATTATAAGATTAGGAGGATATATTTTGTCCTAAGAACATTCATCTATAGGTAACACATGTAGCATACACACACTAGATGGTATGGTCTATCTTATATTTTGTTATCATAGTAGCCTTTACTTGTGCCCACCTATTTTAGCTATGGTATTTTATTACTTTATTTGGTCTTTTAAGGCATTACTGCCTGCATTACTTTTTATTTTGTTAAGTTTAATTTTAGAGCTTCCTTGCACCATCTACACTTTTGATTATCTTTTTATATCACCTATTTGTCTATTTAAACTCATCCCATTATGTTTTTACCTTTCATATTTTTCAAATCCATCATCCATTTCATCTCACTTCTCAATGCTTGGTTTGAGGGGGAATACATTCTCATAATAAACTTGGGGATTTATACACCTTATAGTTTTTGTCTCATGGCTCATTATTGCATACCAATCCACAAAAGGGGTAAATTTAGATGCTAGTTTTATACACCTTCATGTATTAACATGGTACATTATTACATTATCATGTTATTTCTAACATATTGGACCCAATTCTCAATTATTTAAAATAATTACACTCACCCCACCCCATTTACCTTTACCACATAGGTTAATTAAATTTAATTACTATATTTAAATAGTAATTAACCCATTTGTAACCATTTATAACCATAAAATCTTAAAATAAAATAAAAACAAAACATATTCAATCTCCAAACAACCCTTCCAATAAATTACCCTCATCAAAAACCCCTGCAAATAACTTAGTATTACATTTAATTAGTTTGACACGTGGTTCAAAATAACCCAAGCCAAATTTTGACCAAATTAGGCTAATTGACGTTGATCCTCCATGATTGATTTTGATTCTCCTAGATCAACATCGATCTATATATACACAACAAACCTCCATGGCTTGAGAAGGATGGTAACTCTGTTTTTGAACTTTGAAAATCTACTGAAATCTCATTGCAACCTACATATAGATGTTGTCAACATATTGATATCTTATGGAACCTCTACTTGAGAGATTATCAAAGGATTTTAAAGGTTCTTTAACTCATCTTGTTAAGTTTATTATCAGCCTTAAGGGTTAGTATTGCACTTCAATTCATTCACATTTTAAAATTATAGTCTTCTACATCTGTTTGTCACATTTTTAAATTTGGTTTTAATTATTTTATTAATAATATAAGTCATTATTATAGTCTATTTTTAAATTTTAGTGTTTTATATAAAATCAATGTTGATCTATCTAAATCAACATCGATCTTGTAGGAACATCATCGATCCTTGATAAACTGTCAAAACATTCTTGCAATCTATTTTCATAACATTCTTAGTCTTAAAAACCTATAAAAACCTTCATTCTATTTTTTGAAAACCTATCTTTTACATGTAGATGACTCTGCCTAGATTAGTAAATGATATTGTCAGCATATTTGATCTTCCCATTCTTCAACAACCATTTTTCATTGTTCAAAGTGACATTGCATTCAAATTAGGTCTTTGTACTATGGTTTTCACACCTAATCAAGAAAGCATTAATGAACAATTGGCTATAATTCAAGAGGACATTGATATTGCTACTAAATTATAGAATAATTACTTTAATCATATTAATATTTTTATAGATTATATATCTTTAGTATTATAAATTTATATCTTATTCATATATATCTTTGTAATTTCATGTTTATCTATAAACTTGAATGTTAAACATGGGTTGACATCCATCTAAGGAAGAATATCACTTCTTAGGACTAGTTTCTTACTAGGCATCCCACTCATATTTTTATTAATCCATTTTTTGTGAGTTAGTGTGATTTTTAGGTCATTCTTCCATAACCAAAGAGGAATTCCTACAAAGCTTGATCAATAGTGCACAACCAACCTTCATCTCCAAGTAATCTTTAAAACCCTACATTTACTTTATTTTTAGTAGCTAATTAGATCACATTGAAAAATCAAATAAAATACTAAAATAGTATGATATAAAATGGACATGAAATAATTAAAGTGGATGAATTAAGAAGAGTAGTGTTGTTGAAATTATGTGTACATGGTATTGGCATGGATGAAACAAAGCTCTGTGTGCTTGGATGATTACTATGGTGAGGAAATTGGTTATTTTTTTATTGATAAAGGTTATTAACAAATTATTTTCTATTATTTGAGATAGGGAATTCTAAATTTAATTAAAAAATGTTATTATTTGAAGAGATAGATATGAAATGCACTCACTTAGTTTTTTCAAAAGATAATCTAATTATAAATCCTTTTCTTTATAGATTCTTATTTATACCTTAGTAAATGAACACACATATGAATATAATGGAAATATCTTATTGTAAGAAATTTTTGGTGTAGTTTGGTCATGTTTCACTTTCAATCATAAACGTTGCTTTTGGTAAGCATACAAATCAAAATCCTAGAAGTCTATTTATTGTAACATGGTATTGAATCTTGTTTTGATTCAAAAAATAGGTTTTGAAAGGTTTATTATAGTTATTAAAGGTGATAATAACCATTTTTTATTCATGGAGTCTTTAAATGTTTAAAAGATTATGAACCCTATTTAACCCTATTATAGTTAGCAGAGTACAGTCAATAAAAAGACTAAGTTTCTTATTTTTTGAGTACCACAAGGGTTTTGAGAATGTAATTATCAAATGAAAAAGTTTTATTATGCCTATATAGATCTAAATAAATAATTTTTTTGACTTTAAACTATTTCTTTTTCAATATATACATTTATTTACACCCTTAGCCTATGATAGGGTTTAATAAGCCCTAGATTAGTGTTTTGCCCATTGTGAGAAAAGTAACCCTTAAAAAATCTTTAAAAAATTTAGTCTTTAATTTTTTTGAGTATGATAACTAATTAAGTCACTTCTAGACCTGTATGAAATAGGTTGTATGGTTTTCTAGCTAGAGGGATTGAGAAAGGGCTAAAAGAGGCTTAGTTTGGAAGGCTATAAGGAAGTAAGTGGACCTAGAGAGTGAGTTAGCTCATAAAAGTTGACACATAGGTGTGTTTTGATGATAAAAAGGTGAATACAATATTTCAAAGTCATAAATATTGGTAATTTTTTGTACAAGCTTATTTACAGGCAAAAAGGGATACAAGGCTAGTGGAAATGTCAGAGATGCATGAGTGCAAGGTAAGGAGTTAAAAACTATGTCGAGAGGTTAGTGAGGATACTTTGAAACCATTTTATTATCAATATTTATATTTGAGATGTTCTAAATAATCTTGATATTTATTACTTTGGTTTGATGAGTAGTTTCTTAAGCCTAAAACTAAAAAAGTGAACCTTTGTTCAAGGACAAAAAGGGAAAACTTGTGCAAGATCTACATCATTTGGTATCAGAGCATAAGGATGGTTATAAGATAATATAATAAGGATAAAATGATATCAAGGATAAGGAAACTGATATCATCTCAAATAATACAATAGAATATGGAAAATTTGCTTATTGAAATGAGGAATATGCAGGCTAGAATGGCATCCATAGAGATAGATCAAAGAAGAAGGGTCATAGCTAAATATGACATTGATAGAGATGAGGAAGCTCCTAGAGAATAAGAGGAGGAAAAAATACAATATATAGTGGAGTAAATATTGATCAAATCCATGATGAATATGGGTTTAAAACCAAAGCTAGATGTGTTAATATACGAAGGCAATCTTAATGTGGATGAGTTGGTGGATTGGATAGTAGCCATGGACAAGTATTTTTAGTATGAAGAGGTGGATGAAACCAAGAAAGTGAAATTTTTAGCACAAGATTGAGAGGACATGCTTATTTATGGTGGGATGGAATCCAAGAAGAGAAAAGGAGAAAAGGTAAGACAAAAATTTAGATCATGGGATAGGATGGTGATGAAGATGAAGGTAAAGCTCATGCCAAGTATTACCATACACATTTGTTTAATAGGATACAAAATCTTAGGAAAAAGGAGCATTTAGTGAAGAAATATACATAATATTTTCATAGTTTGACAATAAGAATAGGACATTTGGAAGAGGATGATGAGAAGGTAGTAAGGTATTTGAATGGTCTCAAGTTTTCCCTATAAGATGAGATAATGAAAATAGTTAAAGAAACACACCAAGTAGCCTTGAAAGCTGAGGATAAGTTGACAAGAAGGCATACATAGTAGGCAAGAGGAAGAGGCAAAAAAATGAGTGTAAGAGGAGATTATGACAATAATATGCATATGAGGAAGGTGAATGTAGTGTAAAAAGACATAAAACACACCCAAAAGGTGGTCATGGAGGCAGGAGGCCATATTATAGAGGTGGAGATGCATCTAGAGGAAGAGGGACTAGTGGTTTCACAGGAAAATGTTTCAAATGCAATAAGTATGTAGGTCATAATTATTGGGAGTGTCCAAAGGAGTAGGAAGAAAGGAGTTATAGAAATTAGAAAATAATTCAAATGGTGTAGCCCACAAAGGCAGAAAGTGTTGGATTAGATTTACATATAATGGCACTCAAAGAATGAGAGTCACTATTGATGAGAAGGACATTGTTGAATCCACCAAAGGAGAAAGAACCTACTCAATTAATAACACTCTTTAGGACAACATGTAAGTTCCATGGTAAATGTTGTAATATGATAATATATTCAGAAATTACAAATAATTTGGCCTCCAAGGAAATGGTAAGTAAACTTGGCCTCAAAAGATTACCACATCCTACACCTTACAAAGTTTCTTGGCTTCATAAAGGATATAGTGTGCTTGTTAATGAATAGTGATTAGTAGATTTTTAGGTTGGAAGATATAGGGATTAGGTCATGTGTGATATCATCCCCATGGATGTTTATCATGTACTAATAGGAAGGCCTTATTAGTTTTATAGGTCAACTAGTCATGATGGGATGAAGAACACCTATTCTTTGGAGTATAATGGAGTCAAGTATACATTATTAACTTTGAATAATGATGAAAATGTTGTTGGTGTCTTTTATAAGGTATTAGTTGTATGTTATAAGGAGTTGGTGAAGAAATAGGATGAAAATGCAAATATGGAAGAACAACCCAAGGATATTGAGGCACCCAAAATGATGAATGTGAACCTATGCCAAGTAAAAAAATTTCAAGTAAGTTTGTGAATGAGTTGTTTGAACATTTATCTCAACATTTGGTAAATATTTATAGTTGTGATTTCATTTAAGGAGTAATATACAAAGTCTAATGCATAAGATAAAGTCTTGAGAAGGAAAGAGATGAGTAGTGTACATCAAATCCAAGAAGGACAACCATGTTAATGTAATAGAATGAGAGTGTTAAGTCAATATAAAGAGAATGTGAAAGAGAACATGCAATCCTTACACACACACACACACACACACACACACACACACACACACACACACACATGCATGTATGTATATAGGATGTAGAGGGTAGTTATGAAGATGATATATATCAGCAAACCAAGCATTTATACAAGCGGATAACTTGCAAGGACTCAAAAGTTGATATGTATGAGATTGAGTGTACCAAGAAAGTAAAATGGATGAAGGATAGAGAAGACACATTTATATAAGTAGTGTATTATGGAAGGAATGTTGTGATGGATAAATTTTAAGGAAAGGAAGCATGGTTTGCATATCCAAAGCAATTAGCAGAAGACATCAACTGTGATTTATTTAACAAGTTTATTACATGTGTAGGTACACCATTTAAGAGAAAGAACTAGAGGCCTAATTTTAGGGCCTAGGAACATGTTCACCTTTATGAGAGGAAATTATTAGTAGAAACCTTCTATTAGGTAGTATAAAGCAACTAAAGAAAAACATACACCAAGTTAATTTTTATGGCAAAATTTCTTCAACTTGGTAGTATGACACAGGGGCATCCTATATGGACCCAAAAATGGTTTCAATTTTGGATTTTATAAGTCTTTTAGATGTTTCAAAGGTGATTTAGGTCATAATTATTTCTTAGGTGTGATCTAGGTTAGCAAAAATTGCATAATATTTGAATTGTGAATTTTCCCTCCAAAATACCACTAGTTGAAAATTTGAATTTGTAAACCTTGTGGAAGGATTTCCATGCATGTTTGGAAGGTGTCAATATGTAATAATATGTCTTACAGGTCTAATACTATTTAAATACCCTTAATATATTCTTTAGTATATAGGGCATGGTCATATAGTGTTTATATTTATAAAAACATAAGAAAAATGCAATGTAGTTCAATAACTACTACGTGGGAAACATCCAAGAATTAGTTATGCTTCTTGGTAGGACTATGGAGAGTCGGTTTTGATGTTGTCATAGTCATTTTCCATTCGAGTATGATATAAAATGGACATGAAATAATGAAAGTGGATGAATGAAGAAGAATAATGTTGTTGAAATTTTGTGTGTATGGTATTGGCATGGCTAAAATAGAGCTTTGTATGCTTGGATGATCATTGTGGTAAGGAAGATGGTTATTTTTTTGTTGATAAAGTTTATGAACAAATTTTTTTCTCTTATTTGAGATAGAAATCTAATTTGAATTGAAAAATGTTATTATTTGAAGAGATAGATAGTTTGCAGATAGGAAATGTACTCACTTAGTTTGTTCAAAAGATAATTTGAGTATAAATTATTTTCTTTATGGAATCTTTGTGATACCTTAGTGAAGGAACACATGTATGAATATACATAATATATCTTTTTCTAATATATTATTGGTGTAGGTTTGTCGTGTTTCACTTTTAGTCATAAACCTTGCTCTTGGTAAGCATACAAACCTAAAACCTAGAAGTTTATATAATGTAACTTGGTATTGAATCTTGTTTTGATTAAAAAAAGAGGTTTTGAAAGGTTTATTATAGTTATGAAAGGTGATAATAAACATTTTTTTGTTAATGGAGTCTTTAAATGTTGAAAATATGATGAATCATGTTTAACCCTATTTTAGTTAGTAGAGTATAGTCAACAAAAGGACTGAGTTTCTTGTTTTGTGAGTGCCCTAAATTTTTTTAAAAGGTTATTATCAAATTAAAAAGTTGTATTATTCATATATATACCTAAATCAATAATTTTTTTGACTTGAAACCATTTCTTGTTTACACACACACACAGTTGTGTGTGTGTGTGTGTGTGTGTGTGTGTGTGTGTGTGTGTGTGTGTGTGTGTGTGTGTGTGTGTGTGTGTGTGTGTGTGTGTGTGTGTGTGTGTGTGTGTGTGTGTGTGTGTGTGTGTGTACGTGTGCGTGTGCATTTGCGTGTGCGTGTGCGTGTGTGTGTGTGTGTGTGTGTGTGTGTGTGTGTGTGTGTGTGTGTGTACACCTTTGACTTGTGATAGGGTTTAGTAAGCCTTAGATTAGGGTTTTTCCCATTGTGAAAAAATAACCCTTAATAAATCTACAAAATTTTTAGTCTTGAATTTTTTAAGTTACCTAGTTAATTAGGTCACTTCCAGACCTTTACCAATTATGTTGTATGGTTTTATAGCTAGAGGGATTAATAAAGGGCTAAAAATTCCTATTTTGGAAGGCTACAAGGGAGTAAGTGGACATAGAGAGTGAGTTCGGTCATAAAAATTGACATACAGGTGTATTTGAATGAGATAAAGGTGAATATAACCATATAAAATATAACTATTGGCACTTTTCCATACAAAATTATTTGAATATAGAAAGGGATAAAAGGAAGGTTAGTGGAAATTATAGAGATGCATGAGTACAAGGTAAGGAGTTGAAAAATTTGTCAAGAGGTTAGTGAGAACAATTTTAAACCCTTTTGTGATAAATATTAAGATTTGATATGTTCTAAACAATCCTAACATTCAGTGCTTTGGTTTGATGAGTGGTTTCTTAATCCTAAAACTAAAAAAGTGAACCTTTATTCAAGGACAAGAGAGGGAAAACTTGTGAGAGCTCTGCATCATTTGGTATTAGAGTGTAAGGATGGTTAGAGGATAAGATAAAAGGATAAAATGTCATAAAGGTAAATGCAACCTACAAAATCTCAAATAATGCAATAGAATATGGTAAATTTGCTTATTGAAATGAGGAATATGCGGGCTAGAATGGCAGCTATGGAGACAAATCAAAGAAGGGTCATAGCTGAAAATTATAGTGATAGAGAAGAGGAAGTTCCTAGAGTAGAAGAGGAGGAAGAAAGAGGAGATAGAGTGGATTAAATATTGATCAAAGCCATGATGAATATGGGTTTAAAACCAAAGCTAGATGTGCCAATGTATAAAGGCAATCCTAATGTGGATGAGTTAGTGGATTGGATAGCCAATGGATAAGTATTTAAAGTATGAGGAGGTGGATGACACTAGAGAATGTAAATTTGTAGTCATAATATTGATAGGACATGCTTCTTTGTGGTGGGATGGAATCTAGGAAGAGAGGAGAATATGTAAGATAAGAATTCAGTCATGGGATAGGATAGTGATGAAGATACATTTGTTTATGGTATTACAGAATCTTAGACAAAAGGAGCATTTAATGAAGGACTAGATAGAAGATTTTCATAGGTTGACAATCATAACACGACATTTGGAAGAGGATGATGAGAAGGTAGCAAGGTATCTAAATCATCTCAAGTTTTCCATACAAGATGAGATCAGTATATTGACTTTGAAAATAGTTAAAGAAGCATACCAATCAGCCTTAAAATCTAAGAAGTTATCAAGAAGGCATACATAGAAAGCAAGAGCAAGAGGAAAATAAGTGAGAGGAAGAGGAGAGTATGATAATAAGAGTGCATATGAAGAAGGTGAAATTAGTGGATAAAGACATGAAACACAACAAAGAGGTGGTTATAAAGGTAGGAGGCCATATTATAGAGGTGGAGATGCATCTGAGGATGAGGTAATAGTGGTTTCACAAGAAAATGTTTTAAATGAAACAAGTATGCAAGTCATAAGTATTAGGATTGTCTAGAGGAGAAAAAAGAAAGGATTTATAGAAATGAGAGTAGAAATCAAATGGTTTAGCCAACACATGAAGAAAGTGTTGGATCAGATTCACATATAGTGGCACCTAAAGAAAGAGAGTCACTCTTGATCAAAAGGACATTGTTAAAGCCACCAAAGGAGAAAGAACTTTCTCAATGGAGAACAATCTTAAAGAAATCTAAGTCCCATGGTAAATGCTATAAGATGATAATAGATTTAGGAAGTATAGATAATTTGGTCTCAAAGGAAATGGTAAGTAAACTTGGCCTCAAAATATTACCACATCTTACACCTTAGAAAGTTTCTTGGCTTCAAAAAGGATATAGTGTGCTTGTTAAATAATAGTGCTTAGTAGATTTTAAAATTGAAACATATAGGGATTAGGTCATGTGTGATGTCATCCCCATGGATGTTTATCATGTACTACTAGAAAGGCCTTAGTATTTTGATAGGTCAACTAGTCATGATGGGGTGAAGAACACCATTCTTTGGAGTACAAAGGAGTAAAGTATAAATTATTACCTTTGAATAATGATGAAAAATTTGTTGGTTTATTTTCTAAGGTATTTTTTTAGGTTATAAGGAGTTGGTGCAATATCAAGATGAAGATGTGAATATGGAAGAACAACCCAAGGAGATTGAGGCAACCCAAAATGATGAATGTGAACCTGTGCCAAGTAAAAAAATTTCAAGTAAGTTTGTGACTAAGTTGCTTTTAAGTTTGTCTCAACATTTGGTAAATATTTATAATTGTGATTTAATTTAATGAGTAAAAATGAATCTCCAATGCATGAGAGAAAGTCTTGATAAGGAAAGAGATGAAAAAGAAATGAGTAGTGTACATTAGGTCCAAGAAGGACAACCAAGTGAATTTAATAACATGAGAGTGTTAAATCAAGATAAAGATAATTTGAAAGAGAACATGTAGTCCTTATATATATAGGAGGTAGAGGTTAGTTATGAATATGATATACAACAACAAAGCAAACATTTATACAAGAAAATAGCATATAAGGACTCAAAAGTTAATATGTATGAGATGTATTGTAATAAAAAAGGAAATGGATAAAGGATATAGAAGAAAAATTTAAAAAAGTAGTGTATTATGGAAGTAAGGTTGTGATGGATTAGTTTTAAGGAGTGGAAGCATTGTTTGGACATCCAAAGAAATCAATAGAAAACATCAACTGTGATTTCTTTAACAAGTTTTTTGCATATGTAGGTACACCATTGAAAATAAATAACTATAGGAGGCCTAATTTTGGGGCCTAAGAAAATGTTCACCTCTATGAGAGGAAAGTATAAACAACAAAATTCTATCAAGAGGTACAAATCAACTAAAGAGGAACATACACCAAGTTGCTTCCTATGATAAAATTTCTTCATCTTGGTAGTATGATGCAGGGGGATCCTATATGGACCCAAAAAGGGTTTAAATTTTGGATTTAAATACTATTTTAGGTGTTTCATATGTGCTTTAGGTAATAATTATGTCTTAGGTATGATTTAGGTTAGTAAAAGTTGTATAAAATTTGAATTGTCGATTTTCCCTTCAAAATACCACTATTTGAAAATTTGAATTTGTAAACCTTGTGGAAGGATTTCCATGCATGTTTTGAAGGTGGTAATGTGTAATAATATTTATAAGAGGTATAATACTATTTAAATACCCTTAATATGTTATTTATTATATAGGGCATGGTTATATTGTGTTCATATTGATAAAAACATAAGAAAAAGGTAATGTAATTCAATAACTACTATGTGGGAAACATCCAAGAATTAGTTATGCTTCTTGGTAGGACTATGGAGAGTTGGTTTTGATGTTTTCATGGTAATTTTACATTTTATTATTATATAAAATGGACATGAAATAATGAAAGTGGATGAATGAAGAAGAACAATGTTGTTAAAATTTTGTGTACAGGGTATTGACATGGCTAAAATAGAGCTCTGTATGTTTGGATGATCACTATGATGAGGAATAAAGTTATTTTTGTTGATAAAGGTTATGAAAAAAATATTTTATCTTATTTTAGATATGGAATTTTAAATTGAATTTAAAAATGTTACTATTTTAAGAGAGAGACAATCTGCGGATGGGAAATGCACTCACTCAGTTTGATCAAAAGATAATCTGAGTATAAATCCTTTTATTAGTGGAGTATTGTGGATACCTTAGTTAATTAACACATATATTAATATAAATTAAGATCTTGTTTCAATATGCTATTGGTGTAGGTTGGTCATGTTTCACTTTCAATCATAAACCTTACTCTTAGTAAGCATACAAACCTAAAGCTCAGAAGTCTGTCTATTATAACTTGGTATTGAATCTTATTTTGATTTTAAAAAATGGTTTTGAAGGTTTTATTATAGTTATTAAAGGTGATAATAACCATTTTTTATTCATGTATTATTTAAATTTTTAAAAGGTGATGAACCTTGTTTAACCCTATTTTACTTAACAGAGTATAGTCAACAAAAGGACTAAGTTTCTTGTTTTGTGAGTGCCCCGAGAGTTTTGAGAACATAATTATCAAATATAAAAGTTGTATTATGCCTATATATACCTAAATAAACAATATTTTTGAATTTAAACCATTTCTTGTTCAATATATACATTTATTTACACCCTCAGCCTGTGATAGGATTGAGTAAGCCCTAGATTAGGGTTTTGGCCATTATGAGAAAAGTAACGCTTGAAAAATCTTAAAAATTTGTAGTCTTGCATGTTTTTGAGTTCCCTAACTGATTAAGTCAATTATATACTTTTACATACTAGGTTGTATGGTTTTCTAGCTAGAGGGATTGAGAAAGGGCTAAAAGAGGCCTAGTTTGGAAGGCTATAAGGGAGTAAGTGGACCTAGAGAGTGAGTTAGGTCATAAAAATTGACATACAAGTGTTTTTTGATGAGATAAAGGTAAATATAATATTTTAAATTCATAAATATTTTAAATTTTCTATAAAATAGTATTTTTAAGAATAAAGGGATATAAGGAAGGCTATTGGAAATGGTAGAGATGCATGAGTGCAAGGTAAGGAGTTAAAAACTATGTTGAGAGGTTAACTAGAATAATTTGAAACCATTTTTATGATCAATATTAAGATTTTATATGTTATAAAAAATCCTAAGATTTAGTTCTTTGGTTTGAAGAGTGGTTTCCTAAGCCTAAAACTAGAAAAGTGAACCTTTGTTCAAGGACAAGAAAGGGAAAACTTGTGCCAGATCTGCATCATTACCCCTTGTTTAGGATAGAAGGATGGATTACATGAAGTGATGTGATAAGTTTTTTAAGTATTTATTTAGTCTTAAAATAATATTATAAAGTTGCCAATGAAGGTAGTTTATAAAATTGATGATCAAGGATTACCAATAGACAAGACCTTACAAGGATCCAATCTAGCAAGGAAACTAGGATATCATAGAATAAAATACCTTTCACACTAGCAAAGAGAAATTGGATGGGTGATAGGTATGAAGATGTAATGGTATGATATTGATGGGATCAAGTACCTTCCATACTAGCAAAGGGTAATTGGATGGGTACCACATATGAAAATGCCCTAATAGGAAGTGATGGGTTCCAAATTAATGTCTTTGACAAGGTGATGTATGTTGATAAAACCTAGCCAATAAGATGAGATGGAAGATATGAAGGTATGGGTGACCACTTTGACTTGGTTTCAAGACCAAACATTATGTCTGAGAATGATAACTGGGATGATATGAGATGGATAGATATGGATGCAATTAGGGGATTTGGGATAAGCCAAGACATCATGGATAAATTTTGGATTTTTCAAGTTTTATGATTTTTAGGGTTTTTTTTACATATTTCAATTTTTAAGAATTTTTGGGATATGTATGTATACTATAAAAATGGGACTACTATCAAAGGGAATACCAAGCCTATAAACTAGTATGATGATGGATGGAATGATGGATGGTATGATAAAAAGGAAGGAAGAATGGACAAGGGATTACCAATAATCACATCATGAAGGAAATAGATGCTTAGTTTCCTGAGTGTCCATTTGAGGATATTCCAAGATGGTTTTGGGATAATTCTGAAGATACCTTCCACTTCCTTACAAAGGCCAAGACTTTAAAGGGATGATTAATACAATAGGATGCATGATGGATGGATTGTTCCCACAAGTGATGAGGTATAATGTAGATAATAGATTATAAGACTAGTTTTCACCATTAGATGAATGATTTTTTTATTGATTTTTATCTTGTTGATGACATCTCAACTTATTGGTGATGGGTGAGATGTAGGATGCTAATGCTAGATGAAGACACTAGTCAACACCTATTATGGAGAAAGGTGATGCTAGGACTATGTGATGGTGAACTTTATTGACTCTTGATTTAACATCCTTTAGATGTTTTGAATAGGTATCTTTGTAACCCCTACAAAGGACAATGTTGCTTGAGGATTTGAGATGTGATGTGGATCGAAGGATGTCATGATTATGATAATGGGATATAGGATGGGAATAAGGGATGTGATAATGACTAATAATATGATGGGACAGGGAATAGAAATGGTTTTCAATAGTTGCATACACTTTTGGATACAGTGGAGGGGATTCTTTAGATTGATGCCATGAAATTAAGGGATCCAATAATTTCTAACTTATTGATTGTTTGATCTAATTATTAAGAGGATGATCATTCATATGACTATTTTCTAATTATATTTGGTTTTGACTACCCCTTGGTGCTAGATTTTGGGCTTCACCATAGGGGATTGATTTTTGACTTGATATATAATGATTATTTTGACTTTGATGGTCCTTTAGTGCCTAATATTAGGCTTCATTAGGGGGAGACATTTTTTTATTGGGCTAATGATTTATCATTTGACTTATGGGATCAAATATGATTTGGTCTTAGACTTCTATTTTTGTGGTACATGATGTTGCATGTAAGGGGGAATCTAATGATGCATGTTCTTGTTCATTCCCATCATGTAGTGGGATGTAGGGATTATAAAGGCAAGGTGGATTAGTAATGTTGGGTGATGAATTAATGGGATAATGGGAAGCATAGTCCTCATAAAGGTTAATAAGATCCCTAGCCTTCACATCAAAGAAGGTGTCCTCAATATCCAAAGGATCACAAAGACTAAAAGTAATATGTGCATATAAATGAGAATCAAATTCACTCTAGAAATCTTTGAGAGATAAAGCACTTAATAACTCAGTGATGACTTCATCATACTAATTGGGATTAAAAGGTATGTCTAGTGACGTAATGTATGTATCTATATTAGAGGTATCTTAAAAAATATAGGCATTATTAGCATCAATTAGGCATGACATTTCTAATGAGGAATCTAATTTAGATATTGGTGCTACACATGATTTTGAGGTAGATAAAACCTATTTTAACTCTAATGTTGACTTTGATGTACATGATTCAATGATATGATTAAATGAGTGGTTATCTATGATTGTCTATGTTTGTCCTCTCAATGTGTGGCTTTTAGTATGATGGATGATAGGAAGATGATGGAGGGAAAATGGATTGAGCAAAGATAGGACCATGAAATGAAGAATGGGATATGGGAGGACTACGATTATGGGGACTATACTTGTTATGAATGGATGGGTGGTTAAATGTGGGGTTATCATGGAGGATATATATGATGTTTTGACCTTGGCTTGGAAGGGGAAAGGCTTGACCATGATTTGGAATGAAATATTGGAATTCCTCTTCTTGTTCACCTAGGGATTTGAATTCATCAGACTCATCCTCAATTACTATGTCACCATAATTTATGAAGTCTTGGATGTAGTCTCAAATTTTTTGACATAATTTAATAGAATTCCCCAAGTTTGATCATATAGATAATATAGGTTTGATTTATACCTAGAGGGCTTAGGCTTGGCAAGATCAATATCATGAATAGGTGGATAGACCATCATGTTATCAATGACTAGTTGTTTGAAAAGGGCTTCTAATGATATGGGAAGTGGAGTGTAGGGATGTAATTCACTATGTGACTTTAATTTTGAAGCATTGGACTTATGATCAAATGATTTTTGATGTGACTGGGTAGATATATTTTTAGTAGACAAGGTGGCCAAGATAGGATTCCCTTTGCTAGTATAAGAAGGAGTAGATGAGGAATCATGACTAGGAGATGGAGGATGTACATAAGACTCACATGAAGGGGTTTTTACTAAAGGTGCAATGAGTTGTAGGGGTTCAACACCTTTGAGAAGTGGTACACCCATCATAATGAACTATAAGAATATCTCATCCTTATTGGTATCTATGTATTGGTATATAAGAGGGGTCCAATTACATGGTGTTGTGTTATAAGGGTGATGGATTATGATTAGTAGATGGAGGATTTGACTATGGATGGGTATAAATTTGGACCAATGGGTTCTGAATAAAGATTGTGGATGGTAAAGGGGGATGGGATAAGTTTTGATGTTGGACTTTTTTGGGAAGTTATTTAAGGCACATGGGGTCAAAATTATCAAGAAAGAAAGCACCCATCTTCCATATCCAAAAGAGTAACTCATCTTTATTATTTTTAATGTATTGATTGATAAGTGTGATCAAAGAAGGCTAGGATGGATTTTTATGAGATAGGGGGTTATTGATGAGGAAGGATGCAAGATGTTAGTTTGGGGAAAATGGGATCAAGATTAGAAGGGAGGTGATCACCCATTTCTAGAGATCACAAAAGGACTTCATCCTTATTGGCTAAGATGTATTAGTCTTCAAGAACCAGGTCCAAATCCATGGGGAGGGGTGATAAAAGATGGATGCTGATGGGAATTTGATGAGGGTATACTAAGGATTAGAGAAGACTTCTTGAACCAATTAGGTCAAAGGATATAACTAGTGTGATAGGTAATGATGAGGATGAAATAGATAAATAGATTAAAATGTGATTGAGATGATGTATGACTATGATCAGATGTCAGACCAATAATACAATAGGTATTAAAAATTTGTCAATAATGCCAAGTAGTCAAGATATCAAAAGGATTAGGGATTTTATGGGTGCCTAGATTCAAACTAAAAAGATGATAATATGAGGGGTTATTAGTTATGAATAAGACAAGATGATTGATAATTGATGTTGTTTGACAGGTTTTCTAGATTGATACTAACAAAGTGATAAGATGATAATAGGATATTAACTAGGTATGAGATCTAACCAAGTGATGAGTGATGGTCGATTAGGATGATAGGATGATGTGGATAATAATACTAACTCCGAACTTAAACCAATTTTTCTCAAGATAGGATGGGATATGATTTATGTGATGAAAGTGTTTAGGATAAAAGATAATAGGTGTAATTATTTATGATGATGAAGTGATGAAGGGGTAATGATGGGATGGTGTGAGTATGATAAAAAATAATGATATGAGAATAGTTTAGACCCTAAAGAGCCAACTAGGATAAAATGAGGATAATATTAGGCTAGATGGGTGATGAGGACAAGGTCAAGAAAAATGTGAGATAGTGGACTTAGGACAAGATACAAATGATGGAATATGATGTGATTATGATATGATGTGGATGATGTGTCAAGATGTGATTATGATATGGTAAGGATATGATGAATTATAATTGGGACTAGAATATGATATGACTAGTAGGATGTACAATAAATATGGTGATAATGATGGAAAATATGCACCAAATAAGATAGAGTATGGACAAATGATAAGTGGGTATTGTTAGACTAGGATGAAGATAAGTTGGGGTATAGGATAAGGATATAAGAGGATGATGTGTACAAAAGGATAAGACAAGGATATAAAATTAGATGATTAGGATATGCAAGTGATAGGGATGTGGTTAATGATGATTAGAGTAGGTGGATATTAAGATAAGGATGGATAAGGGAATGATGATAATGATGACAATATAAGATTTAGGATAAGGATATACAAAGATGATGATGATATAGGGATGGAATGGTGGGGTCTGATTAATGATGGGATGGGATAAGACAATATTTACAAGAGGATGATGGGATAAGGGTGTACAAGACAAGATGTAGGTGATATGGCTAATAAGGAGTGGATATGATTAGCCTAGGATGGTATTGACATAGGATGGGTGTGATGGGTAAAAAGATGATACACGTAAGAAGATGGTGATAGGATAAGGATTTATAAGGTGATAGTGATGCAAGATGATATATACAAAGTAGGATGGGATAGAATGTTGTGGCAAGGATATACAAGATAGTATGTGAAAAAGACCTAGATAATTTTGTGTAAGTTTGGGTGAATTTAACTCATCTCACAAACAATATGGGTCTAACACAACACATGCCCAAGTAAAGAAGCCACAACCTATGATTAATAAACTAATGGGTTTGTAACCTGATGCCCACACCATATAATGGCTTTAAAAGTGAGGCTATAGGCTGGTGACCTATTATTAAATCTACCAAACCCTCTCAACCCTACTTCCACATAATGGCTATTTCAGAGTTGATACTGACTCCTGCAATGGTACAGCTATTACAACCAAAGGATCCTATACTAGGTATGCATAGAATATCTAGATGTGTCCTTAATATATGCAAAGGTACATTGGGGCTCAAGTCCATATAGGATGTTGTCTTATTGCCCTAGGTCTTGGAGCTTGATTTCCCCTCACTCCATGAAACCATTTATGGGGAATTTTTCCTAGGCTGTAGTGATAGTTGTCTTAATATTTAGACTCTACCAAAACATGGAGTTTGGGTAGTGTATGGTGATGAAATCCATGTCACTAACCCACTATAAAAGATAAAGGGAAGGAGTTTATAATCAGCTTTTGATCTCCCAGGAATCACCACAAGGATGCAAGGGAGAGATCATATACCAACCATAGTCTTGGGAAATAGACAAGCAATATTAAAGATTAATTTATTGATTATATTTATGATGTTTCATTTATGTATAACAATAAAAGACAATAATATACAATAAAACAATACACTTAACAATATATATAAGATGAAATTGATTAAAATGTTTTAAAAATGATTTTAAGAGTCCCAAAATGAATCTTTGATGGGCAGCATACAAGCACATGGGTTAGTAGTCTAATTTGTGATACTCAAGAGAGTGGTCCTACAACAAAAATATTAGTAGTTTGTATAATTTTGTCTTGGACCAATTGGATTATCTGCAAAGATGATTAAGAAAATTATATTTTATTCAATTTCAAAACCAATCAATCTCCAAAACAAGTGATTAACATGTTCGATTGATTTTAATCTTTGACCAATAATTTTATATTATAAGGTAACCTATAATCAATCATTAACATGGATGGCCAAGTGTTATAAATTTTCATTTTATTTGATGGTGATTTTGGTTTTAAAAATGTCTCAATTGGTATGACAAAATTACCAAAACTAGTAAACAACTACCCTTCTTATATTTATTTCTAAAAGAAGTGGATAGAAAGGTAAAATTCACATGAACATGAATATGTTAGCCACCTATTTTAATGATACCTTAGACTATAAATTTTGACCATAAAAAAATATGAGTTCCCAAAAAACAAATTAAAATTTGAAGACACCTAAGCGTAGATAAGCATCTCAAACTATGATTCCAAATTAATACACAGTGTGGATAGAAATACTATGCATGTCATATACCAATTAAAAATCAATGAGATTTTATAAAAAAACTAACCCACAAAATGTATTAACTTTCTATTTTATCTAACTGAAATTTATCATTCAAAACATTAGACAATGGGCATAAGGAGTGTGGCATGCCATTACTAGGCCTTTATGGTCCTCACATTTTATAAGAGTCTAGATAGAAATAGATTTATTCGTAAAAAAGAGGAATTGATGAGGCCAGGATATGCCCAATAAATGTATAATAAATGACCTCATATTACTCTCTCTTTTTATTAAGTTTGATTACATTTTGTAACTTTTATTTTGATCTAAGATGAGTTAGGATGTGATTATCCATCTTTTGTTGATTGTGATTCTAACATTTTAAAAGACCTGTAATTCCTAACAAGTGTGTTGAAAAATTATAGTTTTGTAATAAAATAGGTCATCATCAGGCTAAAGAATAAATATGAAGTGGATTAAATGTTTTTTGGAAGCATTGGACTCAATTCAGATTAGTTCTGGAACCTACAGAATCTATTCTAGAACCATCATAGTTAGTTATGAAACCTACAGAATCTATTCCAAAACCATCATAGTCAGTTCTAAAACTTCACCATACTATTTCAAGTGTCACATTTTTGGACTTAGCTCTAGAACTCTATATTTATCTCTGGTACTCCTTCAGATAAGTTCTAGAACTTTGGCAGCTAGATATGGAACTGATGAGGATCTATTCCAAACAGCTGGTGATTTTTTAAAGATCAATGATCCCATTAAATTAGGAATAGATTCCCAATTTTTTGAACTGGTAGAATCAAGACAATTATCACATAGCTGGACATCCAACCACATCTTGATTCAGCATCTATTCTAGGCACAATTCAGTTCTATCGTATCTATGAAATAGTTACAGCCATCAAAGCATCTATATATACAGACCTGATATAGATATAAAGGATATAGAAGATAGTAGAAGAAGAGAGAGAAAAATGATAGCTTAGTATATTTGTAATACAAAACATTTTTATCAATGAAATATCCATTCCTATTTTGAAAGCAAATTGAATTGTTCAAATCCTATTCCAAGTGGAGCAAGGGCCCACTCCTCCAAAGGACTAGGATCTTCATTTTTGTCGGTATTTATATTTATATTAACAAAATGTAAATAGGTAACTATGTTAAATTTATAAATGCTTCCAACTCTTTAAAATTAATATTTATTGTAAATTTGTTCCTCCAAACATTTTAGTTTAAATTTGCATTCTTGCAACGTATGTTTGTTTCCAGCAATCAATTTCATTCCTACAACGTGTGTTTATTTTCAGCAATCAA
Source organism: Torreya grandis (assembly GCA_037957365.1). Lineage (NCBI taxonomy): Eukaryota > Viridiplantae > Streptophyta > Pinopsida > Cupressales > Taxaceae > Torreya > Torreya grandis. Next base: position 146,356 of record JARHVA010003661.1, on the reverse strand, counting down.
TTTCATTCCTACAAGGTGTGTTTATTTATAGCAATCAATTTCATTCCTACAATGTGTGTTTATTTCCAACAATCAATTTCATTCCTACAATGTGTGTTTATTTCTAGCAATCAATTTCATTCCTGTAATGTGTGTTTGTTTCCAACAGATTTGCATAGTTTGATTTCAATAAGGTTTTAACCAAGAAATCCTTAAGACAATAAAAAACCCCCCAAAATAAGAAAAACATACATATACCCCCATTCAATTACTAAATCGTTACAATTCCTCTTGTTGCATATAGCTTCAGACACAACCCTAGTTGAATATGACATCAATAGAAAGTTGATTAAATGAAGGGGATAACGACACCCAACATTTTTGGCACTGTTGCTGAGGAATACTAGTTAGAATTTTCTAATTAGGTGTCAACAAGAGCAACAATCAATCATTTAGTAATTAAATAAAATTTTCCATAATTTATGAGTAGACCATGAGATTCCAAGGGAAGATTTCTCCCCAAAATTTATGAACAAGAAATTTCATCATCCTCTAGTTTAAGAAAAGATGTTGAAAAATAATTGGAGGCACCATTATCTCCTTCAAGACAAGAAGCAAAATTACCATCTTTATAATTTTTGGATCAGTCACCAGAACCAAGTAAAACCATAGGGAGGAGGATTATTTCTCAAGATCCATTGAGGGAAAGTTTTGATTCTCAATTGAGTAGTCAACCCCTACTCCTGACTTTTCACCATCTCCAAAACAAACCACATACCACATTGATTGCGAGAAGGAATTAGAGAATACTAGAGAAATGGAACAAGAAGCTGGAAGAGAACCTGAGAGAGCCTTTACCTATCCTATTCATATTTAGGATGATGAAACCACTATGAAAAACATTTCACCTACACATTTTCCCACATTTAGAGGAATGTCATCTGAGGATCCTAACCAATTTCTATTTGAGTTTAAAGTACTATGTTAGACTTATGATTACAAGACATATAATCAAAAACTAAAGTTGTTTCCATCTACCTTGAAGGATGCAGCAATGAGGTGGTTTATGGGATTAACATCTAATTCTATTACCAATTGGGAACAAATGGAAAATGTCTTCATAGACAAATATCAAGATTATTGTAGAGGAAGAAATCGAAAGGAAGAATTTTTCAAAATCAAATAGGAAGAAGATGAAAATATGGAAGATTATTTAAACAGATTCCTCTTTATAAGTAAAAGATGTGGTTTTGTACTTCAAGAAGATTTAAATAAAACAATATTTCTCAAACGTCTGGATGATGAATCTAAAGAAACCCTTAATTTAATTGGCAGAGGAAACATTGCTCAATTAAGGATGGATGAAATCATAGAAATTTGTAGAAACTATTCAAGAACAAGGGCAAGACCTAAAAAAGGGAAAATGGTTAAAAATTTGAATCCAGATATGAAAAAATTGATGGATGAATTGGAAAATTTTAAAATAGATATATTAGTTCAATTAACCTCCACCATGGATGGATTGTAAGCTAAATAAAATGCCCAACTTGAACCATTAGCCATGTATTGTCCCAGATGCAGGAAGAAGCATGCACTAAGGGAATGTCCTTTGGATAAAATAGAAATATGTCTTATCTGTGAATCTAAAGAACATGATACTCACGCTTGTTCTCTTCTTCTAATCATAAAAAATCAGCTCAAAAAAGCCAATACATCAGCCACCACAGAAGAATTAAATTTTTTTTAGAGACAACCTAATCAAGGATAGTTTATGCCAAGACCAGATCCTAATCCCTAGATGATGCCATGGGTAGCTCAAATAGTACCAAAAAGTTGGGGACAGCCACCTTGGGCTCCTGAACGTACATGGCATCCTTAATATTGGGCAAGTCAATCTTAGAATACTCAAGGACATCAACAACCTTGGGCTGGTCAAGGAAATCTTTATACTTGGCCACAACCTAGATGGAGCCCTAGTAACTATGTGCAAGGAAAAACATATCCAAATCAGAACCAAAAAAACATAATGGGACCTCCAACACAAAATCCATAGATTGAAAACATATTCCAAACCCAAATTCTAGCACAACCAGTAACAAAACCAAGAAATAAACAAACAACTCCTGTATACGAAATAAAACCAAAAAAATTAGTTGATTTAAATATAATGGATTGTAAAAACATTCAAACTAGATTTGGCAAAATAGTTAGCAGTCCACTTGTTATAATCACTGAGATGATAGAAGAAGATAAAACCCCTAGCATAGTTACACCTAAGGAAGATGACAAAGAAAAAGATTAAAAAAATAGAAAAATGTTCTACTGAGATTCCATTTCCAGAAAGACTTAAAGAAACCATAGAACTTAAGGAATCTAAATTAGTGTAGGAAATAAGAAGATTGAATATTTAAATACCATGGTTACAAGTAATTAAGGATATTCCAGAGTTGAACAAATTAATCAAATTGTTATGTTTTAAAAAACTTGGAAGAAAGAAAAAATACCCCAAGACTATTCAAGTAGATGGAAAACTTGCCAATTTATTAGCAGGGAAACTCTTACTACCTAAATATGGAGATCCGAGAAGTCCTGTTACTTTTGTTTCTATAGGGAATAAGGATATACATAACATTTTGATTGATTTGGGCATAGTTATCAATGTAATGACAGTGGACACTTTGAAAACATTACCATTAATAGGCATACAACCTATTAATACCATATTGTAGATGGCAGATCAGTCTATAGTAAAACTAGAAGGAATTATTTAAGATGTGGTAGTAATGGTGGAATCATGGGAATATCTAGTTGACTTCCTTATATTACAGTCAAAAGGTAAAACACTTGGTTATCCTATTATTTTGGGGTGACCATGGTTAGCTACAGTTGTTGCCTTAATTGATTGCAGGTCAGGTGATATGACTATTTCAAATGGTAAGAATTCTAAGCAAATATCACCATCTGCACAACCTTTTATTGATAATCAAGCAAAATTATGGGTTGATAATCCTTATATTAATGAGCAAAATATGTCTTCTTTGGCTATGATAACATTGCAAGATCATGTATGAGAAATAGATGATATGGTTAATCCTTCATTAAATGAACATCAATCATCATTAGAGCAGTCAGGATTAGTTCTAGAAACATCACAGTTAGTTTTGAAACCATCAAAGTTAGTTCTAGAACCATCACAGTTAGATCTAGAATCATCACAGTTAGTTCCACAACCATGCCAATTCTCTACAAGTAAAGATAACTTTGCTCTTGGGGAACGTGATTTCTCTTGGGGAGAGGAAAGTTCTGTAGCATCAGCTTTATAGATATCAGGAGATGATGAAGAATTTTTGGAAAATATCAGTAATAAGGAGTTCAACCTACAACAAGATACGTATCATAACTCTTCCTATTGTCCTTTGTCCAGTACCTCTAGGAACATTTGGAGATGTTGTTACATATCATATATTATTACCACATGCCTATCCACTAAACACCTTAATGGAACCCTTTCAACAAATCAGTTCATCATATCTTGGAACCAAACATGTTGAGATTCAACCAAGAACTTTTTTGAATATTAATAGCTGGTTAAAGAATGATGAAGAAGTCAAACTATTTGATGTTTTTAAGAATCATACTAAAGTGTTTGATTGGGACTATAGAGATGTGAAGTGAATTCATCCAAGTACCTGCACTCATCATATTTATACTGAAAATATTAGACTAGTTAGGCAACCTCAGAGAAGGATTAATCCAGCCTTAAGGGATATAGTCAAACAAGAAATTGAAAAACTATTACAAGTAGGTTTTATCTACCCTATCTTAGATAGCCAGTGGGTGTCTCCTCTTGTAATTATCTATAAAAAGAATGGGAAATGGAGAATTTGTGTTGACTATAGGGAACTAAACAAAGCCACCCTAAGAGATTATTTTCCCTTGCCATTCATAGATCAAGTTTTAGACAACCTTTCAGGTAAACAGTATTTTTCCCTCTTGGATGGATTTAGTGGATACAATCAAATCTGAATTGCTACTAAGGATCAGGACAAAACTACATTTACTTGTCCATGGGGTACCTTTGCTTACAGGGTATTTCCATTTGGACTATGTAATGCTCCAGTAACCTTTCAAAGAGTTGTATTAGCAATTTTTGTAGACCTAACAAATGACTATGTGAAAGTATACATGGATGACTTTACTGTGTATGGAGATTCATTTGATGATGCCTTAAAAAATTTGGATAGAGTATTAAAAAGATGTGAACAACATCACTTGTCTCTTAGTCATGAGAAATGTTTGATGATGGTCGATGAAGGGATCGTATTAGGGCACCATATTTCAAAAAGAGGAATTCAGGTTGACCAAAACAAAATCAAGATTATTTTAGACTTGCCTATTCCTCAAACTCCTACAGATATCAAATCATTCTTAGGACATGATGGATACTATAGGCATTTTATTAAATATTTTAGTAAAATTATTGCCCCCATGTTTACATTGCTTACCAAGGAATGTGAATTTCTTTGGGATGAATAGTGTCAACATGCTTTTGAAGAAATTAAAGAGAAATTAGTAATTACCCCAATATTGCAAGGACCTAATTGGGATAAACCTTTTCACATCCAAATTGATGCCTCAAATACCTCAATTAGTGTAGTTTTGGGACAAAGAAATGAAGAAGGAAGAATGTATGTTATTTACTATCTTAGTAAAAATCTTACTCCCACTAAAAAATTACATTACCACTGAAAAATAATTTTTGGTCGTTATCTATGCAATCAATAAATTTAAACATTACATTACAAGGTACACAACACTTGTACATATAGATCACTTAATAATTATATATTTAATGAACAAACTAGTTGTTGGAGGTAGAATAATTAGATGGTCATTACTTCAAGAATTTTATATTACCATTGTGGACAATCCAGGCAAATCTAATGTGGTAGCTGATTTCTTGTCAAGATTGACTAGTACAGGGGAGCAGGATCCAGTCAAGGATAACTTTCTAGATGAACAATTGTTATTATTTCAGCTAACACACCATGGTTTGCTAACATGGTAAATTATCTTGCAATAGGGAAGTTTCCTCCTTTCACTAAAAAGTAAATAAAAAAATTAATCAAAACTAGTGCACAGTTTAAATGGTTAAATGGAATCCTATTTAAACATGGTCCTGATTTGGTTTTACATAGGTGTATAAGAGAAGATGAAATTGTTAACATCCTCTAGGCATGTCATGATGAACCAAGTGGAGGACACTATTCAGTGAAAAGAACAACTCAAAAGATACTTGGCACTAGTTACTATTGGCCATCTCTGTACAAAGATGTGAAGAGTTATATCAGGTAGTGTGATCTTTGTCAAAGGATGGGACAACCAACCATTACCAATGAAATGCCTCTACAACCACAAGTAGTGATTGAACCATTGAGATATGGGGATTGGATTTTGTTAGACCTTTTAATCCTCCTTCACAAAGAAAAGAACATATTCTTGTGTGTGCATATTATGTAACAAAATAGGCAGAAGTGCAGGCTTTAACAAATGCCACTAAAGAAGTAGTTGCTAATTTCCTTTGGCACAGAATTATGGTAAATTTTGGAGCACCAAGAAGTTTAGTTTTAGACCAGGGACCATAATTTATGTCCAATATGATCTAGGCCTTCACAATGTATTATAAGATTAATCATAGGAAGTCATCTCCCTATCACCCGCAAGTAAATGGATAAGTTAAAGTAACAAATAGAGAATTAGAAAACATCCTCACTAAAATAGTTGAAGCTGAAAGAAGAGATTGGGTAAAAAGACTACCTGAAGCTTTTTGGGCTTATAATTTAACTTGGAAAACCACAACAGGGTTTTTACTATATAAGTTAGTCTATGGGAAAAAACCCTTATTGCCTATTGAGTTTGAACTACAGACATTGAGGACAACAACTAAGGTGGGAATTGAATTGGATGTAGCTCAAAAGGAGCAAATCCTTCAACTCAATGAATTAGATGAATTTAGAATGGAAGCACTTCACCAGATAGAGATAATCCAAGGTCAAAGGAAGTAATGGCATGATTCACATATCAAAAAAAGACAATTCAAAGTAGGAGATTGGGCATTGCTATTTAATTCTAAGTACCAACAATTCAAAGGTAAATTAAGAACTAGATGGTTGGGACCTTATCAGATCAAGCAGATATTTGACAATGGATCTATCCATTTAATTCTCATTGATGGCAACAAAAGAATACTCTTGGTCAATGGACACAGGCTAAAACTTTATAGGAAGCCTCCTACTAAAGATGAATTCTTGAAGCAGATTGAAGCAAGCAAAGAATTTGATCATATGGAAGAACCCAATTCTTCCAAAATGATCACATAACTAGATGAAGAGATTCATAATAAAGGGAAGAGAATGAAAACCAGTAAATGGCATTCTCTTCCCCCCCCCCCCCCCCCCCCAAAAAAAAAGGAAGAGAATGAAAACCAATAAATGGCATTCTCTTCCCAAAAAAAAGAAAAAAAAAGAAGATCAATTGAAAATCAGTGATGACATTGATCTTCTCAAATAAAACTTTTTGAATTCTAATTATTTTCTAACCATTTTTTAGGGATGATGTGTCTGGATAACGGAGGGATTACATTATCAAGGTGGTAATTATGTTTTTAACTTGTTAAAGGTTAAATGAAAGTTTTCATGTGTGATTAGACTTGATTTAGAAAGATTAGTAGGATGAGTCATCTATTATACATCATGGTTAAATGTGAAAAATCATGAGAAGGATATTGATGATGGAATGAGTGGGTGGATAACCATAAAAAAATCATTCTTATGATTGAAGCAACTGAATCCGCTAGTTCCGCAGCTGAGTACAATAGTTTCCTAGCTAAAGCTATATGCAACAAAGAGAAAAATAGAACAAATCATGGAAATAAAAAAGAAGTCAGAACTAGACATTGATACATAACTCCTTACAGATGAAGAAGTAGTAAATATCTTTCAACAGGCAAGATGGTTGGAGTTTCTGAGAAAATTTCCCAAATACAATGATGAACTGGTAAGAGAATTTATTATTAATTTAGAGCAAACAAGGAAAAATGTTATAAAGGTTTTCATTCATTTTTCTATGAAAATCATAAGTGAGATGTCTGGAATACCTATAATGCATGTCCCAAACCCTTTCAAAGGAACATTGAAAGACCTGGCTGAAACCCTATTGAAAGAAGGGGAAGCTGAACCCCAATACATTTATAATACAAAGCAAATCATCAAAGGAGTTAAGAGGATCAGCTTGCCTAAACCCTTTGATAGAGTAGCATTTTAGATAGTTAAATATTTAACATGTGATGGACAATATGGGACAGTAGGAAAAGAAGTCCTAAAAATCCTTATATACCTTAGATATGGAGCTAAAAAACCAGAAAATATAGTAAACCTTCCAGGCTTTCTTTTTGACTTCATCCATACCATGGCCGAGAGGTATTCTTGGGGTTTAAGAATAATTATACATCATGGGTTAGTGCATTTGATATGCCAACACCATTTCCTTTCTAAGAAAAATGGGGAAGAAATGTGGGACAAGTTTCTCGGCAAATTTGGACAAAAACCTGGTATTCCCAAAATAACAATAGCAACTCCTCCTGCTCCTTCAATTCATTTGAGAACTGCTACTATTGCTGAAGAAAAGAAAATATTAAGGGAAGAGGAAATACCAAAAAGGAGAAAATCTATAAGAAAATTTAAAATTTTAGACCTTATTATACCCTCTCAAGTCATTTCTTCTTCTGCTGAGGCTATAGAAGAACTGGTACCTATCTCTGACAATGACAATTCACCTAGGCCTAAAGAAGATGTGAAAACCAGAAAACATTCTAAGAGGAGATCTATGTCTGCACATTTTGAGGCTCCTCAAGAAAGGAAATCTCATAAAAAGTCCAAAGAAAGTTTAGAGGAGCTAGAAAAAGAAGAAAGGCTAGAAACTGAAGCTGCTGATATTTTGGGCAGCATGGCTATGACTCCTCCTGGACCAAGCCAAATAGAGAAGGAAAAAGAAGATGAAATATTTGAGGATCTAGTTTTCCAAGAAATGGGTGAGACTGCATCACCATCATATGCAGAAGATGAATAGGAATATTGGAGAAGGAAAGGGAAATCCCCTATGGTGGAAGAGGAATGCTTAACTCCTAAAGAACTTTTAGAAAAAGAACAAAACTAGGAGATTAAATAGGCTCTATTTTGTCTAGAGTATAACTCATTATCAAGGAAAAGGATGAGGAATTGAATTTCCTCAAACTCAAGTTAGAATAGAAAGAAATTCTCCTTGCATAATTAACAAACCAACTCACAGCCAGGAATGAGGAATTAACAAAAGTTAAAAGGCAACTAATAGAGAATGAGGAAAAATGTACAATATAGACCTCTGTTTCAACAGTCTCTACACAAAATGAATTAACTTATTTGCCACTCAAGTAGTTATGAGATGACACATGCAAAGAACTCAGTGAACTCAAAACGTCCAATATAGACTTGAAAGGTAAACTGGTGGAAGAAGAGAAAGCAAGGAAGGAATGGGAAGAGAAGTTTTACAAGGAAGAAAATGATAAGTATAAATGTCTTATGAAAATACAAATAGTTTGTATGATGAGTGAGAAGCTGCTTGCCTATAAAAGACCTCATATTTATAGCATGTTTTTAGAAGAACAATTCATTTGCTAGCAGTTGGCAAGGATAACATGTGGCCTTCCACATGAAATAAAAGATGAAGATGATTTCTCAGCTACCTACTCCTTAGCCAATACAGAACAAAAAAACTTTATTTGTGAATTTTACCTCTGCAATTTTATGCTAGAAAGAAATACAGGTTTTATGATCAATTTGTATGTAGGAGAAAGCCAGCTTAACGCATTCATCTCTATTCTTCAAAATTATATTGCATGGAAAGAAAGGGAGTTAGAACATTGGTCAAAGGCTAGTTCATTCAGTCTCTATATGATAATTTATTATGGTAATCCATCCGCCTTTGCCACATATTTCTAATCCCATGCATTTAATGATAAATTTAAGGGACCTTAGCTTTTCAGTTTACAACAAAGCATGGATGTCTTCACTGCTTATGAAAGGGAAAATTTTGATAATATCTATGATGCATGTTTAAAAAGATGGGAATTTCTCTTGGTGGAATTGAAAAGAAAGGAAGTAATATCCCCTTCAAATTTGATTTGGAGTTTAGAAAGGGCAAAAGATTTATGCACAATAATTCCTTAGATCAATGAAACTCCCCTGAGCATATGGATAGGAATGCGAACAAGGCCACCTCTACTTCTCACCCCCATATCTCCTTGGCAAAATAGAGAACCTCAACATCCCACTTAGTTTGAGGAATGGAAAAGAAAAGTAGAAGTAGGAGTAGGGTATAGTACTTCTGAGTCAAAGCATTGGGACATTCAATTTTAGCCATTTGATTTGAGAAATCAAATGGAATGCAAGATATACAATCTCGAATTTGAAGAATGAGGTTTGTAAAGGGACAGACAAACAAGTAAGTATGGGGGAAATGATGAGGCTAGGATATTCCCAATAAATGTATAATAAATGACCTCATCTTACTCTCTCTTTTTATTAAGTTTGATTGCATTTTTCAACTTTTAATTTGATCTAAGATAAGTTAGGATGTGATTATCCATATTTTTTTGATTGTGATTCTAGCATTTTAAAAGACATTTAATTCCTAACAAGTGTGTTGGAAAATTCTAGTTTTATAATAAAACAGGTCATCATTAGGCTGAAGAATAAATATGAAGTGGATTACATGTTTTTTAGAAGCATTGAACTTAATTCAAATTAGTTCTAAAACCTAAAGAATCTATTACAAAACCATCACAGTTAGTTCTGAAACCTATAAAATCTATTCCAAAACCATCGTAGTCAGTTACAGAACTTCACCATACTATTTCAAGTGTTGCATTTTTGGAATTAGCTTTGGAACTCTATATTTAGCTCTTGTACTCCTTCAGATAAGTTCCAAAACTTTTATGGCTAGATATGGAACTGATGAGGATCTATTCCAAATTACCAGCAATCTGTTAAAGATTAATGATCCCATTAAATTAGAAACAGATTCTCAATTTTTAGAACTGGTAGAATCAAGACAATTATCACATAGCTGGACATCCAACCACATCTTGATTCAACATCTATTCCAGTCACAATTCAGTTCTATCGTATCTATGAAATAGTTATAATCATCAAAGCATCTATATATATAGACCTGATATAGATATAAAGGATATAAAAGATAGTAGAAGAAGAGAGAGAAAAAGGATAGCTTAGTATATTTGTAATACAAAACATTTTTATCAATGAAATAACCATTCTTATTTTGAAAGCAAATTGAATTGTTCAAATCCTGTTCTAGGCAAAGCAAGGGCCCACTCCTCCAAAGGACTAGGATCTTCATTTTTGTCGATATTTATATTTGTATTAGCAAAAAGTAAATAGGTAACTTTGTTAAATTTATAAATGCTTCCAACTCTTTAAAATTAAGATTTATTGTAAATTTGTTCCTCCAGGCATTTCAGTTTAAATTTTTATTCCTGCAACGTATGTTTGTTTCCAACAATCGATTTCATTCCTACAACGTGTGTTTATTTCCAGCAATCAATTTCATTCCTGCAAGATGTGTTTATTTTTAGCAATCAATTTCATTCCTATTTATTTGCAGCAATCAATTTCATTCCTACAATGTATGTTTATTTCCAGCAATCAATTTCATTCCTGTAACGTGTGTTTATTTCCAACAGATTTGCATAGTTTGATTTCAATAAGGTTTTAACAAAGAAATCCTTAAGACATTAAAAACCCCCCAAAACAAGAAAAACATACAAATACCCCCATTCAATTACTAAATCATTACGATTCTTCTTGTTGCATATAGCTTCAGACACAGCCCTGGTTGAATATGGCATCAATAGAAAGTTGATTAAATGAAGGGAATAATGACACCCAATAAGAATTATTTATTTTCTTTCAATTTAAAATTCTCTTGGCTATCCTATTGTCAAATGCAAGCTTTTTTTTGATAGGGTACAAAAAGGTAAAATATGAATTTTTTGACAAGTCAAAGATGAATAAAAAATAAACAATCCCATAACCAAGAGCTTTTTAAATGGCAAAAAATATTCATTGGATCGCTCCAAGTGTGAAATATGAGAAAATTACAAAAGTATATGATATTTTGGTCAAGGGAAACACTACAGAAGAAAATAGTAGATTACCAAAAAATAGATGTCAAAACCTAGTCATATTTCATTTACCAGCGTATACTCATCTTGTGCCAGATGTCTTCAAAGTGTGGCTCTTGATCTATTTATCAAAAAAAATCAAGAAATGATAATATTAGATATATTTAAGATTCAAAAAATTCAATATTATAGAATTCCTTTACCAGTGTATCCTTAGTGCTAAGCCTAAGGAGTGGAAATAGATGTCTCAAAGAAACATGATTTTTCATGTAGATGTTCAATGGGATAATATGAATGAAAATGAGCTTGATGGGTTATTTATATATGTATTTTTGAAAAAATTTACGTACTTTATTTATTAATCTTTATTTCAACTCAGATTGATTTTATTTATTATGTTTTCAGATGTGAAATGAGATAAAATAAAATAGTGGACTGACTAAAAATAGGCATAGGAGGAAGGCTTTAAATCCCAACACCTTGGACATAAGCTAGGATAAACTCACCCACACATGGTGGAGGTAGAGTTAAGGAATATACACCAAATAATATGGTCTTATATATCATAGAGACTACACGATATAAATAAAATTAATTTGTTAATACATTTGTGAATGCCTTAATACCATGGACAACTGTTTGGTCTAACCCTAAACATTTAGGCAGAATGTGGAAGCTCAACACAAGGTATGTGAACTATTTAATAAAATGTGCTTTAAAATTTTGATTATAGGGCATGTAATAGGTATGTAACTAGATTCTAAAACCTTTTATAGAGTCAAAATAGGGCATGGACATATGTCAAAAACATATCTCTCCATCTCTCTTCTTGGAAACCTTTAATAGCCATTCAAGTTTATGCTCAGTCTGTATAAGAGAGATAAAATGGTGATCTAATATTTTGGGAATAGGAAGGGAGTATCATGAAATTCCCATTATTGTCATTAGTTTTAATATTTATGACCCATGTTTTATGAATAATGGTTAATAACGTAGGCAGTCAAACTGGTCTCCTACATGTAGGGTCATATTTTGAAGGGTTTCAATGAATTTATGGTTTGATTGATTCAATAAATGTTTTTATGTGTCTCATATAGGTCTTAATAATACATATAATTCATTATCAACCCCTCTTTCACATGTGTGAGCTCATGGGAGTAAGAAACCTTCATGTTGTCACAAGTTGCAGGTTGTAGGCAATGATTTCTTGATGTTGTAGAACCTTCAATGCATGAATTTGGAAGTGAGTAGTGATTTAATGTTGGATGATGGGATTATTGGACTGTTTATTTCTTATTTTCCTTCCAATCACAATAGATTCATTAATAAACATTTAAATCTTTCAAGGTCTTATCTTCAAGTGTGACTGCCTATGTATTTTGACCTCCATTGCAAGTGTGATAAGAGTGTCTCATTATTGATAGTGGAGGGTTTTCCACTATTTAGGATCATTAGGTATATGATATAACATGCCTTAGTCTTCATATAATAATTATAACCTATGAATGGAATTCATGTGTTTCACTCTCTCATAGCCCATGCTCAATCCTAGAGAGACTTGTTTTCTTTTAAACCCATAAAGGCCTATTTGGGAAAGTAGAATAACTTTGAATATGAAATTATAAAATAGAGGTGTTGAGGTACTTAGGTAAATCACAAGGATCTATGAAGAAACATGGGAAATGAAGGAGTAGAGTCAAGGGATTAGGCCATCCCAAGAAGACAAACTCAATCAAGGTTTCAATACACATAAGATTGTAGCTTTAGAGTTGAATAAAAATTGATGGAGGATGGTTTGAAGAGGTTTTATAAGGTTTGATAAATTAAGATGACCATATACACTATGATTTCAATGATTAGAGACCTCAAGATGTCAACCAAGAATGGGAGAATGATGTTTACACTTACAACCTAGGCAGACCTACTAGGTCTCTACAAGAGGTGAAATGGTAAGAAAGAGGACCACAAGTAAAATTAAAAAATGTTATAAATATTTCATATTGGTGGTTATAGTCATTTGATACAATGAAGATACTAATGGCCTAATTATGCTAGGCCTAAACTGACATGTATAGATCTACACATGGGAAATGAAGGACATTTGCATCTTTAAAGAGTGTTTTAGGTTGGAAAACATCAGAGGAGGGCTATGGTAATGTTGAAAGGTAATTTTTTGTGTTTTTAACTTATAAAATATGGAAAAATATGCATTTATAAACCTATAGGGTCAATTATGTGATTAAGCCTACAAACCCTAGTCAAGAGTAGGAGAGATATGCAAAGATTTTGAAGGTTGACAAGGAAGATAAACCATGGGAATTGGTTAGGTGGTGTGGAATATACTCTTAAGATCTATTTATAACAAATACTAGACTCTTTTACACCTCCCCAAGCAAATTCACCTCTCTCTAACTCTCAATTAGGTTGGAAAGTCAACTTTAACCATCTTATTACACTCAGAACTATATGAAGATATTGTGTGGGGATCTAATCTCATCAAGAAATATGGAGGGGGTTATCTACTTGAGACTCTAGGCATTGGTTCCCAAGTTTAGGATCCAACCTTTAAGAACCTAAGCACCTCAAAACCCTACCTAAACCACTCCTAATGACTTGATGGGAGAGATGATGACTCAAATGGATTTAAATGGACTTATTTAGATAGAAAATGGTCAAGGTGATCTAGGGAGGTCTTAAAGGTACCAATATGAACCTTTATTCCACACATGTGAGGTACATGATGTATGGATCAGGCCTTGGAGTGAATACTACAAACCTATAAAGGGTAGATTCTGAAGGTTTCTTGAGAGTTTGAACTGGGCAAGGCCTAATATGGTCTAATGTAGCCACCTAAAAATGAAGAGAGTATAATAAAATGTTCCAAAGACTTCATATAAAGATTTAAAGGCACTCAAGTGTCTCTATGGGATTTCCACAACCATCACCTTGGATAAAAGTTGATTGTACTATGGTGTTTACTCATGGAAGCCTAGATCCAGACCTTAGGGGCTCACGTAGAACTTAGGAGCCTCTTTGAAATTAATAAGATTAATTTTTGATGCTATGAAAAACATCATGAGGACATGAACAAGTCTAACCAGGTGTAAAACAAGCTTGAGTGAGAGAGGTTAGTGTCTCATTGAAAGAGCATTGAAGGAGATGGTAAATGAAGTATGATGTCCATTACAACATCAGCATGGTAACCTCTAACAAATTCAAGGTGTACACCATCAAGGAAAGGAGTATATCAAGATGAAGATGATCAAAAATAAGGACACCTGTCATATCTATAAAATTAAGATGATAGTTTCAAAGAGAATTAATGAGCCACTAAGACAATTAAGTGCTAGGAGGTCTCTTCTACACTACTCTCTTAGAGACCATGATGGAATGAAGTAATTCACACATTTGGGGAGTTATCAAGACTTATGAAAATATCCCTTTTCTTTTTTTAAATACCTAACTCAAGTTACATGCGTCAATTGAATTGTATCTAATGTACCTCTTCTCTTCTTCACTCACTCCTCTATAAAAATAACCACGTTTGGCTTATAATGTAATCCTTGATGGAGTATGGTGAATCCTTGCCCTATGAAACACTTATCTCTACCAATAAACAGTGAATATATGTTATTTCCATCCTTCTCATATGGTTTCAAATAGTGAATAGTGATGGTGGTTAATGAGTGTTAGTGGTAGTAAGTATGCTCCCTTCATTTGTCTCATTTCCTTAGCTAGTTGTAGGTTGGTTTATCATCTTGGAAAGTCTTATGAAGTATGTTCATAGCCTTGAATTAGATAAGTGTGTAATATTATTCATCAAGTTTCTCTTAGTATACCTATTGATCACCCCTGATTAGTCTTTATTTGGCTATCACCTCCATATTGAAACACTCATACCTAGAGGCCATTATGAGTTAGTTCATTAGTTCAACTTGTTTTCATGTTCATAGTGCAAGATAGGTAGGTAGAGGATGTATATATTGGTACATCACCTCCATCATCAGAGGTTTATTTCATGTTTCTCTCTCCCTTTTCCCCCCAATAAGTTATTAGTCTTAGTGATTTGAGCATAGATGATGCATCAAGGGAGCTATCCCCATAACCTGGAGGTTTGTCCACATATAGGTCACCCAGAACCTTGGAATAATCCCATGTTAACCCTAATTTGGAAAGGTATAAAAAATATTATCCTAAGGTATATTTTTTTGGTTAATATAACCCCCAAGGCTATATGGTGGTAACCATCCTAAACATATTACTAAATTTACTAGCCTTGAACTATATCTTTAATGCCAAGAAGAATATACCAATACCACATCTAATGCCAATAACCAACTAGCTCCCCTTAAGGCATGCCATAACCAACCAACACTTAGGCTTAATTTACTTGGTTCATGGTGAAGTATTACCTCAAAATCATGGTCAAGTATCGGCCCCTATTATAAACAACATCCATAGTATACCCCAAGAGTCTACCTAGAATGAATTGGATGCTATCTAGCACATGATACAAAATATTAGTAATGTTTTTTTAGGTCTTAATAGATGTTTTTGAAACACAAGTGGGGAAATTAAAATAATAATTTATCATACTAAATATATAACCATCCCTATATCCACTCTAATAACCAACCAGAGCCTTTACCCAAAAAAATATTTGAGCTCAATATCTATGAGGTTGATTTACCAAACTGGTGTTGAATACATAACACTGATAAAAAAAATAATTAGATTTAATTAAATTATGTAATTTATTCATTATTATTTATAAATATATGGAAGGATGTGAGGTAGTTCCTAACCACCAAACATTTACAGCTCATCTGATATCCCTATTACATTGAGACCTTAGAGCACTACCATGATGCTAGATAACCTCGAGTTCCCCATTCAATATAGTAAAGAACCCAAAGAGGCCACTAATGAGGTGAATTATTTAAATTATTACCAAAAAAATAAATATGATCTTTGTAGTTAGTGCTATGTCTACTCTTCCAAATAATGGTGTGATCCCTCTTGGCCTAAAAGCTCAAAATGATCCTTCACATCCAAAGTTTAATGGTCCCAAATTTGATATAGAATAAAACATATTATTATCAATATTAGATATAACATAGTAGAGGATATGAAAAATATTAAGGTGAACATTAAAATCTATGTGATATCCCAGATCATTATTAATACACAAAAATACTATTAAGGTCCCTCCATTCCTCCTCATAGTGTGGTTGTTCGATAAGAATTTACATAAGTGTTTGGTCAATTTAGGATCCTTGAAAAATTTCACGCATACTAGAATCTATGAAAATTTGGCACTAACCCTTATCAAATATAATAAAATAATGGTATAAATAGATAATTTAGATGTCAAGGTGGTATGTCAACTCTTAAACATTCATACACAATTGGGGTTTGAGCCCAAAGTCCATCAGTTCATGGATATTCAAGTGGTATAAATCCTTAAAGCATATGAGATTCTACTAAAAAAATACTAGTATAAAACCTTAAATGGGAATATGGCCATATACTTTTCACATATATTGCTAGCTTAGATAGGTATGGCCAACTAGATATGTATTGATAATTAACCTATGATGAAATACATCATCACAAAATATAATAGCATAAACAAAAATATAAACATATTATCATCTAATATTGGCATTTAAACTCTATCCATAAGACATGTTAAGGGTAAGATTGAAAAAGATCTAGAATCATCAGGCTTATGGTCCTTATAATTTGATGGGGTCCATTCCAAGCAAGGTTATGAAGTTGAGATTATATTAATAAACCCATAAGGAAAATAACACTTGGAATATTATAGGCTATAGTTCCCTTGAATTAAAAATATTATGGAATATGAATCCTTGATCCTAGGCCTACAATTTTCCATAAATCACAAGGTTAAAGAGATAAGGGTGTATGGGTACTATGAGCTAGTTTTTAATCAAGTAATAAGTAAGTTATAATTCAATTTGTCTTACTTGAGGAAATAAAAACACTAGGCATAAGATTTGATAGATAAGTTTAGTTCCTTCAATGCCATCCCTATCCATAGGGAAGATAACTAGGTCATGGATTATTTAGTGGCCTCTGATACAAATTTAACTCCTCTAGATGCCTTAGGTTTACAAAAAAATTCCATATAGATCAGACCATGCCCTTTAGTCATGGACATCATTGAACAATTTTATGTTTTCAATGATGATCACCACATATTAGATTTCCTAAAATATTTGGGAATATTCAGTACCTAGGTTATAGGTGAAGATGATAGAGACAATATTTTTAATTAAGACTATGATGAATATGGTATCATTAACTTGAGATAAAATTATATCCTAACATGTATTATTTCACTTGAAAGAGTATTCAACTTGGATATATCCACACACAGATTAGAGAGACCATCTTACATCAACCAATGATCACACACAATCAACCTAGGATCCATTGATCAACCCATAGATGTTAACATTGGTATTGATTTTACTATACATAAATTATAGTAGATTAATAAATAGCTCCTAAAATATGATGACATCATTACCTATGCATAAAAAACTCAAGATATTTTACCCATCCTACTTAAGTAAGGGAATAAGCCATTTAGGCATAGATAATGACCCATAAATCCTATATTAGATCTCCTTATTCACAAGGAAGTTCACAATTTTTTCAGTAGGAATTATTTTCCTAGTCTACCATTATACTTGGGTCATCAACCTAATTCATTTTCATAATAACATTAGAGAGATTAGATAGTGTATTGATTTAAGGGATGTAAATCAAACCTTAGATAAATACATTTATCCTTTTCCCTCATTGGATGAAGTTATTAAGATGACAAGTGTCTCCCAGATGATTTCCTTTCTAAATGGATTTTTAAGGTATAACCATATCTTAGTTAACAAAGAAGACAGAGACAAGACTACCTTTGTGACAAAGTGGGATACCTTTGCCTATGAAAGGATGATTTTTGGTATCATTATTGTAGGAGAAAACTTATAGAGGGATATAGATTTTGATTTTGAAGGTCTGATTGGTAAGTGCATGATAATCTATATGGATGACCTAACTATATTTTCAAAAGACATGTCTGACCACATTCACCACTTGCAAAAAATATTTGAGAGATGTAAAAGGTATGGTATTTCCCTTAACCCAAATAAAAGTGTCTTTGGTGTTACATAAGGTAATATACTTGGTCACATTATCACTAAATAAGGTATCTCCATTGACTATGAATGAGCTAGTGTAATTTACAAATTACCTCTTGCTAACAATAAGAAAGAACTGAAATCATTATTTAGAAAGATTGATTTTGTATCCAAGTTCATATCTGGTTCTATTGAGATTGTTAAACCTTTAAAATCTATGCTATAATAGGAAGATAAAGTGTAATATAATCCCCTATTT
The DNA here is from genome assembly GCA_037957365.1 of Torreya grandis. Taxonomy (NCBI): domain Eukaryota; kingdom Viridiplantae; phylum Streptophyta; class Pinopsida; order Cupressales; family Taxaceae; genus Torreya; species Torreya grandis. The sequence continues at coordinate 127,713 of JARHVA010003661.1, read as the reverse complement.
AAAGAGACATTTCAAGACATTAAGAACCCCATCATGAAAACATTATTCTTGACCATCCTAGATTACACAAAATATTTCCACCTTTACGCCTTTGCCTTAGTGCGTATCATTATCATTGTAATTAATCAAAAAATTGATGAAGAAGATAATCCTATAACCTTTATGATTATGCATTTTAAGGAGACCAAATTTAATTGCTCCATGTTTGATAAACATGATTACGTATTACTAAAGGCCATAAAGATTTTTTGACACTATATTCTTAGAAATAAGGTGCATGTGATTGTACCTAACCTAGTTGTAAATATCATGTTAGGACATAATAAAATAGGGGAACTTAGAGGTTGATGGATGGACAAGATAAAATAGTATACTTAGAAATTAAACTAACTATAATGGTAAGAGGCCAATACCTTACTCAATAATGAAGATTGACCCTAGGATCATTATGGTCGAGTTAGAATAATTTGAGATGAATATCTAAGACTAGTATGATATGACTATCTACTATTTGATTAATGGGAAACCCCATTGGGACTCAAAAAATCCAAAAATAGAGATCTTAGACTAAATTTAACTCACTCTATGTTGAAAATATGGGTGTTCTATCACTAAAACTATGAATTCACATACCTCTAATGTTTGTCAAAATAAAAAGCTAAGGAATTTATGACCAGTTCCCATGATAATTTAGGAAGTGACCACTCTTCAAGGATGGCAATGTCCCAAAAAATTATGCAAGTTAGGTATTATTGTCCCACTATATTTAAAGATGCACATAACCATGTCCAAACTTTCCAAGAATGTCAAACCATTTCCAAGGAGACTCATGTGGTAATTCCACTCCAACACATGATAGAAGAGCATCTCTTTGATCAATAGGGATTATATTTTATTAGAGTCATTAATCATAACTCGTAGAGTGGGCACAAATTCATGATTATTATAACTAATAACTATGCAAGTGGGTGAAAGCTATAACCACAAGGAATAACATTTCTAAGGAGGTGATAAAGTTATTTAAAGAGAATATAACCATGTGGTTTGACATACCATTTTCATTGGTATACGATAATGGACCAACCTTACAATTATTAGAAATCACTAAGTGGACCTATTAGAATAATACAATCGTAAATTTCTCATCAAATTATTATCTACAAGGAAATGGGATAGTTGAGTCCAAAAAAAAAAGGATGTAATGAATACATTTGTGGATAATTAATCCCTAAATTACCATACATTGTTGAAGTATGCACTTGAGTTGATTGTAATAGATTCAAGTGGTCCCTCTAAATTTCACCTTTCCCACTAGTATATGTCTTAGAACTAATATTATTAGAAACCCTTAGATTTCCCATGTATAGATTCATGAAATAATGCATGGATGATAATGATAAGGTATATTCAAGGTTATTAGACATTATTCAAATGGAAGACACATGAGAGTAAGCTATCCATAGTTTTATAAGATGTAAACACATTATCAAGAGGTGTTTTGACAAGAAGGCTAAAGTAAATAATTTCATAATATTTGATCGATACCTATTATGGGATAAATCCCATGAAAATAAAGGCAAACATTCCAAACTAGACCCACTCTCGATCAACCCATATCAAATTTATAAGTTACTAGAACATAATGATTTCAAATTGAAGGGCATACAAGGGAATAACTTCTCTCTACATATTAATGGATAGTTTTGAATTATTACTTCTTATTTGCACCATCTAAAGTTATCTCAAAGAAGTATAAAGTGTTGTTTTAGAGTAGATTATTGTCTATTGTGTGTTTATTTTTTATTGTGTGTTTTATTTATTGTTTTGTATTTTTATTATTTTCCTATGTATACCCTTGATTTGCATCCTAAAAAATAATTAATAAATATTTGTTACCTAACCCAAATAATGTGACTCTATTTATTACACCCCCTGATTTAGCCCCACTCAACTATTTGGTAAAGCATTAGGAACATAGTCTATGGAAGAAGAAACAAAAATCTTATCTTCATTATTAAACATTTGATCAACATTTTAATTTATTTAAAATATATAATAGGAATAAAGTAATTAATTTAAAACTAATCATGTGCATTAAGAATAATTTTACTAATGACATGAGGTCATCACTATAGTAAATACACTAAAAGATCAATTTAAAATCTCAAAATGGCAAAGGGCCGCCTTGGGTGGTAAGACCTCATTGAAATAATCCTTCGTATTATTTTCATTGGTTCCAAACCCTCATGGATTAGAGACTAAAAAATTACCATAATACAAGAAAATTTAACAATCTCAAGAGAATCTTAAGGTATCTTCCTAATAAAGGGTAATTTGTGAAATATTCATTGCAAGATTTTTGGCCTAGCTAACAATAGATTAAGGCTTAGAGTGGAATAAAATGTATCATTTTTGGTGATGTAAATGTCTAGTTGGTAGTATATCAATGTTTGAGCCTTCCATTTCCAAACCAACATGTGAAAAAATAATAACTTTCAGGAGTTATAAACACCTATTTCACCCCTATAAATATGTCATGGATTCAAAAGGAACTAGAAGATAATAAATCACTTTTCCCACACAAGTTGACCTCTTGAGGGAACTAGAACTCAGTATGTTATGTGTTGAAATAGACTTAAGATATTCATTATTCGTTGGTCATATTCAAATTATTTTCCATGGTTTATCTTCCTAAATATGTGGATTAGTACTTATGGTTCTAAACACTAGGCATCATTTTCCCTGCATAGTCACCATTTGTTGTGATCAACACATCCCTTTTCATAAAATAAAAGTGGACCTTTGTAAGACTAAAGTATCATAATTGTGACCCTTTATCAAACCCATCCAATTAAATATCTAAATAACTTGTTATATACCAATCTTTAAGATTTTTCTTGAGCTATAAAAAATCTCATTTTTTGTATTTAAATATATTATGAGAGCTATTTGTTTGAAAACATTAGTCCTACCATGCTTTTGAAGTGTTTTAATTCAATTACTTTTTGGGTGATAACTTTTTCCTATCAAAAATTCTCTAAAGAAGAAAGGGCCTAGATTCTTAGTCTTAGAGTCCATTTTCCACCCTCTTTGAGGTTTTCTTCTGACATGTAAGCAACCCTTACTTTATGAAACACTTTAAAAATAACTTAATATTTTATATGTTTTATAGGTCTTATAGTTCTTAGAGATTTATTAAATGCATGGGAGGCCCTATACAATAAGGGATCACCAAATATGCATGTGTACATAGAGTTAACATAGCTATTAGTTGCTTCGAAGACCTAATACAATTGGAGATCACCACATGTACATGTACACCCAAAGTTGTTAGAGTTATTATATGCCTAAAAAACTTGATACAATCAAAGATAACTATGTATACTCATGTGGCCATAGTTGTTACAAATTTCAAATACCTAAGAGGCTTGATCCAATCAAATATCACCATGTATGTGTACATATAACCCAAAGTTTTTAGAGCTATCAGATGGCTGGGAGGCCTTATCTAATCATAGATGGCCATGTGTACATGTATGCCTTGAGTTGTTAGAGTTCTTAGATGATCTAGAGGTCTGATCTAATTATAAATTTATACATGTACCTATACAAGCAAAGTTGTTATATATTTGATATGCCTAAGAGGCTCGATCTAATTAGATATCCCCATGTGTACCTATACACATAGAGTTTTTAAAGTTATCAAATTCCTAAGAGGCTAAAATATGGAATGTAATTTCTTTAGTTAAAGCACTACAAGAGGTGTTTATATATACATCAACAAGTGAGATTAAATCTCCTAATCTATAGGGGATTAAGACTCAAAATATAACTAGTCACACATAAGAAATATCACATATAACTAACCTATGCTACATGTAAATCAAAGGTGTAACTATACCATGATAAATTTATTACATATAGGCTAGGATATATTAATTATTCTAATATTACCCTCCTTAATTGATCATATCCTAAAGAGAAGAGAGAATTTCTGAATACCTCAAACTTATCATGTGTGACTTTGTGAAGACATCTACTCATTGATCCTAAGTAGGGAAACACTAGAGTTTTATGTTGTGCTATTGAACATGTTTGTGTATGAAATGAATTGGAACCTTTATGTGTTTGGTTCTCTTATGAAACACTAGATTATGAACAAGATGTAAAACACCTTGATTGTCACAATATAGAACTGTAGGCTAAGTTTGTGAAACTCCAAGTCCTAAAAGAATGTGATGTGTCCATATTGATTCACAAATAGCTCCTACTATAGTGCAATATTCTACCTCTATGTAATATCTAGATTCATAATTATGATTCTTAATTCCCCATGAAATTGGACCAAATCCTAGAAAAAAATGCAAATATAGAAGTTACATGATTTGCATCTATATATATTTTAAATAATAACTTATCATTATTTTTTTACTCTAGGTCATACTTAATTGTACCTATGATTTATATAAATACCTACTTTGTTTCTTTCCAATGTGTCACCTTTGGTTCTTACATAAATCGATAAAGATAGATGACAACATAGCTAATATCTAACCTAGTATATGTCAATTAAATGAGACTCCAAATCAAGTACTAATAGAGAGTTACATTTACTTCTAGGAATGGATCTATATGAGACAACTAAAGGATTGTCTACATGGTTGTTTTAATAGGATTGTAGTAAATCATCCTAAATTTATTGAGAAATGTCTTGGCATACTTCATCTGTGAAATAAAAAAGTAATGTTCCTTCTACCATACTTCCAAACCAATACAATAGTGTAGTATCCCAATATCTATCATGTCAAATGATTGCTTAAGATCATTCTTAGTTGTATTGATCATATTTACTATGATTCTAGTGATGACTAGATCATCGACATCAAAAATAACTATAATAACCTCCCCCTATGTTATTTGAGGTAGAGGTTAGGGTCATATGGACTCCTGTTGAATCCATGTTGTATAACATGATTATCAATATTGATGTACTAGGCTCAAGGATGCTATTTTATCCCATAAAGAGTCTTGATAAGCCTACACACCTTTTGTTTTTGATTAGGTACCACAAATCCTTCAAGTTGAGTCATGTAGACTTCCTATTACAAATATCCGTTGATAAAGACACTTTTTACATTTATTTGATGGACTTTCCACCCAAACTATGCAGTAGAAAAAACCATTCTAATAGTCTTTATCTTAGTCATTGGAGTAAAAGTCTCCTCATAGTTAATGCCTTCTTTCTGATCATACCTTTTTTCAACCAACCGTGACTTATACTTATCAATACTTATATATGATTTTTACTTGATCTTAAAGACCCATTTTCATCCTATCGGCTTATTTCATGGTGGAAGATCATCATGCTACCAAGTGTTATTCTTCATCAGCGACTAATATTCTACATACATGGCATCTTTCCAAGGTTTTGACTATAGGGCTTTTGTTACTATTGATGGCTCATAAGTTTCTTGAAAAATAATCATAAGGACCATATTAACCTCTTCTCAAGCCCTTCTTTGAATCCTCGATCTTGAAGTGGATGTATATGGTACTCCATTCAAGTTAACATCTCATATAGTACTCGTATACCATTTGGGCATATGCTGAGATGTAGGTGGTGGTGTTAGAGGTGCTATTTGACTATATTCCTTTTCACCTTAACCATCGCTATCTAAAAATATTACAATACTTTTGCCTGTATCATTTGCTTGTGTAGAAGTTGGATTGATTCCAATATTTTCATTAAACACTACATCTATGTTGATTAGTACCTTACTTTTTTCTATATCAAGGAGACTATATGCCTTTTATCATGCACTATATCCCAAAAAAATACATTTTTTTGTTTTTTTATCCAATTTATTCCTTTTATTTTTAGGAACATGCATGTATGCCATAAAACCAAAAACTTGAAGGTGAGTAACCTTTAGTTTATTCCCTATCCAAGCTTCTTGTGGTGTGATTCCATAAAGAGATTTGGTAGGTGACTTGCTCAACAAGTATAATGTAGTGTAACAAGCTTATTCCCAATATATATTAGGAAATTTTTCATCCTCAACCATGCTACAAAAAAATTCAATAATGACTTTGTTATGTTGTTTTACAACTCCATTCTACTGAGGTGAATATGGAGTTGTCAATTACCAACTGATTCTATTTGAACTAAGATAGGATGAGAATTATTTACTACTGTATTCCCTCCCTCATGATTTGAGTGTAGGGTCTTGATTTTACTACCAATTTCATTTTAACCCATGGCCTTTAATTCTTTGAAGACTTGAAAAGCTTGATCTTTATTTTTCAATAAATCCACCCACATTTTCTATGAGTAATCATCAATAAAAATTTGAAAGTATTTTTACCCTCTGAGACTAGGATAAAAATGTTTGCATATATTGGTGTGTACCAAATCCAACTTACCAAGAGATTGATATTCAGTATTTTTAAAGGGAGTTCTTTATTTTCCTACTAAGTAACTAGTATATATCAAAAGATTTATTGAGTTTGGGAAGACCACGAATCACATCCTATTTTCCCAATTCAACCAAATAATCATAATTCAAGTGACCATATCTTCAATTCCATACATTTCTTAGTTATATATATTTGACCACAAGGGTTTGATGATCATTTTGAAAAAAATCAAGCTAAAACATTTTTCCAATGTTGGAAGCCTTGGTAATTACTTTGAAGTGTCTAGATTTGTCTTTGATGTGGTAAAATATTTTATCATTTTAGTGATCAAATTCAACCATGAGGTTGTCATCAAGTAGTTGATTAATAGATAATTTTTTTTGTAAGTCCTGAAAAATAAAAAAACATTTGAAATGTTGCAATTTCTATTTCCAAGTTGAAGTTTGATGTCACCACTACCTTGTAATTTATATCAGGTATCATCTCCAAGTGATAAATTTCCATTTAATTCTATTTTGGTCAATATATAAGACCATTTTTTTCTCCCTATCATATGTCTAGTTACTCCTAAATCAGCATACTATATTGCACTTAGATGATTGGTAGACTCATGTGTTTGAGAAGCTAATCCATATTCCTCATTTGAAGAATCATAATAGTCAACAACATTTCCTTGTTGTTTAGGCTTGGAATTTTTTTGTTTCCACCTATTTTGTTGTTATGGTTTATTATTTTCTATTTGTGGTAAGTTATTAAGAGAAGGATTCTTGCTTGATGAGCCCTTTTGAAATGTGTTGTACCAATAATGCTTTAAGTCATGTCTTTGTATTCTAAAAATTTGACATGCTCTAGAAGAATGTAATTTGTTCCCTTGTTGGTTTTGTTGATTATTCTACTTTGGATATTGTTTTGTACCCTTCATAGGTTTCTTCCCATTTTGATTCGATGTGAGTGCATGCTCCTCATCTACTTCCTCTAAATTATGCAAAGCTTCCTCTTGTTGTAATAAATTTACCAACAATTCAAAGGTTGATTTTGGTCTAGTGAAATTTAAAGTGGTCACAAAGATCCTGATATGGGAGGCAGTTATCTAATTACTAGAGGGACCAAATAATCATCTATCACTAGTTTGCCCAAAGATTGAAGCAAAGCCCATAAATTTGTAACCCTTAAAGGGAATGCTTCTACTTTTTCATCTGATTTGAGATTGAGAGCATGTAATTAGATCTAGAGATACAATCTTTGATTCTGATTCTTTGCTTCATATACTATTTTAATTTTATCCCAAGCATATTTTGTATTTGTAGCACTTTGGATATGAGGTTTCACCTCATTCAAAACTCCAAACATGATTATTAACTTATCCTTTTTATTAGCTTTGTCATATTTATGTTGTTGATCAACATTTGTTTCATGTCAAACCCATGTTCCTTCTACCACTGACCAAATATATTAAAACTATAGATGTGTTTATAATTTTATTTTCTAAGTAGCGTAGTTATCATCATAAAGCAATTGTGTGTCAAGGAGGACAAAATGAGGTCTAGAACTAGACATCACAAAATGCAAGTTGTGTATGGCAAGAAAATACAAGTGTGTTTTAAGTGTGAAATAAAAATGTGAGGAAATGAAATGTGTATTTGAATTACAAAACTTAAGTTAAAAAAAATGCAAAAATGCATACACAAAGAAATCAAATTGCACACCAACACACAAAAGGATATCAGACTTTGAAAAAATGCATCAAAAAAACTAATGGAAAATTGAGGAAACTAGACATTAGTTTCAACTAAAAATGTGTCTGATGAGTTTACAACTTTATGTTCCCATTGAAATATGATTTAAGGTAAGGTGAGACAATATCCTTCCTTTGATGGTCTTTGAAATTATGAGATAAAAAATAACTTATTAGCTTGCACAAATACAAAGGTTGTGACTCTTTTTTATTCAAGTAATTGCACCAATGGATTGATAACATGTGCCAATTAAAATTTTCATCCTCCTAGGTGTAAGATAAACAAGTTTTATGGGTTCTCCATGATTTACAAGAGTATTGTTTTTAATCAAAAAACAATAAAAAAAATAAACACATTAAATATCCTCTCCTAGGATAATATGTGTTCACCACTTTTGGAAAACCATCCATTTTATTAAAAAATCAACTTGGATTTAATAAACCTCCCCACAATTTTATTATTATAATGTTGTTTTTATTTAAACAATAATAATCAAAATAGCCCTAAAAAAGATACCATAACTTGATTTTTATTTATCCACATGAATGGATGTGTGGTAGCTAGGAAATAATAATGGCTATCTTGACATTGATATAAGACTGCAAAGGGTTGATACAAGATTGTAGGTAGATATACACTCTATCTAGACTCTTGGCATGGTCATAATGGGAAATATCAGGTCATGGATGGGACATTAGAGGTTGGATGGCTTTTATTCTTTGATTTATGAACTGTAGGTTGAATCAAATGTGTAGGAACATGTGGACCATTATGTAAGGCTTATAGAGGCCATGGGTTGGTCTTAGAGTGATTGGGCACTCAATGCTATTCATGTAAGTCTTTTGGAGTTAATGTAGACTTGAGAGACATTTTAGATCTTGATTTTCACCATAGAGTATTTATTGGCCTACATTAAATCTTAGAGGAGGTCAATGATATGTCTTTCAAGATTGATTAATCTATGATATCTCCTTTGGGTGCCTTAGAAATTTGATCTGATGGTTTTAACTAACTATGAAAGATGATGGAGGTTGTTCTACACTAGGGGTGCCTCAATGGTCAAATTTATATTTTAAAACTCTTTTGATGGGTTGTATATCTATGATTTAAAGAAGGCATGGACTTGTGTGGTACATGAAATTAGTTGAATCCATCAATGACTAGTTGGTTGGGTCGTTAATTTAGATGGGGAATTGTTGTTCATGTACTATGGTTGAGCTAATGGGATCCCAAACCTACAATACTCCCAATACAAAATACTTTTAAAAATATTCAAAATAAGAAACATCAATTTTATTTAATGTCCTCCATACAATATAATACTAAATTCATGGATTCCATAAAAATCACAAAATTTTAGATCTAAAAATTATTACTTAGTAGTATTAATAGATCCTCAATGCTTCAAAAAGAAACATTAAAATCAAACCCTCATAACAATATCAAAATATGATAGAATTGTGCCTAGATTTTAAATTTTGAAAAAAAAATGGATTTCCTTGCATGACAAATTTTTTCTTCCATAATTTGTTAGAGTTTTAGCATGGGATGGTAGAAATTAGAGTAGCATACTACTATCAAGCCTAGCACAAACTTATCTCTTGATCTCTACCTTATCTCCACCACTTTAAAATCACCTCAAGCTTACCTGCTCTGATACCAAATGAAATATGGAATGGAATTGCATTATTTAATGCACTATAAGAGGTGTTTATTTATACATCAATAATTGAGATTAAATCTCCTAATCTATAGGGGATTCAAACTCACAATGTAACTAATCACATATAGGAAATACCACATCTAACTAACCTATGCTACATGTCAATCAAAGGTGAAACTACACCATGAGACATTTATTACATATAGGTTGGGATAAATTAATTATTCTAACTAAGGCCTAATCTAATTACAGATCACCATGTGTACCCATACACCTAGATTTGTAAGAGCACTTGAAAATTCCTCTCCACATCAAACCCATAATGCCATCCCTCTACGTCTTAGTACATGTAACACTTCTCAAGATATAAATGTATCTCAAGTACCAAGAGGGAAAAAGTTTGGCATGTGCTTGCCACATTCTATACATTTATTAGTGCATTTGGGTGGTTGGTAATTTGACACATGGAAATGTCCCATCACTTCCAACCAGTCTAATTAAGGTTGATTGTGAATAAAAATAGATTTCAACAAAAGGAAAAATGAATATTCTAATATAAATTTATCAACTTAGAGATTAATTCACATATCATGAGCTACCAACATAATTATTATAGAAATATCCATAGCCATATATGGTCCCATCAGAATTTAGCTCACTATTATTTGTTTTGCATGATACAAATCATTTAGAGCCCTCTACTAATTGGTTCTTGAAACTCAAAAACATTTATACAAAAGTCTTCTATGGTATAAGAGTGATATTTAGAAATGACAGCATACACATCTAATCCCAAGATAAATTAAGATTTTAGGGATAATAATTTCATATAGGGCTCATGCACTTCAAACACTATAACGAAATATTCAATATAATTTAAGATATTCAAAATCCCAGTAGCAATGATGAGCTAGAAGAGGATGATGTTAAGTTTACAAGTGACCTAATATCCTCAAATACTCATGCATATAAAAATATATGACCAAGCCTAAATTCTTCCCTAGTGATGATCTCTTCTCTAACTTGTAGACACCCCATTTTGGCCACAACTATGTTCTAATTAGACTTCAGATTGATTTCTATAAAATAGTGCAAATTAAGCCTAGGAATCACTGAATGTCCCAATTTCCTCTACACATCAGACATTAGTACCCAAAATCATGTTGAGGCATCCCTATTTGAGGTATTATATTATATGAAACAATAACCTCTTACAAATTCATCTCTAGTCAAGTTGAGACATATTAAATTCATAGATTGGCCTTTAGACCCTTTAAGTGCAAGACTTAAACAATTCCTAAAGTGCAAAAATGCTAAGTAGAATGAAGTAACTAAGAAAATCAAATTAAATTATCAAGTTTATTTTCATGTTTAATTAGTGAATTTTTAAAAAAATAAAATAAATTACAATAAAATTGAGGTCATGATGATGTCATCATCCTCAAAGTCAAGGAATTAAAATTATCTCCATTAAAGCCTTAAATTCAGAAATGAAGAGCCATTCTTAACAAATGGGATCTCTATACCAAATATTAATTTCTTGTCCCTTATTTAATCTAACCATAGTTAGATAAAACCTGAATACACTTGGGTTAGGGTTAGTTTGAAAGGGTATAAATATATGTGTCAAGGTCTTTTTAAATGGAGCTTTTTTATGTAATGTTATAATATTCAATTATTGAGATACAAATCATTCATGTAAGGTTATAATTCACAACTATTGATATATTTATAAGCCAAGCCAAAGATAATCCAATCCAAATAGTGCCAAGGAGATAAGTAAAAATGAAGTAAGGAACACCATTATCAAATACTCTTTGAACAAACAACCAAGCACATTCATCCATAGCCAACATGCAACTCTTGCTCTCAAGGAAGGTAAATAATACTTGTTTTGTCTTCTATTATTAATTACTTGCATTGTTCTCTTACTCTTTGAATGTCTAGGCTTGAGGTGTTAGATTTATTAGTGTGTTTTTATTGGTTTTTATCATACTAACACTTGAATAACTCCTCTCTTGGATTCCTATCTTGCATAATGGCCTGCCTAATGGGATTGCACATCCCACATGCATAATGAGAGAATCCTTGGACCTACTTAGAGCTAAGAATCTTTCATTTTAGACCTTAATTTATTTTTTTTATCTAACTTTTCCTTGTTGGACTTTGACTAGAAAAATACAAATTTGTGATTGTGAAACTATGAATTTGGTGAGATAAACTATGAAATCATTGATTGAAACTATGAAATCACCTTGGTAAATCATCAAATCATCCTAGTTTAAACTCAAATTTATGAAACTATAAATTTAGTAGAGAAAGATGAGAAATCATCAAGTAAAACTATGAATTCATTCTATAGGAAACACATCTTTTCCTTTGCTTTTTTGGTTAAATTACAAAATTATTTAAAATCTATGAAATTATATTTTTCATTTGAAAAATCATCTTTTTCAATTGAAAAATTGTTATTTGAAGTGGTAAAATCATAATTTAGAGTAGTAAAATCACATTTTCAGGTTGTGAAATCATCATTTTTGGCAGTGAAATCATTTTCTAACTATGAAATCACAGGTAAACTATGAAATTACAAGTCTCCATGTTTCTATTTTTTTAATAGGTTTTTACCACAATTGTAAAATTAACAAGTTAGATTGAGAAATAAATAGATAAATTTATGAAATCATTCAAAAAATATAAAATCTCTCACATAAAGTCTATGGTTTTTTCTAGTTTTTTGAGTTTTTTTATGCCTAAACAATTTCACAATTCACATTTTATTGCGTAACTATCAAATCATTATAGAGAGTTAACTTTTATGATTTGACCTTGATTTAAGCATAAATTAATCCAATAACATTTTTTACATATAATTGATCCAAGAAAGAAGAAGTTTAAGTGTTTTTGAATCATTTTTTCCATTTTGTAAAGTTAAAATTCACAACAAAGGTTAAAATTCATTCAAATTTGGTTAAGTTGCTTAGAAAACACTTAACAATTTGCCCTTTAGCATTTCCAAGTTTATTGTACAAAATCAAACATAGCCAAGGGGCTAAAAATTTCAAACACATTTTAATTTGGTGTTAGTAAAAAGAACCTACATCTTAGTTAGAGCTCCTAAGAGATTTTTTAATTCTTATTTATTATTTAGCTAGTTTCAATTTCTTAGATTAAATTCTTTTGATTTTTTCAAATAAAAAATATAGTGTATATGCTCTCCTCCTATACCCTTTTAGGGTACTCAGGGGACCAAAATCACTTAGGTTATTGTCATTGTTTGATAAGTCTTGTTGAAAATAATGCCATATATGCTCTCCCCAAGCTTTGAGTGACTTGGGTGATTCAAAAGTGACATATAGAGTCTTTCCATTTTCATTTATTTATTTGTATGCATTTGTTTTGTGGGCAAGAGTTCATCACCTCCCCATGAGTTCTTTAGGGGTGCATTGACTTTGGGTTTCATCTCCCAGCATCATACTAACCCCACTCCATGGTAGGGTATATAAATTAGGGCACATGATACTAGGATTTCTAGGGATCTGAGAAAATAACATCTCTGATCCTAATAAAAACCCAAGTCATATCTTGATAAATATCAGATGCTATTAAGTAGTACATGGTTGGAGTCACTATGCAAAGGAATAGACTCTTGCATAGTAATTTGGTAGGTATGAACCCAAGTAACATGATTTTTCCCTTGTCTTAGCCACACTTGGGACCATCTAATTTGTTATAAACTTATATATATCTAATTAACCACATTTGTTGTAGAATTTATTGCCAAATGTCAAGTGTTCCTCACTCTAAGTTCATTCCATATACCAATGTTTGAGAGACAAAAGGGATGTAAAAACTCTACCTACACTTGTTATTTAATTTTTGATTTAATACTTAATTCCTCAAAAGTATTGTTATATTAGTGGAAACTTTGGCAGAAGCTATGTAAAACCATGTCATTTTAAGAGATAGGATAAGCCATTTGGGTTACTTCTATTTTCCTTGATTTACATGTGTGTTTTGAGACTATAATTTATTTGTTTATTCACAAATTTAAATGTGTCATAACCATCACATGATTTTATCACACTTTCATCTAAGAGGTGTTATTCTTCCCATTTGGTGTCACAATTTTGCCTTAGACTTTTTATACCAAAATATTTGTGTGTGTCACTTGTTTAAACAAGGAATCATTTTGCTACCCATTTCATCCCAAACATTTTCTTTGAATTTTTTAATCTAAAACCATTGGCATAACATTTGATTTAAGGGGCATCATTATACTACCCATGTTATTCCAAAATGTTGCCTTGTTTCAAACCAAGTTCCAAATCATGTGCACCTTTGGTCTAGAAATGGTGTCTTTATGTTGTCCATTTGGGTGTATGATGTTTTACATTTGAAAAATCCAAGTCTTTTAAACCAATTTTAGAAATTGTCTTATGAAGTTTAGATTCAACATTTATTGGTATACACCCAGGTCTTGCTTAATTGTGATTCGGGTGTTTACCTCTCACCTTTAGATTGTGTAAAATGGACTAAACCCTTATTTGATTTAAATCCCCTTTTGCCTAGATATAATAAGTGGTTTATATTTGTGTGTCTTGAGTAAATTTTTTTCCTTAAAACTAATGTTGAAAGTCACATTTTCAGTATAACTCTAAGCATGATTAGTTTACATTGGATCCTTGCTTATCACTTAGGCTTGAATGCTTTACTCATTGCTCTTATTTTTTATTACTTGAGATTTAATTTCCCAATTAGTTTTAGGCATTTTCCTAGAGTGAATTTTTTATACCAAGGTCAATTTTGTTTTAAAATCCATGTGTTGAGATTGAGTCAAAGTGTTTTAAATTATTTTCCATAGAAGTTAGGTTAATTGTAAGATTTTAACTCAACCTAGTTTATTTTAAAAGTCTAGCATTGTGCCTTCTTACCAAAGACCTAGCATAGCCTTAGAGTTTTTTGACCTAATTTATTTTAAAGTTATGCCTTATTACCAAATACCTAGCATTGCCTCTAAGTTTATAGATTTAGTTCATGCCTTTTAAAGTCTAGATTTGTGCCTTTTTACCAAAGACCTAACACATTTTCATTTTAGACCTAGATTAGAGTTGTTCTAAACACTTTGTCAAGACCAAGATTTAAATTTGCCTTTTATTTGACCATTTATGTTAAATACGTTAGAGTATTGGAGACATTTGAGACTAAGTTTACCATTGATAGTTTTGGAAAAGGGATCAATTCTAGGCCAAGTTTAAACCATTTCCAAAAATAGACCAATTTTTACATTTAGACCAAGTTTCAAGATGTACCAAGCATCGACCAATATTTTTAGACTATGTTTTAAGAATTTTGTGAACTCTATACCATTTTCTTCATGAGATGTTAGTTATGGATTTGGATATGCCTCACTACACACATAGTGGGACCATGTACAATCCATATTATGAAAGAATCATCACAAATCATGCCTTTGTTCAAGACCCATATTGTGATGATGTAGTTTGGGACATGGATTCATATCCCCCTTATATAACTCAATATGTATATCAAGGCCAAGATCCATTATCATAATACTTGGTTAGTATACGTCATTATCCAATGCAGGAATAAGAATATATAGCTCAATACCTTACTAGTGTTCCATCTATTATCAAACATGTCCAACAATAACCTTACTATGTTACTATGCCATTAACCTATGACCCATACTTGTTCAATCATCACTTTCTTGAAAATAAGGACAAGTTTTTTTTAGATATGTAGAGGTAGGAGACAAAATTTTAGAATATTTTCCTTATGAAAACATACCTAGTCTAGTTAGAGTGCCTTGTAATGTACCTTATACTAGGACCATTGAATAGACCTATATTAGTTACCATCAAACACTCATGCCAATGCCAAATCAAGATTTGAATATTATTACTAAGGTAAAAGGACCCATAACAGACCAATTTGTGCAAATGTAGTAAGCATAACAAAATTATCTTAATTTAGTGCAAAATTTCAATGTTGTGGCCATATCAAATACCCTGCTTATAGATCTAACTCCTTAAACAAGAGTGATATTTAATTTTTTGGGTTGTACAAATCTAAATGTGGAGCCATTTTCCCAAAGTAATTTGGTATGTGACATGTTTAATGTCCCATTCATTGGGGAAGTGATTTTGTCTTATAATCAAGACCATGTGCCAAACACTTTGGATAACATGTAAATGTCTTTGAATTTAATCCAAAATAGGTTAAATGCACCAAAAAATAATCCACAAAAAGTGCCTCTTTCCAATACCAAGAGTGATTCACAATAATTAGGGTAGGAATGCCTAGTTCCCAACCATAATAGGTTATTCCCATTCCTTAAACAACTACTTATTCAAGTAGGCAATAGTAGGGTGAGACTAATAAGGACTTACCTAATGTTTTACCCCAAAAAGTGGTGAATGTTACCCTAACCTGATAGGTGACGACTAATATTTTATGGCCATAAACACATACCAATTTACCACTTAAATAAAGGCAAAACACTATGCTAGCTTAATAGGTGGAAATAAATCTTTCACCTTAATAGGTAGTGATAATTGTTCCACCACAATAGACATAGAAAAATATACCTCAACAATCATAGACATTGTCGAGTCAATGATGTGTTCCTATTAGTCAATAAAAAATTCCAAATACCCAACAAGCATCTAGTTTACAATAGGTATTTGTCTAAAAAATAGGTGCCAACATCTAGCAGGTACCTATTAGGAAATAGTTTTTTTTTACCCAAAATATGCCATATATTGAAAGATATGGCCTTGGTCAACATTAAGTACTATTTATACATCTAGGTTTGAATAGTCTATAATAAGTTCCTACTCAAACTCAATAGGCACAATATATTCCACAAAACCACATACTTCCATAACAACCTCAATTCCCTCAGATTCAAAGACATATTATAAATCCAAACTAGAATATTTATGAATAGTGCATGCAGTATTGGTAACCTAATCCCAATGCATGGATGCATATTATGACTCGATTGGTCCATCAAATTAACATTCCATAATAATCCATTCCTACACTATACCCTGGTTAAGGTAATCCACCTTTGATCCCCAAACTATAACCACAACCAATTGTGTCATCAAGTTTCTTAGCCCAAGAATTGAAACAAATGAAAGATACAATTACATCTATTTAGATGGGAAAGTATACTAAAACTTTAAAATTGGATGATGTGTATTCATACTTGTTTAACATGAATTATATCCAAATACCATTTCTTTTGGGTTATGAGCCACCAAAATTTGACAAATACAAGGGTAAAGAAGACATTAGGGAGCATTTAAAAGAGTTTTTGTTATCACTTTCCATCTAATGGCCTATAGTGACATATACCTACTTCTTTTCCCTCAAAGTCTCACTAGAAAAGCCTTGGAGTGGCTTCTTAAGTTACCGAAGAACTTAGTATTTGACTTTGATGATATTTTAGATAATTTAGTACAATACTTATCTTATAATCTTGAACATGAGATTTTATTAGTTGATTTGAGTCAGGCCAAGTAGAAAGTTATTGATAGCTTTGTAAGTTATTTATAGTATTGGAGAATTCTTGGTATTCACTTCACCCATAATATACTAAATAAATAATTGGTAGTTATGTTTACCAAAGATTAGTATAGTGAAATATATTACAACTTGAAGCTTTAATGTGGTCACACATTCAAGGAGATCATTGAAAAAGGTATCTAGATTGAAAAGGCCCTTATCAATAAAGAGATTATCAAGTTATCTTATTCAAACAAAAACCAAAATCTAAGACCATGTCAAATCCCTATCCTAGTGTATATTCAAGCATTTACACCCACTCAAGCTAGTAATTATAAAAAACCTAAGTGTATAGCCACAATAAGAATGTTTTTAGTAATGGATTCATGATTTGAATCATGTTCAAATGGTGTAAACACTATATACTTGGCCTCTATAACTTATTCCACAAATGAAACCTATCTATCAAGTGTATTTTATGCCTCAACCTATGCCATTTTCTCAAATGATATAACCAACACCTTTGTAAACTCTTATTCCAAGAAGAAGACCCACTCTTAGAGTCTTTAGTGACCTTGGTGAGCCTTTTTAAGTAGTGTTTCAAAAATTATCTAGACCAATATGATTAGTTGTCTGATTCCAAAGCACTTTCCTAAGGGGATACCTTATCTAAATTGGTATAAAGAGCATGAGTTTTATGAATACCATTATGTTCACATCCATTCTATATTTATTTGTGTGTAATTGAAGAACCTCATGGATAATATGTTGGAAAATAGAGAGATCAAGTTAGATAATAGAGTATCTAATTCTAATAAAAACTTAGGTATATACAAAAATCCTTTTACATAACATAAAAATACCAATCAATAAAAGCAATAATGAAAACCATAACCACATCAATAATAGAAACAATAACAGTATCAACCATAAAATGGATGGAATTAAGGCCAAAATGACCCTAATATCCAATAGACATATCACATAGTTACACATGACTAAAATAAGGTTGTAGGTTATATTGAGGGTGGTAATGTGTTTATTGTTACCATAAATCCTAAATCAAATTCTAACCAAGACCATTACTTAAAAATACCCATCAGCTTACTAATGTTGGTAATCCTTCCTTGACTTGTGACCACATCCAAGTGCAATAGCAACCAAAGATTACCAGCTTAGGTCCTTATACTAGTAACTCTTCATTACCATGTGACTATAGCCAAGTGAAATTTAAATCAATAATAAACCTCTATGGCTCATCTCCATCATTTTATATCTAAAATAGTCCTATACCCAATCTAGATTGTGAAATCACAACTCAGTGGTATAAAGTCACCATTCCAAGCCCACAACCCTCTACCAACGAGCCAATCCAACCCATTATGTTGGCTAGGAGTAAGCCAATTACCATTATTAAGGAAAAAGTGTATTATATTATGGAACAAATCCAAAATACACCCTCAAAAATATCCATTTTATATTTGTTGTATACATCTACCATCCATAATAATATCCTTACTAAACTCCCAAAACAGTCCCAAGTTCCCATTCACATTACACTAGACAAATTTCAAGATTTAATTGGACACCTAGCCCCAATCCAATAGTTGACCTTCAACCAAAGTGATATGTCATCCTTTGGCCCTCTACATAATAAACCATTATACATTGAAGTTGTTATTGTTTTTATGCAATTTCGCTTTCACATTCAAAGAGAGAAAATGAGAAACTTAAAGAAATGGTCAAGGTTTGTATGTACCTGGATATAGTCTTCAGCGTTGGTAGTCATACCGGCATCAGTTTTTGGGGTTTGTCGACGTCGGTTAGTCTACCGATGTCAGTTGGGGTAATGACCGGCATCGATCAGGGCAGTGGTCTATAGTCGAAGTCTGGGCAAGTTTTGGTCTATGAACGGGTCTGTGGATAGGTCTGAGACAGAGTTTGGGCCTGGTTAAATGGTTTGAGGGTCTGGGTCTGAGAGTCTGGGTTTTTGCAGGCAGAAAGGATGGTCTGAAAGATGCCCAGACAGAAGCCAGGAACAACAAGAAGAAAGAGTTCTCTGACAAGGTCTATGGTCTGGTTGAGGATAGCTGAGTCTATTTCATAGCATTTGGAAGCGATAGCTAGAAGACATAATGAAAACACAAAAGAAAACTTACCTGTGGTATGCTGAAGAAGTGCCGCAAACTGGTACTTATTATTGGTGCCGCTTGTGTGAAATTCCTTTTTGCTGGTGCAGTTGTTGAGGTAGAGTCTCTATTGTGTATACCTGAGGGAGATAGTGAGAAGTCTGGCTGAGAGGTTGGCAGAGTGACAGGGTCCAAGAACGGATTGATGATCAGGCGGATGTAAAGATTCCAGAGTCTT
This sequence comes from Torreya grandis, assembly GCA_037957365.1. Classification (NCBI taxonomy): domain Eukaryota; kingdom Viridiplantae; phylum Streptophyta; class Pinopsida; order Cupressales; family Taxaceae; genus Torreya; species Torreya grandis. Next base: position 107,994 of record JARHVA010003661.1, on the reverse strand, counting down.
TTGATGCGAGAGAGAGACTAAGAGAGCCCAAGAGGAGAGACAGATAATGGATGAGAAAACTGTTATGAAAGGTGCCAACACCGGCAATATCACCGATGTCGATCGACAGTTGACCGACGTCGGTGGCTAAAAGGCCAGAGAAAGGCTAAAAATAGCCTTTCATCCATTTTCCAACCGCTGGGTTAGCTAGTCTGAGGGAGAAACGGTTGAAGGGGATGAAAATGGGCAAGAGGAGAAGTTGGAATGGGAGTCTAGGTCATGAAGGGAATCCAAGAAGGGTATCCTAGGGTGGCGAGGTGGCAAGGAGAGAGGAAAAGGAGCTTTATTAATTTAAAATAGGATATTTATTTCAAATTAATAAAACATGGGCTAGGAGTGGTTAAGTGGATGAGAGGGGGTCAAGGGGGCAGAAAGGACCAAGGGGTAGACACGATTTCGGTGTCTACATTTGCCCCTTTTTGTCTTGTTAGTTGTTCTAGATGAACTGCAAGACAAAAATAGGAGTTGATTGCCCCAAGTGTGGGATAAGGTCGATTTCATCTTGTTGGTTGTTTAAGTGAACTGCAAGACAAAAACAAGAGGGTTGGGTTGCCCCAATTATGGATGAGGTATTCCCCCTCAAAGCAGGAGTCGAGGGAAGGGAACCTAAAATTGGGTGCTGATTTGACAGAAAGTGGATGAAGATGGGGTGAGGGTGAACACTGTAAAAGTCATGATTGCACGTATACCACTTCACGAGATGGTCAGGTCAAAGTGTCACAAGTCAAGGGTCAAGGAGTGCCAAAATTGAAATAACCAGGCCCCAGCATTTAGTCATCTGCTGATCGGGTTATTCAATCAAAGCTAAAGCTCCAAATGGTCATCGTGGTCCAGGTATCCCAAGCTCAGGAAGTGCTCCTAGAAACACGAAAAAGTCACAAGTAGTGCGGAACAACCGGCTGGCAATCCTATACTTGTGAGGGTCTAAAAATAGTCTGCGCACAATTTTTCTAACCAGTCATGGGATAACATACATGCAAAAACAACCAAGGCAACATTGTCTTGGAAGTGGTCAAAGTCAGAGGAGATAGGCATGATCTCCAATGGTCATTGGTCGAGGTGGAAGAATGGATGAAAGGATGTGGCTGAGCTAACCTCAGAAGACCCCATGTCAACTGAGTGCTGCCTACATAGCCCCTGTGGAAGGGCCTCAGGCCAATGTAGTTCTCCCTAAAAGGGAGGAAGAGTCAAAGGTATGGATTGGTCTTGGTCGAGGTCAAGGTCATGGTCAAAGAAGAGAAGGTTTATCCATCAGAGAGACAAACAAACAGAGGGTGGTCAAGCTAACCCAAGATGATGTCGATCATCTGAGTGTTGCCTACATAGCCCCGATCATAGGGCCTCAGACCAATGTAGTTCAGACTAAGGGTCCGAGTGGTAGACAGGTTGTCAAAGTGGTTGATAGATTGGTCTTGGTCATGATGAATAATGAGGGTAAAAAGATGATGTTGCAACCTTTTCCATATTGTGTGATGGTGTATTCTGCAACATTGGTCGAGGGGTCTTCCATCCCTAGCAATTTTCCATAGTCGTGATGGATGTATGTTAAAAATGAATTGAGGTCTATTTATGCTTCAGCAAGTATTTGTTTATGCTTAACATAAATTGTGTTGGGTCGATAGTTTCCATGCGTATTGGTGTCCATAGAAACTATGTGAATGAACTAGGTCGTGTCGATAGTCTGAAAATGTTTGATTGGTTTGGTTTGGGTAGATAATGATTTGGTTGGATGCGTGACCAAGATGTGTCAAAAGTGAAAGGTGAATTACTCTTTCATTGACAAGGACTAGAATGATGGCATAGATAGGGGTTATTAGAACCAAGAGCCCCATTCAGGCATGATGTCGTTGACCAGTGTTGTGCTAAAGAAGTAAGCGAATCACTTAACGTTAAGTGAGCTCAAAATCCCTTGAGTGTGTAGGGGTGATAGGATTGATATGAGATGGAAGGGGGAACCCTTTTTGGTAGGAACAACTTTGCCCCTTTTATAGGTGGCCCCGAGAATGACTATAGACAAGTCCATGACTCTAAAGTTTGTCAGTCAGTTTTTTTTTTTTTTTTTTTTTTTTGTTTTTTTGTTTTTTGAAGGTAGACTGATCGATGCGAGAAGCCTGCGATGAGATATTGTCTTGCTTTGTGGTCATGTCATGAAGCTGATCGATGCGAGAAGCTTCTAAGATAGTGTTGTATATGTAGCAAAATTTATGCATAGCCATCCTTCGAGGGAGTGGTCTATATTCTACTTTTTATGTTTTTGATATGACTTTGGCCTAGCTGTCCTTCAAGGGAGTAGTCTAGTAAATAAAGCAATGATGATGCAGCTGTCCTTCAAGGGAGCAGTCTACATTTATAGTTTTATGACCTTGGAATATGCATCCCATTTTTATATATATTTGATTGATTTGTTGACTGGACTTTTGGTCATGGACTTGACTATAGAGGTTTAGAGGGTTTCCCTTTTATTAGGACAAAGCATTCATGTTTGCCAAAAGGGTTAGGATTGAGGGTTGAAAGGAGATAGGAATGATGGTGACAGGGACTGCTCAAGGGATTGAGCTCAAGTTAAACGTTAAATGAATAATTACTTGACTAACAGTGGACTGGTCAAAGAGGCAAGGCATAAAGGGGCTCAGGTTTTGACAAAGTCCTGATCCATGCTGGTGTTATGATGTAAGGTCCGAGTCAATTGGGAGCAAACTTGCACCATTTGCTTCGTTCCAAATTGGTCACATGTTGATTGATGTTGAAGGAGTTGGTCAATGTTTGGTTGAAGTTTGGCGTCAATGTTGAAGAAGTTGGTTGATATTTGATCAAGGTTTGATTGAAGTCGGTTTGAATGTTTGGTCGAAGATGGACTGAATGTTTGGTTGAGAGCGGATCGACGGTCTGGTTGAGGTTGGGTTGATGGTTTAGGACTAAAAGAGTGATTGATATGTGATCGAGACTGGGTTGAAAGGTTGGTCGGGGTTTGGATGAAAATTGAATTCCCCCAGCAGCTAGGGAGAATGTTTGATAGATTGATGAAGGTCAGTTGAGGCTTGGTGGCTAGATTGACTATGTTGATGTCGAATAAGGGGGTTAAAGGAGGTGAAGGGACCATAGTCTGGCGTGGAGATCCCGATTTAGGTGACGAGGTTGGAGAAGCATAGGTCGGTGTTAATGATTTGTTGAAGGGGTGGTCAAGAGGATCCTTGATGAGAAGGGAATCCTTTCTCCATTGTTGATGAATGACAACTTTAAGAGCGCAACAACACTCAGTGTCATGTCCCGAAGTGTGATGATAATGACAGAATTTAGAGTTTTCAAACCAAGATGGTCTTGATCTGGGAGTTGATGAGTGGGGCGGTGTTGAAGGTTTTCAGATAATGTGGTCGAGAAGAAGGGTGTCATTCCCCAGACATTGGTGAATGACAACCTTGAGGGCACAACAATGGTCAGTGTCATGTCTAGGTGTGCGATGATACGCACAAATTTGAGTGTCGTCAAACCAGGGAGGTTTTGGTCCGAGAGATTGATATGGTCTAAGAGGCAAAAGATTGATGCGAGAGGACTGCAACAAGTGCCATAACAGCAAGGCATAAGAACCTGCTAATAGATCTGGATGTCTTATTGCAGTGGAGGTTGGTGACTTTGGTTTAGGAGGCATTGGTCGATGGATTGGAAGAGATATATGTCTGATGGGTTGAGAGGATAATGGAGGCAACTTGCCTCTGTGAGGTATGGGAGTAGGAAGCACCCCTATTAAAGTGGATGGATGCGGGCCCAAAATAGAGGGCAATAATGAAGGTGGGGGAAGGATCCTCCGGTGTGGTCTAGTGGCTTTCTTTATTTTGGGTTGAGGGTCACCTTTGTGTGAGGCGAGGTTAGATGCGGGTTTGAGTTCAGATATGGATGGAGGTGAGTGAGATGTAGCAATCTCAGGCAAAAGGCAAGAGAAAACCGTGACTAGGTCTTCTTCGGTCGAAATGGATGGAGAGACTGGTTCTTCTCCTGGTGGAGAAGAAATAAGAGAGTGCAGCTCCTCAAGAGGGCAGGAGGCAGGGATGATTGTGCCTTCTGCTTGTAGTTGAGGAGTAGGCAAGGTAGGGTCTTTGGATGAAGGTAGGATTAATGGTGTTGGCATGGTCAAGGCATCCTCCAATATAAGGGAGGTAGATGGAGGACTAATAGGAGAAGAAAATTCTTCATCCTGTGATGGAGGAGGTTGGTTAGGGACAAGAGGCAAGATAGTGTTGATTGTGTGAATGTTATGGTCATGAGAGTCATTGGTCATGGTTTGGATGTTGTGTTGAGTAGGTGGATGGTTCGGAAATGGTTGTTTGAAAATGTCAATGTGTTGGTTGGGTGGGGCATTCGGGTTATCTAAAATAAGATCCCCCTTGTCGATCATGTCTTGGATGATGTTTTTGAAGGTTTGGCAATTGTCGATGTCATGGTTGTGGACGCGGTGAAAGTGACAGAAGTCGGCCTCCCTATACCATGTAGGGATGGCTTTTGAAGGGTCGAATTGAGGTGGTCAGATTGGAGGGAGATTGAGGACCCCTTGCTTGACAAGTTTTTCCAAAACGGAAGCGTATGATTCTCCAAGCGGAGTGTATGAACGCTGGATATACCGTTGTTGGAATTGTTTGGTGATGCTTGAAGATATTGAAGGTTGAGAGTAATTGGTTGTCATCGAGGATGGTGATCTAATGACCACAGTGTTGGCCACTCCTTTGGACTTGGATTTGGTAGAAGAAGAAGGTCTGGAAGAAGAATGGTCATTGGTTTTTGCGTTGGTATTACACAATTTGACCTTATCCTCTTCAAGGGTGCGGAGTTCAAGCTTTCGAGCCATGGTGAAAGCTTTGTCAAAAGTGTGGAATATTTGGATCCGCAAGGTAGAAGAGATGTATTTAGCACATGCTTGAGAAAAGAGCTCAATGAGCTCAGGTTGAGGCAAGGAAAAGGAGAGTTGGTTAATCAGGCTTCTTCAATGGGTGACAAAATCGACTATGGACTCGTCGTTGAATTGCTTGATGTAGTAGAGGTCTGTGATTGAGACTTGTTTGGTGATGTTGATAGAAAAATGGTTGAGAAATAATTGGGCAAGTTGAATGAATGAAAAGATAGAATGTCTGGCAAGAGAGCCATACCAGTCAAGGGCAGGGCCAGCAAGGGACATAGGGAACGTGCGTAAAAGTAACGCATCGTCATGAGCAATAAGATAGCAGGCATGTCTGAATGCCCGTAGATGTTGTTGCAGGTCCTCCTTACTCTGAAAGTGAGTGAATTTAGGAAGCTCCCACTGGTTGGGGTATGGTCGAATAGGGACGAAAGGATGGATGGGCTCGTTGCAAATCTGGTCGTATGACAGGACATTGCTTGAACTAGAAATAGAAGCCTCAAGACTGGAAATTTTATCCATTAGCATTTTAATGAGATCTACTGATGGATTGACGGGTGGAGCACCCCCTAGATTATAAGGTGCTTGAAAGATATTGGGAGGGGCATATGATGTAGTCGGTTGTACCAGTAAGGGTGAAACGTACGGATGACTAATCGTAGGGATAGAAGAGGAGACTAAGGGTGGTTGGATTATGGAAGTAGAAGGCATAAGTTGACTAGGTACCACCAAAGGTGGTTGCATGGCGGCATTGGCAAAAGGGGAGATAGACACTCCTACATTTATGGGTGCAAGAGTGTGCGGGGTCGAGACAATCAAGTTCTGGTATGTTGTTGAACTTGGGTGAATTGCATGTGGTTGAGGGGGTAATGAAACCCTGATGGAGGTCGGTCCAAAAATAGATGAGGAGGCCAAACTTTGCATATTGGCCATGGTCGAGTTAATGGTCGAGGCAATAGGCTGAGTCATAAAGGGTTGGGTGGCGAATGATGTCGATGTCATCACCGCTTCACCCAAAAGGTCTCGCATTGGGTTCCTCACGAGATAGTGTTAGAGAGCTGTGAAGTTGAAGTCAAGGAGTCTCTCAAAGTCAGGGTCCCCTTCGGGGATAATGAGAATCAGGGTCGGTCCTGTAGGAGTTCTTTCAGTCTCTGAGTGGAACTCCATGATAGGACTGGTTAAGGACGGGGTAGACGGAAGTGGTTGATAGCTAAAGTGGTCAAGAAGGGCCTTGGTTTGACTATGTGTCAAAACCATGCAAGGCAAGAAAGGAGACAGGTTCCAGAAACTATGTTTTTGCAATTTCAGAAACTCAGAATGGGGTTTTTGACAGAAAAAGGGTTGGGTTTTAGGCTGCTATTTTGGAAAAAGGGTCTGTGACAGTGACTGACATCGGTTGAAAAACTGATGTCGGTGTAAAAAGGTGGCCGACATCAGTCAGATGACCAATGCTGGTGAAGAAGGTTGCTGACGTCGGTCAGATAACCGATGTCGGTGACTGTGGTTTCTAGAAACTCAAAAAATTTGAAGATTCTTGGAAAAAAGGAAGAAGAGCGTCCTCACTAACTCAAACAAGTAGATAAGAATAGAGAAATAAATGGAGACAGGCAGACACTAAGCATTAAATACTAAAAATCAACTTTTAGAATCTTGTGGCTTATGCCTTAAAGTGATGTTTGGGGAGGTTGGCTAGAAGAAGGGTCCTAGAAGAGGTAGTCTAAAGATGGTTTCAGGTATGTTTAGGCACTCAAAAGTCTATGTTAGGTTCGGTACGTGGCCTAGTGCTAAGGAGCAAGCTCCCCTCACTTCACGAGCCCAGTGATAAGCTGGTCTTGCTTAGCCAAAATATACCTTGCCTAGAGATTATCCTCCACCAGAGAACGGAGTGGGCTTTCCCCTTGGTGATGAAATCTAAGTGAGATTGCTAGGTAGGGGTAAGGTATCCACTGGGGGATGAAATCCCAGTCGGGCCTTGTCTCAGGTATTGTTTGATGTTTGATTTGTGCACGTGGTTTAGGTCGTGTAACATAAAGTGGACTAGATTAATTCAATATGTAGTTATTAATTACTAAGTGTGGACTAAGAAATGCAAGCTAACAGAAATGAATGCAAAGTGTTTTAATGCCCAAGTCAAAATGTGAAGTTGGAATGAAAACAAGTTGAGAAAGGGTTTGAAGGATATGATTTTGGACTAGTCTAGAAATGCAAGGAAAGAAAGAAAAGTTCTTTTTATTCCTGCTTATGATGTCGTTTAGAAAAGAAGAAAGAGGTGAAAAGGGAGAAACCTAATGCTCCTAGATGAAAAAAAGAAGGAAAGGAACCCAAGGAAGGCCCTAATGGTCCCACAGGGCGTGCCAAAATGTTTCTATGCAATTTCGCTTTCACATTCAAAGAGAGAAAATGATAAACTTAAAGAAATGGTCAAGGCTTGTATGTACCTAGATATAGTCTTCGGCGTCGGTAGTCATACCGGCATCGGTTGTCGGGGTCTGTCGATGTCGGTTAGTCTGCCGACATCAGTTGGGGTAATGGCCGGTGTCGGTTGGGGCAGTGGTCTGTAGTCAAAGTCTGGGCAAGTTTTGGTCCGTGAACAGGTCTATGGATGGGTATGAGACAGAGTTTGGGCCTGGTTAAATGGTTTGAGGGTCTGGGTCTAAGAGTCTGGGTTTTTGCAGGCAGAAAGGATGGTCTGAAAGAGTGCCCAGATAGAAGCCAAGAGCAACAGGAAGAAAGAGTTATCTGATAAGGTCTGTGGTCTGGTTGAGGATAGCTGAGTCTATTTCATAGCATTTGGAAGCAATAGCTAGAAGACATAATGAAAACACAAAAGAAAACTTACATGTGGTATGTTGAAGAAGTGCCGTAGACTGGTACCTATTGTTGGTGCCACTTGTGTGAAATTCCTTGTTACTGGTGCAGTTGTTGAGGTAGAGTCTCTATTGTGTATACCTGAGGAAGATAGTGAGAAGTCTGGTTGAGAGGTTGCAGAGTGACAGGGTCCAAGAACGGATTGATGATCAGGCGGATGTAAAGATTCCAGAGTCTTCTGATGCGAGAGAGAGACCAAGAGAGCCCAAGAGGAGAGACGGATAACGGATGAGAAAACCATTATGAAAGGTGCTGACACCGGCAATATCACCGATGTCGGTCGATAGTTGACCAACGTCGGTGGCTAAAAGGCCAGAGAAAGGCTAAAAATAGCCTTTCATCCATTTTCCAAATGCCAGGTCAGCTAGTCTGAGGGAGAAACTAATGGGTGAGAGGAGAAGTTGGAATGGGAGTCTAGGTCATGAAGGGAATCCAAGAAGGGTATCCTAGGGTGGCGAGGTGGCAAGGAGAGAGGAAAAGGAGCTTTATTAATTTACAATAGGATATTTATTTCAAATTAATAAAACATGGGCTAGGAGTGGTTAAGTGGACGAGAGGGGGTCAAGGGGGGAGAAAGGACCAAGGGGTAAACACGATTTCGGTGTCTACAGTTATCATGTGGCACAAATTAAACATGTCCTCGTAGATAATGGATTAGGCCTAAATATTATGTCTCTAACGTTAATCAAACATCTAAGATATATAACTATTGACCTTCATACAAATACTATTATTATCAAGTTATATGATAATGAAGAACAAGAATCACAAGGACCATTAGTTTTCTAGTGATCATTGGGCCTTCGACCCATGATGAACTTTGCCATGTGCTAGACCTAGATTTACCATATAATTTGCTTTTGGGTAGACCATGGATACATGAAATTCCTGTAATATCTTCAACCTTACACAAGTGTATCAAGTTTCCTCACTCTGGGATAGAGGTAGCTATACATAGATAATTATATCCATATGAACAATTCAATCATATAGAGGTCAAGTACAAAATCTAAAATTACCATTTTGATCTGGACCCAATACCAAAGAAGGATAAAGACAAAGAGAAACTTGTTGAATTACCAGAGACCAATTGCATAGACCCTAATAGCCTTGGATCAACTTTAAGGATGCCTCCTAATTTAATTTATAATTATTTAACCTTTTCAACCAATGATCCAAGAGAGTATTTTACACATGATACATTTTATATATTCAAACTTTTAAAAAATACCAAGTCCTATGGTAGGCACAAAGTTAAGCCCATTTGCATGGAATGGTGACAAAAGGGAAAAATAAAGTTTAATAATCCAACATCTAATATTTTGGCACCATCCACTAGACAAGAACATGACCCACTTGATAATGATGATTCTTGGTCATATAATAACAAATTGGTTGATTTCTACCAAAGTAAAAAATATCCAATCCCTAATAGGATTATAGATAACCAAGCATATGAAGGCAGATGCCTGAGGGTAAATTAACAGGGTACCATTGAGCCCATTTCTATGACCAAATATAAAGTAAATCATGGTCTTAGATTTAAACTACCTAGAGATGACCCCACATATCTTATTCATGTTCCTACACCAATGAATAGTGATGACAATGTTGTCTATGAAGTAGAATCTAATCATAACATATACGAAGACCTAACCAGTACCAACATTTTTTACCCATATACCAGTTATACCACTATGCCAATAATCCAACATTACCCACTTACCCTTTATCAACTTTAACTTATAGACTAAGACCAATAATAATCCATGGTACCTATAGATGAGTTTGATAATGATGAGGCTTGTTGTGATTTTTTTGGACCTAAGAGATAATGTTTCATTAGAAGACCATAAATAAGTATTCTCTATCAAACTAGATCTCACAACCTATTTTATAGAGTGGGTGAACACCCTTATCTAAAAATAAAATATTAAAGCATTGAGGTCCCAAAGTGAAAACATATTTGAGGCACTTTTAGACTAGAGTAAAAGTAAAGAAAAAGGTTGGTTTTTTGGTGAAAACCTATTTCAAGCACCACTAGATGGGGATGTTCACCCTTTTTTGAAGGAATCTTTGGAGAACACCAATAGAGAACTTGATTTTGGGTTTAAGTTCAGTACAGAGGAAAAAAAATTATTTGATCAAATTATCTGAGAATATCCTACAATATTTGTTACATGGCCTTTGCTACCATTAGGAAATTTAGTTTCATCTTGTTTGGGAGAACTTGAAGAACCAATCTGACTAGAGGATTTTTCCATTACTGGCCAATTCACATCCTTGCCAACTATTCTAGAATACAGATAAACTCTCCTAGTAGAGGATACTACAAAATTCAACATTGGGATTCTAAAATACCTAAAGTGGATCAAATTAAGTGCATTTGTCACTAAGGAGGAATGTGAAGTCTTTATAAACCCTTCTAAGGGAAATTGTTGACATATTTTCATGGACCTATTCAAACATGCTAGGTTTGGACCCCACCTTAGATACACACCATCTATTTATACTTTTTGATGCCAAACCTATTAATAATAAACTACATAAGATGCATCCTCATATTTTTTTGCTAGTTAAGAAAGAGTTGTAAAAAATGTTAGAAGTGAGATGTATTATATTGATCTACTATTTAGAGTAGATCTCCAATATTATGCCTATCATAAAAATGCAGAAGGGATAAAAATCTACACTGATTTCAAAGACATCAACAAGGCTTATCCAAAGGATAAATTTAATCTACTAAAAATTGACATGATTGTTGACTCCATAGCTAGGTATGAAATGATTTTTCCTGATGCATGGATTTTAAGGGTATAATCATATCAAGATTACACCATAGGACCAACAAAAAATAACATTCACCACTCTTTGGGGAATGATTTGCTATTAGGTCATGTCATTCAGCCTTAATAATGTTGTGTCAACATACCAAATGGATATGAATATTATATTCCATGACATGATGCATGATATTGTCAATGACATACTAGGTAAATATAAGACCTGTACAAATCATCTAGCCATAGTATACAATATATTTTAAAGGCTTCATGAGTACAAGGTTCAACTTAATCCCAATAAGTGTGTCTTATATGTTACTTTAGGAAAAATTATAGGCTTTATTATCTCTCACCAAATAATTGAAGTTGATCCTACCAAGGTTTAAGCCTTACTGAGATGTCAGAACCTTCTACTTTGAAGTAGTTATCATAGATTTAAAGCAAAATCTAGTATATTAAATGATTCATTTCATAATTGGCCAATAAATGCTATCATTTCACTCATTTATTGAAGAAATTTATTACATTTATTTGGAATTCAAAATGTCAGAAAGATTTTGAGTGTATGAAGGAATACTTAGCTAATTTTCCTATTCTATTACCACCAATTCTAGGGAAGCCATTTAAACTTTACCTATCTATCACTAATAATTCCCTAGGGGAATTTTTATTCTAATATGATAAACATGTGAAAGAACATATAGTATACTATATAATTCATGCATTGGTAGCTTATAAACATAACTATACACCAATTGAAAAAGCCTATTTAGCTATGGCCTTTGCAGCCCAAAAGTTGCATCATTACATGTTTAAAAACAAGACCATAGTCATTGCCAAAGTAGATATGCTCAATTATTTACTATCAAAATAAACTTGACAAGGTTATATGGCTAATTGGATCATGCTTCTTAGTGATTTTGAGATTGAATATGTCAATCAAAAGGCTATTAATGGACATGTACTTGTAGATTGCCTTACTAAAGCTCCCATCTTAGATACTCAACCACTCACTTTTTCATTCATTAATGAATGCATCATGATTACCATATAAACACCTCATGAGGATCAATAATGGAAGCTATATTTTGATGGGTCACTCATATCTCATGTATCCAGAGTAGGACTATTATCTATTACACCACTAGGGGATCTCATTCTCAAATCATTTTTCATTAGCTTTCCTTGTACTAATATGATGGATAAATATGAAACACTCATTGAAGGGATTTTTCAAGAATTAAAATGAATATTCAACACTTATTGGTTCATCTAAACACCCAACTTATCATTAATTAGGTTATAGACCAATTCCATACCAAATATGATAAAATGGTACCATATAAAGCCATGATGGACATTATCAAGTAGTAGACTTATCACATTTAGCTTAAACACATAATTTAGGTTAATAACATAATAAAAAATACCATGGATACCATTGGTTCTTTGATCCATAGTAAAGACAAGGCAAAAGACTATCATTTCCTCATTAAACATCTTCTATCACCTGCTCATGAACCCTTGACCATTAAAATGATTTGTGATATTATTGGTCCCAATTCTATTTGGTGTTATGACTTATATAATTACCTCCACAACCAATTCCTTACACTAGACCTTTCTCGTAAGCAATAAAAATTTTTCAAACACCAAGCTTATTGATATACCATACTCATCCCAACCCTTCACCAACGAAGCTTTATGGAACTTTAATTCGTTGTTTGAATTTGGTAGAATTTGTATTATCATTGAAAGAAATCCATCAAGGAGTTTGTGGATCCCACACCAATATGTATATCCTTGCCAAAAATATCCTATGTACTGGTTATTATTGGCCAACCATAGAAGTAGATGTAATTGCTTATGTAAAAATATGTAACAAATGTTATATGCATGCAAATTTGATCTATGCTCTATCCGGAACACTCAAAACAATGATTACACCATGATAGTTTTCATTATGGGACTTGATCTCATAGGGAATATTAACCCTACCTCCTCATATGGCCATAATCATATCCTTAATTCCACTGAGTGCTTCACTAAGTGGTTTGAATTTATACCCCTAATTTATGTGATCAAAAAACAAATTTCCAAATTCATCTTCAACCATTGCATTTATCGCTATGGTATCCCATATGACATTATATTGGATAATGATATATTGTTTGATAACAATGATTTCAAGGTGATATGTGTTGAGTTTGACATTACCCAATATTTTTCCAATACATATTATGCATAAGGTAATGGTAAATTAGAGGCATATAATAAGACCATTTTGAATATTCTTAAGAAGATTATCAATGATGTGGGTCATGATTGGTACTTAAAAATATTCCACACCCTCTAGGATTACCATACTAATTACCTTAATCTAATAAGGGCCACACCATATTCCCTTGTCTATGACATTGAATCTTTTCTTCCCATTGAGGTTGGGTTTCCTTCTCTATGTATCTCATTGAATCACATCCTTGATGATGAGGATTAGTGAGTCACTCATTTGCAAGAGCTATATTTATTGGATGATAAATGCATGGCCATTGTAAATAGACTTCAAGCATATCAAAACTGATTACATGGTCAATATAACAAGTGTGCCAAGAATAGAGAGTTGGATTTGGATAATCTTTTCCTAAAATAAAACTAGAAGAACACCATAACTAAAAAAGATAAGGGCAAGTTTAATCCTAATTAGATAGGACCCTATGCCATTGTTGTTAATTATGGATCTGGATCATACAGGTTGGCCACACTAGAAGGATATGAAATTGATGAAACCATGAACATAATACATCTCAATAATTTTTCCACTTGAGAGACCCGAGGTATTATATATGAAGATCATTTACATTGTACCATAATATCATCTTCCTTGTACCATACCATATATTATTCCTTCCATACGTTCTTTATTTTCCAAATTTGTTTTAACCCCCCTTACCCCACCCTTTTGACCTTGGTTTCAATCCATTAGTTTTTCAATCAACTTTAGAGATTGGATTCAAATGTTATTAAGAACATATATTTCAGAATAAGGTTGTATATTGGAACAATATGGTAATGGTTTGGAAATTGCATTCTTCATTATTGTCATGTTCTATCTCATTAATGGTTTTACTAATTATAATTTCTTTTGGTAAAATTAGTATTAATGACCTATGTTGTTGTTTCCTAATTATAACCACCTTTAGGAAAATTTGGAGTAATCCCATTTTTATCCACATTATCGCAACACTATTCTCTACTTTACCATTTTCCTATTCATGAACTTGTTATTACCTAGTCATATGCTCTATCTTAAGGTGTAATTATAGTGACTTGAAGTCCTCCAAGACTATGTAAGCATCATTCAATTCATGTTGAGGTTATTTTAGTCACCCCTTTTCCATGCTCTTTTCATTTTGAGAGTATCTTTAAGCCACACTCTCACCATTTTTCAAGCATATTTAAGCCACACTTTCACCATTTTGTGAGTATATTTAATCCATGCTCTCACCATTTTTCAATAATATTTAAACCATAATCTCATTGTTTTGAGATCATATTTAAGCCATGCTCTCACCATTTTACAAATACATTTAATCCATGCTCTCATCATTTTTCAAGCATCTTTAATCCATGCTCTCACCATTTTACAAATTAGCCCATTTTATGTCTTATAATTCTCCATTGAGTTGAGATGCCATAAAAACCCAAAAACATGGATGTATGGATGGATATTTAGATTATATCTTTGCTACTTACGATGTGCATATCCTAGTTGGTAGGGATCATTTAAGCATTTTCATGGATTTTATCATTACATTTCCATTTACATGTTCCATTTTATGATATTATTTCATCCCATTCCTAGGAGAACTACATTTATCCTAAATTTCACATTGGATCTTGTGTATATGGAACTATGTAGGTAGCATCCAATTGTCTAGTTCATTTGGAGTCAACTTGGCTAGTTTTAGTGATTGATTTTATTCACTAGTATCTTATAGTATTCCCTCCTCTAGGTTTATCTCTCTAAATTCTCTCTCCATTTTACAAATTATTTCTACTCTCTCCATTTTTCAAGTCATATATGTTTTATACTCTTGCCATTTTGTGAGTTTATTCTCATTCTTATAATTACATGCAATAAGCATTATGAACTAAGTCCATGTGTGTGCTATTTTCTATTTTCTTATAGGGTGGTTTTAGTCTAAACCATACTATCGCACTTGCATTATTTATTTGTGTTGACACTTTCATGATTGTGAACATCATCCCTCTCTTTTATTACACTCTCATTATTTTGAAATCCCATTCCCATATTCCTCTAAAAGTAAATTATGTTTTCTTATCATTCATTTTATTTTATCCCATATCTTGGGAGAATTACATTTGGATTGAAGTTCAGATTAGATCTTATGTCTATAAAACTATGTAGGCAACATCCAATTGCCTAGTACATCTAGAGTCAACTCGGCTATCCCTGACTATGGATATACAAGTGTATAAATTATATCATCCATTTTCCAAATAGGTATATAAATAATAGAAATATCTAAGGCTAACATTAATATGTATTACAACCTCCTTCATTATAACATTTTTTATGACAAGGAGGTCACCACTGCATGGATTAAGATAGATAAAATCCATGAGACCCTTTAGGATTAGACCAAGGATAATAATCACTAGGTTAACATGGAGGACATTGATTGTTACACTATCAATACCTTAGGTGAGGGACTCTAAATGATCATGTTATTTTTAAACTACCTATATGGGGAAAGAAAAATCATGTATGCCAAAAAAATCTGGGTATCATTGCTTATCATCATCCTTAAATGGAATCAAGTCACAACTTTTGAAGACATCATCACTTTCAATATATTACAATAGATCCCTAGGGTTTGCATTGGGGGGAGTTTTACATGACATCTTATCTAAGTGATGCCACATATGCCACCATAGAATTCAAGAGTATGGTGTTTCCCTAATGGATACCTATGGGATACCCACTCCATATGGTCTTCACCAAATTGTACATTCACCACATCTAAGACATTTATGATCACTTTGTTAGGTTTTAGAGCTAAAAGCTTCACTAGTATGTAAATGGTGGAGGTTGCTGAGTGTCACAGTAATCGACGTCGTTCAAGCCAACCGGCGTTAATCAAGAGTAGACTGGAAGCTGCTGACATCAGTCAAAAATTAGCTTACATCAGTCATCTCCAGATAGACAGGAACTGACATCGGTTGCTTGTGCATTTCTAGAACTGTCAGTTAGATGAACAGTTAGTTAAACGAACAGTTAGTTTGCATATAAAGACTAATTTTAGTCTTGAGTATGTATTTCTAATTATTGTTTGGTTTGGGATCTATTTAATAGACCCATGGGGCTGTATTGTAAAGGTAGAGGATATAAGGACTTGTAAAGGACAAGGACAAGATCCTTCCAAGGAGGATAGAAGGACTTGCAAAGGCAAATACAAGATCCTTTCAAGTTTAAGATTAGTTGATCTACAGGTAGTAAGATCAGGGAGATCTACATGGTAAGTAAGGATAGTTGATCTGCAAGTGTGTGTGTGTGCAAGGTCAAAGGAGATCTGTGGGGTAGCAAGATCAAGGAGATCTGTAACACAACAAGGAACAAGATTAGGGAGATCTACTTGGAGTACTTTGAGTACTTGGTGGACTGGCAGTAGGCAACAACAACCATTGGGTTGATTTTCATTGACTGGTGGAAACAACAACTCGGTTATTGAGTTGATTGTGGTTGTAATTGAGAGAGAGAGAACTCTTGAGGGAGAATTAATATAAACCCATGAGGTGTGAGAAGAGTGTAATTTCTTCATTGTATTTCCTTCTGGAAGAGTGTTAATACAAGATTGTATTGTCTCTCATATTTTGTGCTATTTTTGAATTCTAGTTACATATTACTTCTAGTTTAATTTTATGTTTAGTTGCTTATACAAAGGTAATCAATTGTACTCTTAAGGATTAGGGTCCTAACAATTGCTATCAGATATTTTTGAGCCTAGATCCTGACAATTGGTATCAGAGCTAGGTTGCAAGTTCTCAGAGCCAGGGTGAAGGTTTATCAGAGCCAGGTTGTAGGTTCATCAGAGCTAGGGTGAAGGTTCTCAGAGCCTGGTTCAGAACAGGTTAGTGTTTTTTGATTACAAGTCACTCACAGGGATTTCTATTTGAGTGGGAGTAAAGCAATGGCAGAAGAGAGTAAGCTAAGAATGGAGAAATTCAGTGGCAAGAATTATCTATTACTATATTGTGGAAAGAAAGGGCATGTAAAGAAAGATTTTTGGTTGAAAGAAGATCAACATGAAGGAAATGAAGAAGCAAAAGATGTGGGTATTGATACACAGGATGCTCTTATATGTTCCTTGGATAAAGTATAATCTTGGGTTTTAGATTCTAATGCCACTTTTCATGCAACCCCAAATAGAGTATTTTTCCATGATTATGTCCAAGGAGACTTTGGAAAGATTTATTTAGGGGTTGGTGAGCCTTGTCAAATTGTTGGCAAAGGGGAAGTGTGGCTAAAATTGTAGACGGGCAACACATGGGTGTTGAAGGATGTGATGCATGTCCCAGTCTTGAAGAGGAGTCTAATTTCTATAGGAAATTTGGGTGATGAGGGTTGCACAGTTACTCTCATAGTAAAATCTTGGAAAGTTTCCAAGGGTGCACTTGAATTAGCATGTGGTAAGAAAGTAGGTACTCTTTATCTATCTACTTGTATTACTGATTCTCCTTTTGTTTTATCTACTTCAGATGTGGCTCTATAGGCTTGGTCACATGAGTGAGAAGGGAATGAATGTTCTTAAGAGGAAATCTGATGTCTTTGACAAACTTAAGAACTGGAAAGCCTTGGTTTTCATGGAGAAGATGATGGACAGAGATTAGCTCAAGGGATTGAATAATTCTGAGTAGGGTAGTGTTGATTTGGACAAGGTTATGATCTAAAATGAGCTTTTGGGTAAAAATAATCACTCACAAAAAAACATAGTTACCGACGTCAGTCAGGTGAGAACTAACGTCAAACAAGCAAGAATCGATGTCAGTCATGTGTAAACCAAAGTCAGTGATGTCAAGCAGGTTGACACCAATGTCAGTTAGGGAACTGACATTGGTAGGCAGGTGGACACCAACATCGATCAAGGAACTGACATTAGTGATTAGGAGGAATTGACATCGGTCAGGTGTAAACCAAGGTTGGCTAGAGGTGATTGAGATCGGTCACTGTTAAAATATATTTTTGGCAGATAACAAGTTGTCAAGGAGTCTCAAACACCCATAAGGAGGACTAAAATGGTAAGTAAGCCTCAAATTCATTATTCCCCTTATTTACACTACTTGTTGCTCACAGATGGTCAAGAACCAAGAAGTTTTGAAGAGGCAATGCAGGTAGAATCTAGGAAACAATGGGTGCATGACATGAATGAGGAAATTGATTCCTTGGGAGAGAACCAAATGGGAGATTTGGTAGAGTTTCTAGTCAAAAAGAAAGCACTGAAATATGAATGGATTCCTAGGTTAAAGAAAGGAGAGAATGGATAGGTGAGACAGAAGGCCAGGTTAAATGGTCTTGAGTAAGCTACAGGACAATGGTGTTTAAGGTTTGATAGGTGTATGACAAAGCATGGCTTTAGTCAATGTCAATGTGACCATTGTGTTTATTTTACTAGGTTGGATAATATTAGCTACATTATCTTGTTACTATATGTAGTGTTTATGCTTGTTGTAGGGTCACACATGCAGGAGATTGCTGAGCTAAAGGTAAAATTAGTTCAGAGGTTTGCCATGAAGGATTTAGAAGAAGCAAAGAAAATCCTTGGCATGAGTATTTCTAGAGATAGGGAAAGTCACAGGTTGATTTTGTCTCTAGAGGATTATGTGAATAAGGTAGTGGAGAGGTTTGATATGCAGGATGCAGAACCAGTTAACACACCTATGGTTGGACAGTTCATAGAACAGTGTCCTAAATCACATGATGAGGTTGAGTACATGAGTATTAGACCTGATATTGCCCAAGTAGTGGGATTGTCAACAAGTTTATGGCCAATTCAGGAAAGGAGCACTGGAAATTAGTTCAGTGGATTCTCAGGTATCTGAGAGGGACCAGTAGCAGGTATTCATGCTATGCAGGGTCAAGCACTTCTCTACATGGGTATGTAGATTCGAATATGTCAGGTGACTTAGATGACAGGAGAAGTACCATAGGATATGTGTTCACTATTGGTGGAATAGTGGTTAGCTGAATTTTAGAGTTGTAGAAGGTTGTTGCAGTCACAGTGGCTAGCAAGGATAAGAACCCTGTGGAAATGTTAACAAAGTTGGGAAGAAAGGAGAAGTTGAATCTTCATTCAACTTTTGTTGGTCTTCAAGATTAAATTTGAAGAGGGATACAAGCTAAGAAACAAAATTAGAGGATGTACAGGTATAGGTATATGTGTAGTTGTTTATCTCCATGTGGGAGATTGTTAGGTTGTGGAGGTAAAAACTTCACCAGTATGCAAATGGTGGAGGTTGCTGAGTGTCACAGTAATTGACGTTAGTCAGGCCAACTGATGTCAGTTAGGAGTAGATCAGAAGTTGCTAACATCAGTCAAAAATTGGATGATGTCAGTCATCTCCAGATAGACAAGAACTGATGTTGGTCACCTATGCGTTTCTAGAACTATCAGTTAGATGAACAGTTAGTTAAACAGACAGTCAATTTACATGTAAAGACTAACTTTAGTCTTGAGTCTGTGTTTCTAATTATTTTTTGGTTTGGGATCTATTTAATAGACCCATGGGGCTGTATTGTAAAGGTGGAGGATATAAGGAATTGTAAAGGACAAGGACAAGATCCTTCCAAGGAGGATAGAAGGACTTGCAAAGGCAAGGACAAGATCCTTCCAAGTGTAAGATCAGTTGATTTATAGGTAGCAAGATCAGGGAGATCTACATGGTAAGTAAGGTCAGTTGATCTGTAGGTGTGTGTGTGCAAGGTCAAAGGAGATCTGTGGGGTAGTAAGATCAAGGATATTTGCAACACAAGGAGCAAGATTAGGGAGATATACTTGGAGTACTTTGAGTACTTGGTGGACTGGCAGTAGGCAACAACAACCATTGAGTTGATTGTCACTGACTAGTAGAAACAACTCAGTTATTGAGTTGATTTTGGTTGTAATTGAGAGAGAGAGAAATCTTGAGGGAGAATTACTGTACGCCCAAGAGGTGTGGGAATAATGTAATTTCTTCATTGTATTTCCTTCTAGAAGAGTGTTAATACAAGATTGTATTGTCTCTCATATTCTATGCTATTTCTGAATTCTAGTTACTTATTACTTCTGGTTTAATTCTGTGTTTAGTTGCTTATACAAAGGTAATCAATTGTACTCTTGAGGAGTAGGGTCCTAACAATTGGTATCAGAGCTTTGTGAGCCTAGATCCTGACACACTTGTACCCCTTGTGTATATAGAAATCAAATGAAATCATATACCATTTTTATAAAAAGAGATAAGAGATTCCATCTTAGACACTAATGCCTACTAGTACTACTAATACCACACAATAATTAGGGTATAATTCATCAAAATATCCACTTTCAAGTTTCCATACATCATCTTAAACTAGCTAGTAGATCAACAGATCACCTTTCAACTTTTTAATGGCATAGTTGGTTTTTGCCTCATTAGATGATATATGTCCTATCCTTCACTCCCCATTGTAATAGAGTGACATAGGTACAAGACATTCCTTTCCCTATAGGCCATGGCCATGCATAGATACTCCTATAGTCTCCTAAAATATGATGATAAGCAATGGAATCCTCTAGTCAAGGTGAAGTCTCATGTGTAACTTTATCAGGCTAGGTTTGGATGATGCCATCCACCTCAACCCTAATAATGATTCCAAGGTAATTAAAAATTTATAAGTGACATAAATATATAGAGTAAAAAAGTACATCATGGGCTCATACTATAGGAAATACTTATCCCCCCACATCTTATTATGGAGGTCCCAACCACTACAAGATGGATTTTTGAATTAGTCTTGTAGGGGATCTTAGCAAAAATTCCATCAACTTTGGCTTCCACTTCACTTAAAAAGGATTACCAAATAATCCAATCTCAAGTTTCTCATTTTATTCACCTTTTCATAAAATTTTAATCTCATACCATCTCCCATTGGGCCAAACATTTGGCATTCCTAGAACCTTTGACTCCCACCTCTAGTATATCTGGGTAGCAACTTATAGCCCATTTGGTATTTCAAAACCATGTACAAATTTTCCTTGTGATGATTCCCCATAAAATTTCCCCTTCAATTTCAAGTATAAAAACCATTGGCATCCCACCAATTTTGGGTATTAGTAGACTATACACTAGGAACCTCTATGCATCTCAGGACCCTTTCATTTTTACTCCTCTAAGTGTAGCAACACCACAAATGTTCCCTCAATAGAAGCTTGTTAAGAGACTGAAGTTGATTTACCCTATGCCATTAGTATAATATATCCTTAAATATATAAAACCATCTTGGAACTCATTCTCTCTCACACCTAGTTCCCTAAGAATTGTCTTTAATAAGCTAATCTCCTCATTCAGGGTGAACACCCAACTCCCAAGTATAATTGGTACCCAAGGCTATCTAATTCAATAAAAACTAATATCACATTTATTCTCATGCATATATACATTGGAAAACTCTTAATTTTCACCCATATACCCCCCTCATTCTTCCATACCATTTCATATCCCTCTTCCATTCTTTTGATTTCCACCCATGCCTCCATCATCCAATTCATTTACTACCTAATCTTCAACATCCCCAAGATAATGGGAGGCCAAGGATGGATTTGTCCCCTAAAGGTTTGATGATCAAAAAGGATTGAAATGGTCTACCATGGAGACTTAGACATCCTTATTTAGTTTTAAAAATATATTGGTAAAATGAATAGGGAGATGACCCAAAACTTCACCCAAGATGGGGACCTTTTATTTAGATAACAGAGCTAAACTTGTTCTCCCTCACAAAGAAGAGGAATCAAATGGGAGAAGAATAGATAATAAAGATCCAGTATCTATGGTACACACCAAAAATGAGATAATGGAGAATCTCATGGAGTATATCAATGAAAAAGTAAGGACCTTGGAGTCCTAAGTTGGGATCTCATTTTGAGTTGGGATCATTGGCAGGGTGAAAATAACACTTGTGGAATTATTCATAGCCTTAGGGGACATGGTTGAATCTCTTTTTAAGGGGAGTGTGCTCTTCAAAATATCACAACATTACCTATAATATATCATCATAATTGAAAACAAATGCAATAATATGGAGGTGATAACTGTAGACACCCTAATTTGGCCGCAACTTGATTCCAACTGAACTTCATATTGATTTCTACCAAATAGTGTAAATTAAGACTATGAATAACTAAATGTCCCAAATTTGTCTGCAAATTAGACATTATTTCTCAAAATCATGTTAAGGCATCCCTATTTATGGTATTATCTTATACATAACATTAACATCTCATAGATTCATCCCTTGTCAACTTGTGACCTAGTAATGTGATAATTTGGCCTTTGGACCCATTAAGTGGGGCACTTAAATGATTCATAAAAGTGATAAAATGCTAAGTAGAATGAATTAACTAATAAAATTTAATTAAATTATTAAGTGGAATTTCCATTTGCAATTATTGAAATTGAATTTTTCAAAAAGGAAATTTCAATAAAAATGAGGTCATGATGACATCATCATACTCAAAATCAAATAATTGGAAATATCTCCCTAAATGTCGTAAATTTATAAATGGAGAGTCATGTTTAATAAATTGGATCTCTATCCCAAATATTAATGGATTGTCCCCTTCCAAACCTAACCATGGTTAAACTAAACCTAGTTACACTTGGGTTAGAGTTAGTTTGAAAGTCTATAAATACAAGGCCTCACCCATTGATCCATAACCTCTCTTGGTGTTAATTTATCATGTAAAAATACATTCAAATATTCAATTGTTATAGTGTTATCATCCCTATTTACTAAGCCAAGATAATCCAAAGCCAAATCCAAACTCAACATTACCAAGATGACAAGAATATTTGGTGGAAGAAGACCCGTTGCTAAATAATTCTTGATCATACAACTGAGCATATTAATTCATTTCCAACACACAACACTTGATCTTATGGAAGGTAAACTTTCCCTTTTTTCTTTCATTTGTTGGTTACTTGTATAGTTCACTAGCTCTTTGAGTGTCTAAGCTAGAGGTATAAGTATTTATTAGTGTGTTTTATTTTATTTTCTTCCAAACTAATGCCATACTAATCTCCCCTCTCAGATTCCTATTGATCACGTAATGACATGCATAGTGGGATAATGCACCCCCATAAAGCTCTTCATATGACCTCTTAAAACATTTTGCTAACATTTTTCATGCTTTGATTTCATAGCCAAAAAAGTGAAGAAATGAAGCTCTTAGCTGAAACACAAGGACATGCAATTTTGCACATGTGAGATGTAGTATTGAAATGCATAAATATCGTATTAAAAGCATCATATTACATTAAAAAGTGCCATTTTGAACTCTAGAAGTGTGGTTTTATGTTGTAGATTTTATTTTCCCTTGGTAAATACAATATTTCATTGGGTAGGTGTGGATTTGCACTCGTAATAGTCAGTTTTACATTGAAAAGTATGGTTGTACATTGTTAAAGTGTATTTTGTCTTGTAAATGTGGTATTCCATTCAAAATAGTCAGTATTGCACTTAAAAGTGTAGTATTAAACATACTCACAAAAGTCAATTTTGACTATCATAGTCAGTATTATACCTTGTAAATGTGGTTTTGCATTAATAGATGTGGTTTTTCAAGGTAAATGAAATTTTACACTCATAGAAGTTGGTATTACACTGGTAAATTTTAGTTTTGCATGAACATAGTTTGTTTTACCAGGTAAAGTGTGGTTTTGAACTAATAAATGTAGTTTTATAGTTAAGTAATTTTGCACTATAATTAGTGGTATTACACTTTGTGAAAAAGAAAGAAAACTCAAGAGGTCAAAATGTAAATTTTCTTGAGGATTAGCTCTTTTGCCTAGAAATAAGAAAACCTCATAACAATATTTGTAAGACCCAAGTCCTAGAAAGGAGGTTTTTAACACGTCAAATTTTTAATTCACACTTACATTTGGTGCTTAAAAATCATCTAATAACTTTGTTTTTGTTTTTAAAAGTTTAAAAATATCAAAAAAAAAATCGAAGGGGCCAAATTTCATTTCACACTTCACCTAGTGCTTTAAAATGAACACCAATTCTAGACTAAGTGCTCTTAAGAGCTTTTGTTTTTGTTTATTGTTTGTTGTTTCTTTTATTTTCTTATAAATTAGAATTTGTGCATATACTCTCCCCCCATCCCATTAAAGAAACTCAGGTGACCAAAAGTGCTTCATTCATTGCCTTATCACTTAGTCTAATCCTATAAGGAACATTATCTATACTCTCCCCAAGTTTGTATAACTTGGGTGATTCAGAAAATAACCCTTAAAGCCCTAGTATTATTTTATTTATTTTATGTGCTTACATTGTGGGTGGAATTTTATCACCTCCCCATAAGTTTTTTAGGGAAGTTTTGACTTAGGATTTCATCTCCTAACATCATTTCAATCCCACTCTATGGTGTGGTATATAAATTGAAGGTGATTTAATGGGATATTAGTTTGAGCAATTAAACTAAATCCATTAACAATATCTACCTCAAAACAATGGATTAATTTATACATTTCACTACACTGAATAATCTGATGGATATAGTAGTTGTAAAAAGGACAATGTATTTTCAAAACAAGATGATTATATTGGATCCAATTGATGTGATTTCATATCTAGTGTTAACCGTACTTGGGACCATATAAAACATGTGAAACTTTATTTTTTAGGTAAACCCTACTTGTTGCATAAATATTATCAATGCAGGGTGAGTAGCCCGAAGTTCCATGTCACCATACAAATTCTTGAGAGAAGAGGAGGCCTAAAAAACATTGATTTTCATATGTATCTAAATTTATTAGATTAACAAATTATATCCTCTCAAGAAGGAATATATCGATGAAATTTGACAATACAAAGTAACCTTATAAATTTTTAGGGATAGGATGATACACTTAGGTGTTTTTGTGTCTATTTATTTTACTTGCATTATATAAGTCTAAAATTTTTTGTTTGTCAAAAACACATCAAAAAAAATCATGAACCAATCACATATTTGTACACCTCTTTATCTTACAATGGTTTTATTCTTTCTATTTCATACCATACTTTGCCTTAGACATTTTTAAAAACATTTATGTATGTGTCACTTATTTTAAAGGGGCATCATTATGCTACCCGTTTCATCCCAAGTTTTTGCCTTAGATTTTTGAAAGAAAAACCATTGTCATACCTTTTAAGCGAGATAACATAGTTACACTACTCATATTATTCAAAACCTTTGCCTTGTGTCAAACCAAGTTTGAAATAATGTATGCCTTTTAGTCTATAATTATTATTGTTATGCCATATATTTGGGTCTAAAAATTTCTCTATTTAAGAACCCAAGTCTTTTGAACCAAGTTCAAAATCTGTCTTGTGAATTTCATAGTCAAAGTTTGAGTAGTTTATACCTATGCCTTACTTAATTTTAGCTTAGATGTTTACCTCTTACTTTTGAGTTATGAAACTTGGACTAATTTCATGATTTCTTTAAAAACTCATTTTCTTAGATTTAGAAAGTGGTCTCTATTCCTTGTGCCTTGCATTTATTTTGTTACTTAGAAAAAAATTCAAAACTCTTTTTTCAAGTACACCCTTAAGTGTGATTAGTTTACATTTGAGTCTTCCTTATCACTTAGGATTGAATATTTTACTCTTCATGATTATTTTTTAATTAATTAAAATTGAATTTCATAATTAGTTTTAGGCATATGCCTAAGGTCCAATGTATTTTAATAATGGTCAAGTTTGTGTTTGAATCCATGTGCCTAGTTTGAATCTAAGCATTTCAATTTGTTAGATTAAATACCTTGCAAGGTTTATCTTAACCAAGTGTGTTTTCAAGTATAGATTTATGAATTGTTTCCAAAGACCTAGTATTTTCCCTTTCATTTCTCAACCAATTGTGTTTTCAAGTCGAGCTTTGTGCCTTGTTCCCAAATATCTGGTATTTTCCCTTTTATTTCTTGACCAAGTGTGTTTTCAAATCTAGCTTTGTGCCTTGTTTACAAAGACCTAAAATTTTCCCTTTCATTTCTTGACCAAGTTTATTTTCAAGTTTATATTTGTGCCATGTTTCCAAAGACCTAATATCTACCTTAGTTTTTTATATTTATTCATGCTATTTTGAGACTAACTTTGTGCCTTGTTTTCAAAGACCTAACAACCTTTTTCATTTTATACCTAGATTACATTTGTTTGAAACACTTTGCCAAAAAATAGTATTTAGAACTTACCTCTCATTTGACCATTTGTATGAAAGACATTATACCTAGGAAATAATTCAAAACCAAGCTTACCATTAACATTTTTTGGAGAAAATCTCCATCATAGGCCATGTTTCAACTATTTACAATAATAGACCAAGTTTTCCATTTAGACCAAATTTCAAGATGTACCAAACATCGATAAATATTTTTAGACCATGTTTCAAGTGTTGTGTAAATTTTAGACCTTTATTTTTCATGAAACCTAGTAATAGATCTAAACATGCTTAGAGCAATTTTTTTTAAGTGCTTAGCTCATGTTTATTTCCAAAACTAATTTCACTTTGCCTAGACCAATGCCAAGTTCTATGGACCATGTTTAAGGCCATTTTAATATATCAAGACTACCATCTTTGGGATAATTTATAAACCCAACCATATCAATTGTCATATTCTGAGACTAATCTTCTTTGGGCTAATTAAAGTACCAAGTTCACCCTTTTAATGATAATGGTACCCTATCCCCTAGTTATGCTAGTAGGCCTCCTTCAGATTAATTTAGAAACCAAACTCTATAGTGCCCAAGGATTACCATTCCAAGCCCTCATCCTTTGACCTACATTAGTAACCAAGATCTATAGTGCCCATTCATTACCATTCTAGGATCTCATCTTTTAACTTACATCAACAACCAAGCTCCATGGTGCCCATTCATTACCATTCTAAGCCCTCATCCTTCGGCCAACATTAACAACCAAGCTTCATAATTCCAATTCATTACCATTTTAGACCCTTCAAAGTATGGTAGCTCAGTATCCCAACAAGTTTGGTAAATTATAATTGAATGGATCCCAATTACCATCTTAGACCCCTAACCAATCTTTATTACCTATCGTAGATAAGCCTATTTGTGAAGAGATCACAATCAAACCATGGTTCATCCTAAAAACATTTCCAACCTTTCACCACTTTATAAAATCCAAGCCATTCATCAAACCATAATAGAGACAATAATTAACTCTATAGGATCCATCATTCAAAGACCAAGATGTGTATAGATTTGATATTTTACAATGAATTGAAAATAAATCCCAAGAAAACCAACCAATCCATGATGTTTTTGTTGAAGGATCTATTTGTGATGAGTAAACCTATGTTGAATCACCCTTTGACCAATTCCATTTGGTCAAGGAGTCTCACTTTGATAAGCCAATCTTTGTTGAGTCACCCCCTAATGATTATAACTACCTTTGGGCAAATCATTTTCTTAACTATTGCCCTATTTTTAAGGAGGGTCACTTTGACAAGCCAGTCTCTATGGAGTTACCTATTAACCATTTTCATTTTGTTTAGAAGCTTCAATTTGATAATCCAGTCTCTTTGGAGTCCTTAGCTAAGCCTATTCATCATTACTCATCTAATACCAAACATTCATCATAAAATCCTTATCACGACACCAAATGAAGAATCAACATTAAAGTTAGGTTATATTTTTAAACTGATATTAGATTTTACATCAAAAGTATAATTAATGTTAGTCTCAACATCAGATTTAGATTCCTTTGAGTCAGACTCAACTTCAGAATCATAATACATTTGTGGCTATTACAACATTGGTTATACATACCTTGCAGATCAATTTGAATAAATTTGTGATCCTTCCATAGTTTTAGAGGATGATTAATTTAGCATCAACACAAGTTATCTTATTATATTCTATGAGGAATGTGTTGAATTTTTCCATTTCATTACCATTCTACATTTCATTAACACCACCCAACATAGTTATTATATTAACATTCTGCCTCCCATAAGTGTCGATTGGGACTGATAGAATCACACCTTATTGAACTACATCCATGGTTGAATAATATCAGGGGAACTAAGACTAAATTCATGTAGAATAAGAATAATCTCCTAGTGAAAACTTTTCAGAGGCACTAGGGGGAAATCAAAGTCCAAACTTAGCATCTTCTAGTGAAACCTTGTTTGAGGTGCTATAAGACAATCAAAGTCAAAATTCAAAATTCCTTCGTAAAAACTTCTTAGATGTGCTATGGGACAATCATTACAAATTTATTCATGAAAAAATCTTCAAAGCACAAATGCTAAGCACAACATTTCTTCACTAATTGATTAAGACATTCTCAAGGATAACATCAATACAACTTCTATTCTACAACATAATGAGATGGTACCTACTCTTAGGACCAAATAATAGAAAGATTTGGTGGTCCTATTGATAGCATATTTAAAATTCTTTGGCCCTACAACAACCAAAAATATGTTGAATCTAAAATAAACAATATTGTGTGTTATAACATTTTGATCTTCATTTTTTTCCAACCATTATACATTTTGTTATGATCCATCTCTCCATTTCCAAATTAGACCTTTTATCTACTAATTATCTATATTTACCATCCCTAGCCACACTTTCCTCTATAGGGGCTATAAATACATCTTGTCTTAAAGATTGGAGGAAACAAAATCAAATACTATAGAAGATCACAATAGTGCTATTATAGTCAAAATTAGTAGCAATTTTTTGATAGAGCATCTATTTAGAAGGCATGTGGGCTAGAAATTTACATCATTGACTATTTTGGTTATATCATATGTTGATTAGGATGAACATCTCCACATAAAAAAGAATAATAGAACCATGTGCATTGCCTTGATATTTGCCTCACCTTACCATCCTTTCATACATTTTCATACCTTCAAACTACATTGACTTGAAGTCATTCGAGACTATGTAGGTAGCACTCAATTTACATTAAGGTTAGCTCGATAACCACTTTTCCAATGCTCTCACAATTTTGTGAGCAATTTAAAGTTTGAATGTTCTTGACATTTTGAGAGTAACCTAGTTCATGCCCTAACCATTTTTTAAGAACTTTAAGTTTGAATTCTCTCACCATTTTTTAGCAACCTAAGCCACACTTTCACCATTTTATGAGCACTTTAAGTTTGAATGCTCTCATCATTTTGCAAGCAACCTAAGCCATGATCTCACCATTTTCCAAGCATGTTTAATATTTCTCTCATAAATTTAAGATTTGGATTATTTAGTCTATTGTAATTATCAATTGAGTTGAGATGCTTCAAAAATCCCAAAAACATTGGTAAAAGATATAAAAATCACAAAAATCATGAAATTGGCTTAAAATTTCCATGTAAGATATAAAGACATATTTTTTTGGGATGGGACATATTATTTTCTCAATTAATTTATAAACCACCTTGGTATTTCTCCTCCCATTTCTAGGAGATCTACATCAGCTTGAGGTCCACACAAACTATATAGGTAACCTTTAGATACATGGGGTATCTCGAGTCAGCTCAGTTGCACCTTCTTTTATTTTTTGACCACTTATTTTCCTTAAGGATAATATAAATACTATTGAATTTACAAGTAAACACTTTTCCTTTAGTTTCCCCATCCTTACTATCCTTGGTCCTACACTCTCGCCATCTTGAGATATTATATTGTGAGCATTGTGCATCTAAATTTGATGCATTAATGACCACTTAGATTTTCTTATGCTCTCTATATTTTGTGAGAGATTTATATTTTGAATAATATCATCATTTTTTTAGCACATTAATTTTATGTTCTCACTATTTTGTAAGATTAATCTCCTTCTCAGCCTTAGATGTAGTAAGAACTTTGAACCTAGTTTATGTGTATATGTTTGTCTATTGACTTTTACTGTGATTTTAGCCTAAACCATACTCTTATGATTAAATGATTTATTTATGTTGATGATTTCATGTTTGTAAATATCATCCCTCTATTTTTTTCACACACTCACCATTTTATGATACCATTCCCATATTCCTCTACACATCAATCATGTTTTAAAGCATTAATTTTATTCTATCCCATATCTTGGGAGAACTACATTTGTCCTAAAGTTCATCCTAGATCTTGCATCTATATAACTACATAGGAAATGTCCAATTACCTAGTGCATCTAGATTTAGCTCACTACCCCTTACTTTTCTTCTATTGCCCCCATTTTTTTTATTTTGTGTCATTGTCTCAAATTCCCTAGGGGCAATGCTTGTCATATTTTTTGTATCATTATCTCATATTGCCTAGGGGTAATGTTTGTGATCTTAATTGTGTAGTTATTTCCCTCTACCATAGGGGTAACCTTGTTTCTTTTGTTCCTATGTTATTATACTTGCATCTTTATTATCTAGCTTATGGGTCACCCTATCGCTAAAAGTAACACCTCTATTACACATGCATGAACAATTTGTTTTCTATTTGTACTAATATTGTGATTAACCATTTTTTGTGTTTGTTTTATTTTGTTTTGATTTTTTTGTTCAAAGAGGAATTAAATCACAAATTAATTTTAATTATTTATAGTTAGGATGTGCATATTCATACTATAATGTATCCCAAATTCATGCATATCCTTTGTACCAGATTACTATTCCTCTATGACTATGGATTCATTACATAAGCCCCCCCCTTTTTAATTTTCCATAGTATGCCAATCATCCTTTGTACTAATGATTATAACTAACTTTGGGAAAATCAATATGTTTCGATCTATCTTTATGCTAATGATTATAACTGACTTTGGGAAAATCATTATCATTTTTTCCCTATTGGGGCATGTTTTCATTATGCTAATGATTATAAACACCTTTTGGAAAATCATTATCTCTATCCTCCATACTAGGGTATTTTTCATTGTGTTAATGATTATAACTACCTTTAGGAAAATCATTCTTTTCACCTCACTATGCTAATGATTATAACCACCTTTGGGAAAATCATCATTTTTATTTTCTCTACTAGAAAATCTCATTGTAACACTAATTAAAACCACCTTTGGGAAAATCAGTCTTTTCCATCCCCTTTTACCTCTTCATCACATCATTTCCTTCTTTTCAAGGGAGTGTTTGCCAAACTTATTTAATACCTACTCTTTTGAGGGGAAATCCAAGGCTCATCCAATGCCTTCTAGGGCATTAAGAATTAAAAACTTTTTCATTATTTGAGAAGACGTCACCCATGCCTCCCTAAATAGGGGAAAATTGTAGACACCTCATTTTTTCCACAATTGGATTCCAACTAGACATCAAATTTATTAATACCAAATAGTAAAAATTAATCCTAAGAATAACTAATTGTCCCAATTTCATCTACATATTAGACACTAGTGCTTATAATTGTGTTGGGGCATCCTTATTTTAGGTATTATCCTATATGCAACAATAACCTCTCACAAATTCATCTCCAATCAACTTACGACCTATCCATGTGGAAGTTTGGATTTTGGACCCATTAAGTGGGGGACTTAAACAATTATTAAAGTGTTAAAATGCTAAGAAAAATTAATAACTAATCAAATTAAATTAAATGTTTAAGTAGAGTTTCCATGTGCATTTAGTGAAATTGAATTTTGAAAAAAGGAAATTTCAATAACATTGATGTCATGATAACATCATCATCCTCAAAGTCAAGGAATTAAAATATCTCCCTAAATGACATAAATTTAGAAATGGAGAGACATACTTAATAAATGGGATCTCTATCTCAAATATTAATGGCTTATCCCCTCCTAAACCTAACCATGGTTAAACTAAACCTAACCACACTTGGGCTAGAGTTAGTTTGAAAGGCTATAAATACAAGGATTCACCCATTTATCCATAAGATCTCTTGGTGTAAAGTTATCATGCAAAAATAAATGTAAAGCTTCTATTGTTATAGTGTTATCATGCCCATTTTTTAAGCCAATCCAAGCCAAGCCAAAGATAAATCCAAACTGAATATTACCAAGTTGACAAAAAGAGGAGGGTAAGGATCTCCATTACCAAACAATTATTGATCATAGAAATGAGCACATTAATTCATTACCAACATATAACACTTTCTCTCATGGAAGGTAAAACTTTATTTTTTTGATTTCATTTGTTAGTTACTTATATAGTTGACTATCTCTCTGGTTGTCTAGGCTAGAGATGTAAGTCTTTATTAGTGTGTTTTGTTTGATTTTATTTCATACTAACACCATACTAATCTCCCCTCTTGGATTCATATTTATCATAATCATTAATAATGGGATGTTCTTTGAGCTCAAAATCATTCCCCTCATGGACCTAAATTTATACCAAATGTTCACATGTATGAAGACTCTATTGGAAGAATGGCCTAGACACATCTAAGCTATCATCAGACCCTTGTAGAAAATCAAGGACCAAATCCTTTTGTACTTAAATGAGGTAAAAATGTATGTGTTCTTCCACTCCAGTGGAATAATACTCAATACAAATGAATTTGGGTTCCACCTCAAACATTTCAAGGAATAAACTAAGAAGAAAGTGGCAAGGACCAAAAACGATGGGGCTCAGGGCATTTTGGAGATTGCCATGCTATCTACCACCAACATTATCCAAGTTAATGACATGAAGGTATCTATTGAGTATCCTCTTAATGAAAATGCTAAATGATTTACTAAAGATAAATTGATATTTATGGATCCACCTTTCAACCCGCCCAAGTTGGATAAAGTGGAAAATATCATTGCATAGGCACTAATAGCTCAGTAGGGCACCTAGATGTAATAAAGAAGTGATACCCTTTAGGGTTCTAATTGATTATAATTTCATTCCTATTATAAACCCAAAAGGGAAAATTTTCATCATGTTTTATGTGTTATTATCCCCTTTTATCTCTTTTGAGACACATTATTGTATGGTTATAACTATTTTTTCCATGATGCCTCACAATGGGATTTATTGGAAATTGGTGGTAGATCCCATCTCAATTCTATATATGTTAATTTTTAGCATTGTTTTAAGGTCAATTATTTTGGATAGAATATAAAATGGAATTAATGAATATGTGTTTTTTATTTCACTACATATAAATTTATGAATGCATTCTAATATTATGGTGAAAAGGGGTGAATATTAGTGTTAAAGGTTATGATATGAATCTTTATACAATGCATGTGTCTAATTAAGAATGAGTTTCATGATATTTTAATTGATCCCTATATTTATTCTTATTTTATAGATAATTTATAAGTTCTTGTGTATGTTAAATAAAATTATGTATTTGTTTATCTAATGATCAAAACTATAGGAATTGAGCACATGATGTTTCCTTTGACTCCCTTCCTTATGTGGCTAAATTTCGATCTTATTTGAAACTTGGTATACATTGGTAAAATTATTTCTAGGATCATACTATTTTAAGCATTGATATTTCCATATTCACCCAAAAATATTATTTTCTACCTTACCCTTTCCCTCTTTTGATGTTTCTTTGATTGATAATTTAAATCAAGTTTCTTGGTTCCAAATTGTAGATCCTAGGTTAATAGAGTAACAAACTTGTAAAGAGGACAGATTAATATGGGAAGTTATTACATATGTGGATAGTGTTGATATTTTGATGCTAATATCATATATTTTAGAGACTCATTCCAATCATGATATCTAATGGATCCTAATAATAGTAACTCATGCCTTGGACTGTCTTAGTAGTGGTTCTAAAATGAGATGATAAAATTCCCTTTAATTCTTCCATGGTCTCTTAGTGTACTTAATTTAATGAGAACATTTAGAGGTCCAAACAAAAATGAAATATTTTTAGTCACAAAAGTATTGAATGGAGAGGCATAAATGCAATTACCATTAGAATATTGAGGATTATTGACATTTTTTTGTAATTCCTTTATTAACCCCCTCAAAACAACTATCTGATCTAGAATAGCCTCATTGACACATTACTGCACATATATTGAGAAGGTTCAATAGTCATACAATATTCACTATGAGGATGCATCCTACCTACTAGGATAGGGATTGCATGGACCTTCACAATATACATATGTTATATATACAAATATTTATGTTGAAAATGGGAAGCAAAATTCATATCTAAACCCAATAATAAAATAAATATAAAACCCTAGAATGATAAAAAAGTAATGGAGACCTAGGGTTTAACATGGTTTATAACATATAATGGTATAATAATATGTTTTACCCTAATTTGGATTAAAACATTCTAATATCATATAAACTAGTATATAAATTCTAATTACTAAATATGACATTTAAGCATGAATCTAAATGTAATAAATTAAACCATATTATAATGATTTGATAAGTGGCATATGTTAAATATAATAAGTAACACAAAGGGATAATTACTTAGATTTTTTAATTGAATATATGATTGTGACTTAATTTTAATAATGTAAAATGGATTGAAGTAGGCTAGTGATTTATCCATATCTTGAACTATGTTTTTTTTATGAACATAGGGTCAATTTTATCATATTTGGGTCACTATCAACTCCCAATATTGACCTGTAGCGTTTGGTAGTGACCTATACAAAAAATCAGGTCTATGATACTATAGTTAACTTCACATATCTTATGAAATATTTGTATGTATGATGTTGATCCCTAATTATGTGTGTAACTCAAAAAAATAGCTCCCTTCACCTTGAAACCCTAGGCATGCTTGTGATAGTTATAAACATATAAAAAATAGGAAATTTTAATGGGTTGAGATAACCATAATAACCCTCAATAATTATTGATTGTCTCTTATGTGTATAGTACTCTAAGGATGGAAATCAAGCCATACATAGTTCTCCCACCAAATGTGATTGTGCAATTATGTTGTTTTGTTATATGAATATAACTATTGATTTGGATTTGATAGTTGAAAATGATTTATTTAATGTGGATTCAATATGATTCAATTTTTTTTTGACATATCCTATAGATTGGTTTTTAATTTGGTAGAAATATGGTAGTTTTTCTCAATGTATAATATTGTATAGATGCATACTAAATAACTTTTAGGTCCCTTATCAAACGAGGCCTTGATTTTTATATAAAATATTTTAATGGTCTATTTTACATGCCACCAACACACTAAGCATTTGGACAAACCATAAGGAAAGAATGAATTTTAAAACTTAGACATTTTTGGGAGATAGTCACTATTGAAAGGTGTAGGCTAGTATCGACTAATGATACTAGCCCAACCTAACATTAGTGACATGTGCATAAAAGGACTAAACTAATGGTCTAGGGATGTATGTATGTATGTATGTATTTTAAACTAATTTATATTAATGAGTTATATTAATGTAATTAATTTATAAATTTGAAATGTAATTTAGACCAATAGATATGATATTCAAGCATGCATTAGAATGTAAAAAACTGAGATTAATTCTTCTGATTTAATAAGGGCAAATGCTAAATATATAATTTACTAAAGGAAAAATATATCTTAGCTTTTTTTGTTTAATTTATGAATGTGACTAAATTTTGTAAGTGAAAATTAAGGATGAGTAATTTTATTTCTTGCATAACACTCCCTAATTCTTCCAAGAACCAGGGAACCTCTTTTTTTGCCTTTTGTTATGCTCCTATTTATGCTCATGATTCATTTGGTATCGACACCACAAGTTGAATTTATGGTATATATTTGTTTGTATTTATAATTGTGAGTCAAAAACATCATTTTTATAAATATCATGTTTGTGTGAGTCAACATTGTATTTTACACTTAGTGTAAAAGTGGAGTTTTGACCTCCCAATTTACGTTTGAAGCCTAGATTTCTTAGCTTTCTTAGCTATATTATCCTAATCTAGGAGATCATTTCAATTTACATGATATTTTGGATACTAATATCTATCCCATTATGATACCAAGTTTGAATAGTGAAGTTTCATAAATAACACTTGGCCATGAATCATAGTTTTATTGCACTTATACTCATGTGCCATTCTTTCCTACTATCTCTTTCAACTCCATATATCCACTACAGGGAGTCAATTTGATTTGTGTGCCTATCTAAACCATAATACATATCCCATCCTATTATCCTTACTTGTGTGTATAAGTTTCATGTTTTACTCTTTGAGTAGAAATGCATTTTCATGACACTTATCTCACTTGATGGGTCTCTAGTGTAGGTGTTCTCTAGATTGCTCAAGTATCTCATTTTTCCCTAGAGTGTCATTTTGTTTTTCATGTCATTTTATCCTCTTAAACTTATTTCATTATGCTAAATAGTAGTATTCTATTAAGTTTGGTGTTTTGGCCTTTTTCCTGAGATGGCATCTAGGCCTCCATTTTGTTCTTGCCAAATCATGCTTCTTAGGTGAATAACATAAAAATTTATCCATTTAGGTCTAATTGAGATCAAATTTCCTTTCCCAATTATAATCAATATCATCAAAGGCAAAAATTTTTAATTTTTAATATTTTTAGGTCCCTGGACCTAATTAGGCTTTGAAATCCCAATAGGTATTGGGCACTATTTTTGCCAAGTCCCTTTTTAAATTACAACTTTAGTTATAAATAGGTATATGTGGGGAAGGCAAGTGTTTAATTTTTTAATAAAATTAAATAATTTGATTAGGTATTCACATTTTTTCATTTTTTTCTTTACTATTTAGGCTTTTAGTCCCAAGTAGATCTCATTAGGAGGTCAATGAGAGGTCTGCTAGTTAAGGATTTTTCCCTAACTAGGTGTATATTTTATTGTGTCTCAGACACCTTTGTTAATGGGGGATGGATCCTTGATTAGGTCAGTGTTATCTTCAACTATGTTGTTTAATGTTAATGGGGCCCTAAGCCTTGATTAGGTCATCATAGATCTTAATACTCCCTCTCCATTTACTACTAAGGTTTTTTGCCCCTAACTCCCTTATCACCTTTCTATCTGGGTCCCCCCCGAAAAAACCCTGACCACCATAACCATTGTTTGTTGGGATTTTAGACCCCAATCATATGACATGTTTATTGGGATTTAACCCTAAAAATCATGATTATAACGTGAAAAAACCACCAAAATACTTGATAGTTCTAATCAAGAGTTTAGACCTTGATTAGGTCTAGGCCCCCTCAAAACATAAAATTTGGATTTTGCTGCATTTTAACACAATTTTATCTAGGAATAATGACTCAATTGGGTATGGGAACATTTTTAAAAGTCCCCATAGTTCTATTAGGGATTGCAAATATTGATTAGCACTAGTATTCATTTATTGAATAGTAACATTTAAATATAACCCTAACCCCATAAAAATCCCAAATAGGTTTACTAGGACCATTTTTGACCCAACGATCATTTTTTGTTATAACCTAAGCATCTGGAGTTTATTTTTGAAACCATTCATGATATTTTGAATCTAGTTTTAGCTTGGAAACAATAGTTGTTTTAATTTTCCCTTATTCCTCTTGATTAGAAACCTATTCATGTTTTTTATGCTTGTGGATTATTTAGGATTGTTAATTCACTTTTTTCTACTTTTTTTTGGTCTTGTTTTGTAGGTGAATAGTGAAAGTGATGGGATTTGGGAAGAAGAGAAGGTAGTTAAGGAATTAATAGAGGTAGTTGGGCATTATAGATGGAAAATGGCCCCACTTTAGAATACAAATTGCTATATATGGATATATTTTTACTTTCCAAGGGTTGATTTTTTCTCCTACCACAAGAGATTTAGAATCCAACCCCTTTTATTTTCCTATAAACTTTCATGTTTTATTAGTGTTAATTTCTCCCTCACTTCCTCTCATGCCATTATGCTGGAAAAAATTCAAGAGAATGATTTTAATAGACTCCAAATTTTTTTATCAAATCGTGAATGTTGATTAATGGAAGACTTGGGAATATTTGATTCCATTTGCATGTCTATAAAGTGGTGGTGGTTATTATTTCCTTATCTTTAATCCCTCATAATATTTCATTAGATTTATATTCAAGTGTGCATATGTTGGTTGGTTCAATAGATAGTTTATGGAGTGATTATGACCGTGATACTAAAGTTTCCACTGTTATTTGTAGGCTTTTATTCTCTTTCTCTTTTCCCTCTCTTTTATCATTTTTTAATCATTTTTTAGCTTATGGTTTTTAGGTGTGGACCCTGATTGTCTTCTAGGATCGTAGGTTAAAATTTTAATGATTAATTAAAATGGGTTTGAATCCCATTCTTTGTATCCCTATTGGCACAAGGGCTTACAAGGGGGGGAACCCCCTTGTGGGGTCTAGGGGGATGACCCCAAAACAGTGGGTCTAGGGGACACATGCCCTAATGGGGGTTTAGGGGCAACACCCCCAAAGCAAAAAATTTATTAAAATTGTATTGTAAAATTGTAATTTTGTAGTCAATATGGGCCATTGATTATAGGTCTCCAAATCTGATGGTAGAGGTTATGTTTAGGTGTTTTCAACCCTAAAATTTATTGAGATATGGCTGAGATGTGAGAATAAAAATTAACACAGAGTGGAGGCAGACAAGGGGAGAGAGGTGTAACAAGGTTTGTTACAACATTTAATTTCTCTCTTGTATTTTTGGAAATAATATACTAGACAAGTTTGGTGTATGTAGCCCATTTTGGGTGAACCACATTAAATCTAGTGTCTCCTATTATGTGTATATTTTTGTTTATTTTTTGAATTTTTGATTAATTCATTTCATAGTTTCTCTTGTATGTAATTTGAAGATAAATCTAGGTTTTAATTTATCCTAACAAGGGTTTGATAACAATATATATTTGAATGAATATAAATCTTGGTTTTATATTTCTCCATTATCATTTCAATATTGTCAAATAGTTTAATCAATGGGATGAATGGAGAATCAACCATAAACAATACTAAGAAAAAACCTATAATTTATTGATTTGAAACTAGGTAAAGTCACATTGAAATCACGTTTATCTATTTTTAGCACCTACACAAAACTTAATTAAACAAAATAATAAACTAAAATTCCCGTTTTAAGTTGTTTAAGTACCCAAAAACCATTGAAATAAAGTTAGAATTTTGAAATAGGTGAACTAGCAAAGAACCCTTGAAATGGAATGGTCATAATGAGCCATTGATTGAAGATAATTTCACCTAGATGAAGTAGTTATAAATCTTGGATATATTATATAAAATATCCTTTTAAGATAGGTGAGTCACGAGATGAATCTAAAAAATTGGCGTGTGCCAAAACACACATCAAAAGAACTAGCACTAGAAGGAGGTTTGCCTCCAAAAATATAAAAATGAAATTCTTGTGGAAAATTTTTAATTTGAATAGTTAGGAACATTACCCATGCTTGGGTAGTCCAAAATTTAAATTGTAAATTATATGAATACCCAAAAGATCAAAGTCCATAGGGGTTGATTTTAAGTTGTTAAAACTCACTGAGCACAAAAAGCCAAGGGTAAAAAAAAGAAATAGAAAAATGACAAATATACTCAACTAGTAGCTCACCTAATGCTATAACTCCATTTATCAACCCATTTTATGCCCTTAATAACACACCAATGATGGTTAATCCCACTTAGTTTAGTATAGGTAGATGACCTATAAACATTCTAGGGCCTACCCATGATTTACCCAAGAATCCACATGAATTTTGTCCAAAATATACACTTAATGAGATTTAAATAATTGAAGAGAATATTCAAGCATTTAAATATGCCTTGATCCAAAAAAAAACCAACATGAGGATGTGGATTTCCACCCATTCCCTTACTCCTTGGGATAAGTTGGCTATGTCTGGTATCATGGCTTGTATAATGGATCTATCACTTCTTAGAACAATCTAGAAACTATTTTCATCAACCATTTCAGATTGCCCATTGATCTAGTTGTCCTATATCATCACTTTGATATTACCCATAGGGAACCTAATGAACCTATGAATGTCTTCAATGTGTGCTTCCATAATCGTTACAAAAGGTTGAAAAACCCATATACTCAAATGGAAGTGGCTTCCATAAAAATAACCTTGAGGTATTTAGATTGAATGACCTCCATGTTCCTTAAAAGAAATTTGGTAACCCTCTTATCCTTGTCCTTACATTAAAATGAGGTTGTCAACATTGCATAGAAGATGGTTCCACAATAATATATAATTGGCCCTTTGCCTTCATTAGGATAACTAGGTGCTTACAATTAGATCCTAATGATCAACCATTCCCTACAACATAATGTTTTGTTGATGAACCCAATCCCAGGTGCCTTTTATGAAAACCCGAATCTGATCTATAATATAACACCCATGAAATACATGCCTAGTAGTCTACCTTATACATCTATGAATCATGTCTTGCCTCAGGAAAATAATCAATATATTGTTATTATTATATACAACATTACTGTCATGCCTAACACTAGTGGTTATGTTGCCTCCCTAATAAGTCAACAAGTTGTCCCATCATTTCTAAATAACTAGACAAAAGTTAACAATTCTCATAATCAAGCACCTGCATTTATCCCTACATTTCTAAATGCTATTACACGTGTGGTTAACCTACAACCATAAGTGGGAAATCCACAAAATCTTAATGTGAGCCTTGAAATAGTGAATTTGTAGAAAATGGTTCATATGTTGATAAATTATATGGTCAATTTTCATATAAAAGTACCTAAAAACACCAATAAAATGAAAATAACCCACCACCAATAATAAATTTCAACTTTAAAATAACCAACAAAAAATGGAACACAAGGCCAAATAATGGAGGTGTTCCTAACCTATTGGACAATAACAATCAAAATAACAATAAAAATGCCTCTAATGTGGTGAACCTAAATGATTTGGCACTAGACACCTAGTGTAGGATACATAATATGACTGACCATGATGAGACCAATTATATAGAGTTCATTTATGCCTCAAACATATTTCAAAAGGATATGTACAACTTTGAACTAATTTCCACACCTGACAATAACTCTAATCAAGGTAGAGAAAACCCTAGTATAGCTTTAGTCTTGAATACTTATGAGTTTCCATTTGAAAGTGATAATGAGATTTAAGTCAACCTAGATGAGGTCCACATGTTTAAGTAATTTCAAATTGGAAATAACTCAGTTAAAAAACAAATTTCAAACTTTGTTAACTACATATTCTCCTCTGAATAACACTCAATTTCTAATAGATGAGAACTTGATCAAAAATGTATTCCACCAATAAGACCTATGAAAAGATACTAACCTAAGAACAACTCTACACCTCTAAAAAATGACAAACTAGTAGAGCCAATAAAACATGGATATAGTATTGAATATGACTTGAATAAAACTAAGGCTAGTATCACAATTTTTGGCTTGCTTCAAATCTCAAACTAGAAGGACATGTTGATATAATAATTACCCTCAAGGGAAAACAACTAATAGAAAAATTATTGCTCATGTTGAAATTTACCAAAAAAAAATTAAACTCCTTTCCTCCTAATAATATTTATTTTTGGTATAAACATGCATAATTATTTGGTGGATTCATGTGCTTCTAGTAATGTCATACCTTAAGTAATTTTCCCTCAGTTGGGTTTGATACCCACAATGTCAAATAGGAATCTTGTTCAATTAGACAAATCAAATATCAAGGTTGTCAATGAGATAAATCACATCCATATATAACATTTAATCCAAGGGAGTATAAGTTTATTTACATTCAAGTAGTGGTTATACCTAATGCTTACAACATGCTTCTAAGTAGAGATTGGTCTATAGCATTAAATTATTACATGGAAATAAAATTCTCTCATATGTGTCTCCCATGGCATGGCATATCCAATCAAATTAGGATTGAATGTGATCCCAAGATGACTCACATGATAATAGAATACAACAAGAGTAATGACATATTATATGGGGAATTAAAGCTTAGGGTGTATGCCCTTGAGAAAGAGGCATAATCTTATAAGAATTTATTTATCAACATGTTTATATAATAAAATACAAAAAATAAAAAGCTATATCATCTTGATGAGGATGATTTCCTCTATGCACCTAAAAAAACTTATTTCCTAGTGTTGTCATAGTACACAAGGGCATAAAACCAACTGACCTAAGTGAAAAAAGGATGCCAACAATTATTATTAGAAATGTATGGTTAAGTTAGAAATTATCAAGATTAATAATAGTTGTCTAAGAAAAGTTAGGGAGTTTGTGAGCTCCCATTATTAGATTAAAAAATATCCCATATAACCCTATATTTACTTTTGCTACTAAATACTAGCCAAAAGGTATCTATTAGTAGATAAACAAGATGTGTGCCCACTTATCATGGATAAAAATATTGAAGAAATAAATTTTATCACAACACCAGGTCATCATAATCCAACACATACAACTGAAAACTATTTATGGATTCTAGAAATTAATGATTTTAAATCTAAGAGTGGGTGTGGTTCTATTTTATATCTCATCAACCCTAGATGAAAATAATATAGCTACATTTCACCTATAATTTGTTTGCACAAATAATATGGTTTAGTATGAAACATTAGTTTATGGTCTCTTATTCACACTAAAGAATAAATTCAAGAACCTTAAGGTATTGGGTGACTCTAAAGTAGTGATTAAATAGGTAAGAGGATTGTGTGCTCGTAATGACAAGCATTTATCTAGATACTATAACTAGGTTTGTTATTTAATAGAGGATTTTGATGTATTCAATATTCAAACCTTTCCTCATAGAATAAATTATATGGTAGATGCATTGGCTATAGATGTGAGTATTCTGGAACCTATAACTAACTCCAAATTGAGAAGGTTATCCATGGAGTTGATCTTTACTCCTTATGTTCCTAATAATATCAATAAATTATAGGTATTCATTGATGATCAACATATCATTGACTTCATCAAAAACACATATGTATTTGAGGCTCATATTATAAATGAAGATGACAGAGAAGAGTTTGAATTTGGTGAAGAAGGGGTGATCAATCTAAAAACAAATAGTATGTCCAAGGGCATGGTCTCAATATAATGTTTATTCAAAATGAATTACCGGGTTGAGAAAGAGAAATCATCCCCCACCAATGGTATGGTTTCAATATAATTTTTATTCAAAAAATGTGCTTCTAGTCATGACATATACTAAAAAGGAAAAAAAGATTTTTTTCAGACCTTAAAATAATTTATAGATGTTATTGTATGGAGCTATGATGACTTAAAGGTGTTCAACATTTCCATTCTCATGCATACCATCCCTCTTAAGTTAGGATTTAAACCATTTTTCTAGCAATAAAAACCATTGAACCTATTGATAGAATTATTGATATTAAAAGAAGTACATAAATTACTCCAAGAAAGGATAATATTCCCTATAAATCACTCCATATTGGTGGCCAATTTGGTGCTAATTAGAAATAAAATAGGAGAGATAAGGTTGTATTGACTTCTAAAATTTGAACAAAGCCTCCAAAAGTGATAATTACCCATTGCCTTCACTGGATAAAGTTTTATAGATAGTGAATGGATCTTAAATGATGTCATTCTTAAATGGGTTCTCAGAGTACAATCAATTAGTGTTCAATTATGAGGACTAGATTAATATAACATTTATAACAAAGTGAGGTACATTTTCATCCAAAATGATCCCATTTGGCTTGATTAATGTTGGTGCCACCTTTCAACATGCCATATACATTTCATTCAAATATATCATCAGTATATGCATAGTCATATACATGGATGATTTAACTATATTTTACAAGAATAAAGAAGACTGCATCAAGGATTTAAGAGCAGTCTTGCAAAGGTGCAAAGGCCATAGAATCTCCTTGAACTTGAATATGTGTATCTTTGGGGTGACATATGGTAAGTTATTGGGCCACATTATCTCATAAATGGGTAGTTATATAGACCTAAAGAGAGTGGATAAAATTCTAAAAATTCCATTACCTAGTAACATAAAAGAGTTGA
Organism: Torreya grandis; assembly: GCA_037957365.1. Classification (NCBI taxonomy): domain Eukaryota; kingdom Viridiplantae; phylum Streptophyta; class Pinopsida; order Cupressales; family Taxaceae; genus Torreya; species Torreya grandis. The sequence goes on along the minus strand of JARHVA010003661.1, from coordinate 64,230 downwards.
AGTCATTCTTCGACAAGATCAACTTCATCAGGAAGTTTATTTCAAGATATGTAGAGATATCCTAGCCACTAAATAACATGTTAAATAAGGATGATAATATTAAATGGATGGTTGAATCACAAGTAGATTTTTCTTAGATCAAGAAAGAAAATGTAAATACATTGGTTTTGATCAGTCTTAACTATATGCAACCCTTCTACATCTACTCATTCACCACAAGTACTCAAGTGCAGATGTCCTAACATAGAATAAATAATCTAGAGATGAGAGACATATCTCATTCATGATTTTTCCTCTCCACAATATTGAATTGAGTTAATCAACTATAAACAAATCATCCTTTTTCTTGATCAAATCCATCAAAAAGTTTAGGCACTACATTCTCCACAATAATATGTTTATAGTGGTACCTAACCCAATAGTAAAGTCCATATTAATTCAAAATTAGTTTTTTGAGTGAAGGGGTAAATGGATGACCATTATCCAAGAATTTTACTTGGAGATATAGCCAATCAAAATTGTAATAGGTAAAGGAATTAGTAAGGCCATGGCTAAAGTAGACTTCTAGATAGTTTTCTAGTAGTACATAATGCAAGACATTACTAAGGATGATTAGTATCAATATGTAGTGTACTATTTGCTTAATAATGAGTGCCCAAATCACCTAAATTTAACTAAAAAAAGAGAATTACACTTAAAAAATAATAACTTCTTGATCAGATTAGTCATGATATATAGAATAAATCATAAATTCATGTATCTCAGATGCCTAAACAAGAAAGAATCAAATAGAGTACTCAATGATTTCCATGTAAAATATATAAATGGTCATAGATAAAGGAGTGATACAACCCATAAAAGACTCAAGGTAGGGTATTACTAGCTGCATGTTTTTAAATATTTTAATTCTCACATTTTCAACTGTCATACCTGCTAAGTTGTCTCACATAGAGAACATACCCTTTTCATGCCATTGTAGCTAGTTATTGAGGTCCAATCATTCACAAAATGGGGATTAGAATTCATCTATGCTGTCAATGATAACTCCTCATCATGACACAAGTTCATCCTTACATAAAATAACTATTTTATTTATTAGATGAAAGCTAAAGCATACAAGAATAGTACAACTGATGCAATAATCAACTTTCTAGAAGAACACATCATCATCAGGTTTGGGATGTATGCTACTTTGATATGTGATAATAGACCTTATTTTTCATCTCTTTAATTCATAGAGTGGGCCTATGAAAACTAAGTAATCATAAAATTCTCTTCTAATTATTATTCACTGAGTAATGGGGTAGAAAAATCAACTAATAAGAATTTACCAAATGTAATTAAGAAGATCTTGACAAAGAACCCTAGGGGCTAGCACAATGTTTTGAGGTTTTCACTATGGTTTTATAGGACTAGAATTAAGTTAGCCTTAGTAACATCACTATGTCATATTGTTTATGATGAATACCCCGTCTTTCTAGTCAACCTAAGAATTATCACATTAAGTTCATAAGAGACCACCTAGAAATAGATGATAGATATAAACTCACCTCCTTAATATAATATAATTAGAGGAAAAATGTGATGTAGATATATTAATTTTTTTATAAAAATCAATAATTAATTAAACATTGGTTTGAAAAGTGAGAAAACATGAAAACCTTCTAGATCTCTAACTCGGTCCTTCTCAGGGACAAGGCTCATAAGAAAAAGGGATAACATAGTAATTTTTATGCCTTTTGGTTGGGTCCCTACCAAATCTATAAAATCTTGGGTAAGAATGCTTTCCACCTAAGGTGTATAACTAGAAAGGAAATCCCATTTCCTATTAATGAGTAGTTACTCAAACACTACTTCCAATCTTGAATTATCCTGGTAAGTTCTTGTAAATACTTTTTATTTCCCTTGTTACATTGTTTTTCTTTCTTTCCTACTTTGTTATTAGTTTAGTTTGATTTCATTGATTTTCCCACTTTTCATTGTTGGTCTAGCCTTATTGCTTATTTTTTTGTGCCTACTTTACCTATTTTTCCTTGTAGTTTCCCTTGTTGGTCAAAAGGATTTAAGATAGAAAGCATGTACATAGGAAACTCGAATGATATTTTGTTGTGGAAGTACACTAAGTAGTTCTCAACCTTAGATTCTATTTCTAATTTAGGTTAAAATGTTTGTATATCATGTGTGTTCTAAATTTGTTTTATTTGGGTTAATTTTGGGTAAAAATATATGGTAAATGAAGACATTATCTCAAAACCAAGCATAAAAATCACATCTTAATGGTTTTTAGGTTTACCTGGATGAACCTATTATGGTAAAAATCTAGGGTGAAAAAATTATAATTATACCTTTCGCTTGATACAGTGGTCCCAAACCAAGAATTGAGATGTAAAAAAATAAACAAAAAATATAATCCAAGTAAAAAAAATAAAATTCAATATCTAAAAAACTCACTTATGGGTTACTCGATCAACTCCATGATGGGATTTTTGGTCAGATTAGTAGTGGAATAAGGATTTAAGTGGGTTCAAAGGTAACTATGTTGGGTTTATGGACACCTATATAGTAATGGATCAATGTTAAGGAAATCATAGTCTAATTATTAGATCCATAGTAGCTAGTAATTATAAGTAATAATAAGTAGTAATTAAATTCATTTACACATTACCAATCAATGAGAATGTCTGATTTGATATTTTAGCCACTCCAATCTTCTCCTCTCTCTCAAACCCATTCATGTTCCATACATAATATTGATAAGATATTAAGGTTATGTAGCCACATTTATATCATTTTAAAATACTTGAGAATGTTTTCTAGTAAATTCACCATATGTTTTTGCTCATACAACATTCCTTAATTATTTTAAGAACCACAGAACCTCCCATTTTTTCTTTTGTTCTACTCCTGCTTGTGCTAATAATTTGTTTGGTCTCAACACCACAAGTCACCTTGATGGTTTGTCTTAGTTTTTGTGATGAAATAGGACTCAAAACCATCACTGTTATAAAGACCACATTTCATGAGATTCAACTTTGTATATTACACCTGGCATAAAAGTGGAGTTTTGACCTCACAATTTACATTTAAGTCATGGCTATCTCAACTCTCATATCTCTCTTATCTTGATCTAGGAGGTAATTTAAATTTCCATGCCATTCATGCTCTGATACCTATCCTATTGTTATGACTATGTTCAAATAATGAAGTTTCATGTAGAAAACTTGGCCTTGAGACAAATATTTGTTGTACTTCTACTCGCATAAAATTCATGTCTATCATCTCTCTTAGCTCCTTATAGATAATTCAAGGGTAAAGTTGATTTTCATTCCTATCTAGCCTCCAAGACCTATCCCATCCTATCTACATAACTCATATAGATAACTTTTATGTTTTACTCTTTGAGTGAAAATGCATTTTCAAGACACTTATCCCACTTGTCAGCTCTCTAGTGCAAACATTCTCTAGCTTGCTCAAGTCTCTCATTTTCCCCTATGGTGTAATTTTTTATTTCATTCCATTTCAACCCATAGAACCTACTCCATCATGTTCTTAGGGCTTATTTGAGCAAGTTTGGTGTTTTGGCCTTCTTCTTGAGATGACTTCTAGGCCTCCATTTTATACTTTCCAAATCATGATTTTTAGGGGAAGAACTTGAAAATTTCTCCATTTAGGTCTGATTGAATTCAAATTTCCTTACCTAGTTTTAATTATTATTCTTGAATGAAAATTTTTCTAAGTGTTAATATCTTTAAGTCCCCATACCTAACTAGTCTTTGAAAGCTTGAATAGGTCTACATGGGGAGGCTAAGTGTTTCCTTTGTTGATCAAAGTAAATAATCTAATTAGGTATTTTCCATTTTTTCATCAATTTATTTATTATTTGGGATTTTTGTCCCAAGTTAGTCTCATTATGAGGTTGGCAAGAGGTATTAGTTCTAGTTAGGGATTTTTCCTTGACTAAGTCTATGTTTTGTTATGTCTCGAGCACCTTTTTTAATTAGGGATGGATACTTGATTATGTTTTAGCCATCCCTAACTGTGTTGTTTAATATAAATCAAGGCCTTGATCCCCAACTAGGTTTTCAGGGATATTGGGCCCCTTATCTATTTGTTACTTAGGCCTTTGGCCCCCAATTCCATAGTCATCTTTTTATCTATGGTTTTCCCCCTAGAACCCCAACTACCATTGCCAATGTTTATCAATATTTTGATCCCTAATTCCTAATGGCATGTTTATCAAGATTTAGCCCCTCAAAACCATGATTATAATGTGAATAACCTAATAAAATTCTTGATAATGATAATCAAGGGTGTTGACCCTCATTAGCTCTAGGCCCCCTCAAAAATTAAAATTTGGATTTCTTACCATTTCAACACAATCTTATTGGGTAAAATGACCCAATTAGGTTTATGATATTGTTAAAAATACCCCCAATTCTATTCAAGCTTCCAAATTCTAATTATCACTAAGATTAATTTTTTTTAATAGTGAAATTTAAATATAATCTTGACTCCCTAAAATCCCAAATAGGTCTACTAGGTCCATTTTTGACATGTTGATCATTTTTTCCAATAACATGAGCATCTAGAGTCCATTTTAAAAACCATTCCCATTGTTGAGAAGTAGGTTCTAGATCAGATAAAATAATGGCTTTAATTTTGCTTGATTCATCTTGGGACTATTCAAGCTTGTTAATTCAATTTTTGACTTGTTTTTAGTCTTATTTTACAAGTGAATAGTAAAATTGATAGAATTTCGGAAGAAAAGGAGGTAATTGAGGAATTAGTGGAGCTATTTGGGTGTTTTAGAGGGAGAACATCTCCCTTTTAGAAGACAAATTGGTATATATGGATGCATTTTTAATCTCTAAGGGTTGTATTTTTCTCTTCCCATTAGAGATTTAGAGATATCCCTTTTTATTTTCCTACAAATTTTCATGTTTTACATGTTTTAATGTCTCCTTCGACTCTTCTCTTACCATTGTGCTGGTGAAATTTTAGGAGAGTGATTGAAATAGAATATGAATTTGTTTATCAAATGATGAATGTTGATCAATTGAAGACTTGGGATTTCTTCTATTTAAATTTATATATAATGGTGGTTGATTTTAATTCCTTATTTTTCTCCCCTCAAATGCTTACATTAGCTTTGGATTCAATTATGTATATGTTGGTTAGTTCAACATCTAGTTTATCGAGTTATTGTGACTATGACATTGGAATTGAAAACATTATTTTTAGGCTTTTATTCTCTTTCTCTTTGCCCTCTTTTTTATATTTTTAAATTATTTGTTAGCTTAGGGTTTGATAATAAACTATGCCTGGATGAATATCAATTTTGTTTCTATATTTATCCATTATAATTTTAGTATAGTCAAATATTTTAATCAATAGAATTAATGGAAAATCAATCGTAAATGATACTAATCAAAACCCTACAATCTATTGATTTGAAATTGGTAAAAATCACATCGAATACATGTTTATATATTTTTAACACATGCACAAAACTTAATCAAACAAAAAAATAAATTGACATTATCATTTTACATTGTTTAAGTACCAAAAACCCACTAAAATGAAGTTAGAAGTTGGAATAACAAAGGCCCCTTGAAATGGAATGGTCATAACGAGCCGATGAGTGAATATCAATGCACCTAGACTAGGTAGATATAAACCTTAAGGAGATTTTATAGAATCTCCTTTCAAGAGAGATAAGTCATGAGATGATCTTAAAACACTAGAGCATGCTAAAACATACGTCAACAAGTAGTCCTATGATTCATTTGATTATGAAGCTGATATACTATTTACATTAGGTCATTTTTTAAAGATTGGTTCAATATCACCTATCTATATTGACTTGTTGGTTAGTAATGAATTGAAAGAATTATGAAATAATTATTACACAGTCAATTATTATTTTATTATATTTATTTATATTTGTTATATCTAACCTTGATCATGCGTGTAGATCAAAATATCAACCTCTTTTGACTTAAACCCCTACATTTTCTTGTGAGGGTTAGAAAATTATAAAAATGGGGAAAGTGTAATGGTATGATCTATCTCAAGTCACCCCATCTATTTATTTTCCACTTATTATGTATCCAATATTCTAAGAAGGGGAATCAATCCACACATAGTTGTCCCACCTAGTGTGATTATGAATTTTTTCTTCTTTGATATGTGTATGAAGCTAATTATTAGCTTTAGTAATTTACAATGCTTGATTTGACTTGGATTTTTAATGCTTCAAAATTCTATTTTAACTAATCCTAATGATATGTATGAAAATTGGGAAGAATAATTTTTTTTTTCAATGTGAAATAGTGTATAGATGTATATCACATATCTTCCAAGTCCATTTTAAATGATCCCCTTGGGTGTGTGTGTGTGGGGATCCAATTAAGCCATTAATTAATGAAACAACATGATAATATTATAATTTGAACCTAAGTATGTGTTTTATTTTATAAAATATTTATTTTTAGGAGTGGGTCTCCTTTGAGTAACATAGATCATTATCAACTAGTGGGGATGACTAAAATTTATATAACTGACCTATGTATATTTGGACTAAACTGAGAGTATAGAGATGTTTAGTTAAGATATTTTAAGTTTGATATAGATAGTAATTTTATTATAGGAGTATAATAGTATATTGTAAGGATTAACTCATAATATAACATGAAAGTGTGAGAGGATGGAGATTTAGCACTTTGTTTGATTGCCCAAATCATGTATAGTAAATCTGTGTCAATCTTATTATCAAGATATGAATACCATATTTTAACATTTATGAATCTCCCCTTTTATTATAGTTATGTAATTGATAAAGTAAAAGGATAAAATATACCTAATTGTGTAAAACACACTTTTCCTTTTAGGATAGGCTCAAATGTACATGTTTGCACCATGTAAAAATGCAATGAAAATTAAGTAATCAATTCCCATGTTTGAAATCTAAAATCTAAAATTGGAAATTTGAAAGAGCATGTGTTAGATTATACTTTTGTATTTGTGAAACCCATTTTGTCTTTAAAACATTTTGGAGATATTGCTTCCTTATTGAAGAATTGAGAGTTAGGGGGATATTTCCCAAAACTTGTGAACTTTTCTAGGATCCTTAGTTAAGAAGGAAACATGCCCAAACTCTAATTAATGTGGGGAAAGGTACATAATGTAATAACCCAAATAACTATACAATAAAATGAGATAGATAAAGAACCATATGGCTAGGTTCAACTCAAACATATCACTATATAGGAAATAATAAAATTGATCGTGTAAGGTTATCTCAAATAATTAATCAACCATTAAATATGGATTATAGATCAATTTTAATGTTTTCATCAATATTTATCCATGTACAAATGAAAATACATGATTGAAGGGAATGAATAATTTTCATTACCCCACCATGTTTATAGTTTCGATTGTGTAGTTTCACTCAATTTAAAATATACTTCATGATCAAAAGAGAATATAATATGTTAATCCCCCTATCATGACCAAAAACTTGATAAGTGTGAAATAAAATTACAAACATTTTCCATTCAAATTTATCTATGTTGTGTATATGTGTATGAACCAATATTAATTCACATATAATGTTATGCATCTATATGTTGAAATGAGAACCTAAATCTTAAATGTATGTGTATGTGAAAATATATAATTGTATTCATATAAATTATTGTGTAAATTCCCTAGCATATTCACCCAAGTGTTTATGAATCTATGCTAAAGTGTGTGTAAAGTGAATACATATGTGTAGCATATTTCCATATAATATGTATGAATGTAAAAATGTATATCATGTATCTAAACCATCTAATATTTGAACTAATTTGAATCTCTTAAAAAATTATACTCTACTATGATTTTATTCTCATGTAAGTTGATGTCTCTATGAAAATTATTAAAGTTGTGCTAGGATCTCTAGATCAATGAATGCATTGATTAAGTGATCACACAAATCAATTAAGTCTACACCATAATGAAGCTGAAAGTAAATGAAATCAACAAGAGAATATTTCAAAAGGGTTAAGATAAAAATATCAATACTCCATTTGAAATCTTACCTTGAATTAAAATGACTATGTGAATAGGTACATATATAGGTGTAAGATAGGTGTAATCCAACCATACCATACATGTGGGACTAAATTTCCCAAAATAGGTGAAAGAAAGGCATCAAGACAACATATTCATATATGTGGGATAAACTTCCCCAATGTACATAAAAATCACACAACCAAGAAAGCTATATAGAAGTGTAGAAAAACTCTACACACCAACACCCACCTTAATTGTATCTTAGGTGGGTAGAATAAATTGGTCCTAGCAACAAGCCCTAATGAGGTACCTAAGTACATAGAAATATCTCATAAATTATAGAAAAAGAGAAAACTTTTAGGAAAAAAATCCCTCAAAAAAAGAAAAAATAAAAATATTGAGCTAAAAGGCCCACTAAAAATTACAATTACCTGCATCCACCTTGTATCCTACAAAATATGGTGAATGTGTGCCTCTACAAAGAAGAGAGAGAAGGTAAGTGTAGAATATTGCATGGAGAATTCTATATTAGGTCCTTCTATAATAAATTATGTCTCTTCCTTTTAGAAGAAGGAGACCCTGATCTCTAAAACTACTAAAGTACCACTCAAGTGGAATGCTAGGTAATAATAAGGATGAAAATCTATGGAAAAATATCAAATATCTCCAAGCTCATGCTCAAATGTGTTAAATTTTGATAAAGAATCGCATGCCTAACTATATAAGATGTAAATAAGGAAGCATAAAATGAAATAGAGAGAGAAATATGGTTTATAAGTACCCTCATTACATCCAAATAATAAAATGTAACTCCAACATAGTTATCATCAAAGAGAAGACAAATGTCCTCAATGGTGTCATCTAGATCTAAAATGTGAGACTCTACAAACAAATAAGAGATGTCTGGTAGAAATGTGTCCCAATAAGATGAATATAGAATACATATATAATATTATTATAAATAATCATTGAAATCTCTTGAAGGAGTAACTTTAAACACTGTACTAGTAACATGGAAGGGTGGAATCTCAGTGCATGTCATGGGACTACACTGCACATCATATAAAATGCCATGCTATATAAAATCACTAAAATCTATAGATAAAGATATACTAAAATATAAAGTATAAATAGGTAAATTCATTTCCATTTTATGAATTCCATTAGATAAGCTACCAATGTTGTAATGAAAGAGTCCTCAACTATAGATGAGGTAGATAAAGGAAGAGAAGGATAGATATCATATATATGTGAATGTTTGATGTAGGAGCATCACTACTTATTTTGTAAATATTAGTCTAATTCTCATGTTTAGAGTCTTAGTAGGTTTTCATGGTCCTATGAGGTCTTTAGGAAACATTTTAAACTATTAAGATGCTATCAAATTTTAATTAGGGACCTTTAGGTATTTTCCCGCCTAAGAGGCCAATTCAAATATTTGAAAATTTTATATTGTCTCTAAAGTCTCTTAGTGTAGTGAAAGGTCAAAATGTCATGACCTTGTGACTTAGGTTATAAGATCTTTCAAACATACATAATGCACATAATGATTCATCTTGGTGGTTGAGTTTGAAAGTAGTTAGTTTTTCCTCGCCTTAATGTGCAAGAGGAAGTTAAGGTAGTTATGGTGTTTTTGATTATTTTACATAGATTGTTATTTGTTTATAAATTTAGGTAAATAAATTTAGAAGATTTATATAAATTTAAGGGTTTTATATTATAATTATGAATGTAAATAACACTAATGAATGATAAGACACTTGATTCTGGTAACTAACACACAGTGATTTCATATTGTGATTCTATGTTATTAAAGAAATGAGTTTCATCATTGATTTAAAGATTTTAGGTATGATAACTTGATAAATTAATTGATTAGTAACCATTAAAATTGAATATGTTTTTTATAATAATATTTTTGGAGAGTACAATGTTAAGAAAATCAATTTTCAAACCTTGGTTCTATAGTATATGTTTATTGGATAGAAACAAGTTACATAAGCAAGATTAAGTGTGTATTATTATGGAGTATAACTCTGAGGAACATGTTTTGATACATTTTGACACATTTTTAATTCTTATTTTTATGAATTTAATGTTTCTAAAATATATTGATTGTTAGCATTTGATAAGCCTCGAGAATAATACAAGCCTATATTTCTTGTTATGACTGTAGAAGGAAGACTGAGCAAATTCTTGTGCAAGAAAGAGTTTCGAGGGAGTTTTTTGGAAGATTAAGGTTTAAAGGTAATTTTTTAATTTATATTCCTTAATTTATTTAATTTAACCAATTTTATTTGAAACCTAATTCATAAAGATGCTCAGATTTCATGTAGCCTGTGTATTCATTAAAAAATTATTCTAAGTGTTGAACAGAGGACTATTTAAGAGATTATATGAATTGTATAATGATTGGATAGATTTTAAATACATATTTAAACCATTTATAGGGTTTTTATTACACAAATACTATCATAACCAATTATTGACTATCAGATTACCTCAACTGCAAGGGTTCATAGTCTTAAACAAGACTGAGTGAATAAGGAGAATAAGGTATCAACATGAAAAATAAATGATTAAAATAGGTGTAATAGGTAATCACAGACCTTAATAAGTTTTAAAAGTTGTTTGAAATCCATTGAGATCTTTGAAACCTAATATTGACCCTTCTCAGGTCTACAGATTGTAACTAAGTTCAAAATGAGACTAAATGTCAAGAAAACATTAAATAAATAAGGAATGGTAAAGAAAAAAAGGTTGAGGGAGGTTTTCATAAGTTATATAGAATAAATCAAGCATCACATAATGTGTAAGTTAATTTAAAATTCTTAAAACCTAAGATAAGTGTTATTGGGCTTAGGCAGACTGTGCATAACCCTACTCTAGGGTTTTAGAGGAAAAGCCTTATCATAATTGTTTGAACAGGTAAAAATAACTAAAATTTGGTGAAAAGATAGGTCTTAATGTGTTTTAACATATTTTTTAGTTTTTAGATTTCTAGTATATGTATGTGTACTTTTACAAGTCATTGTGTATAATGTAGGGGTTTAAAAGACCTAAAGGCCTTGATAGTAGCCTAGATTGAGTTAGAAAAGGCATTTGTCAACATAGTTAGGGATTGAAAATTTATGATGAATTGTTTCTTGGAAAAGGGTATCTGAAATACTAATTAGTTTTTTAAATCTCATCTATACAAATATGTACAGGGAAGATTATCCAAAAAAGGGCTACTAAACTTGTCTACCAAGGTGTATAATGTTTTAAATGAGAGTGAATTGTTGATGAATTTGTATGTGAATATAAAAATCCAATAATAATATTATAATCATGATTAAGGCATTAGAAACCATGAGATCAACAAAGGAACCTTAGAACTTTGTATGAAGAAGTGTACCTATAAGCCATTGCCAAAGAAGAATGAATAGTGATTCATTGAACAAGGACAAAGATAGAAAAGGATTGTGTAACCTCTACATCAATGGTCCTCCAAAGAAGCATCACTCTCAAATGAATAATCAAAATCTCCATAAAACTATCAAATGAAGGTCTAAATAGTGAAATGCCACTTAGTGTACTCAATCTAATGTATAATATCCTCAAAAACAATGAGACATAGTAGTATGTAGACCATGTCATTGTTGTTAAACCATACATGATTATGTTCATCATCACATGGTTCAAGAAAAAGTTCAAGGAGATCGGGTAGTAGATCATGTTCCAAGTAATGATTCATTATCCCATTTTTCTAGGATAAATAGTTATCTAAATTTAGCAATACAACATTAAATTGAATAAAAATACCAAAATCCATAAAGACGTCCCTAGTTTTGGCAATTTATAATTTAGTGTGTTTATAAATAAAAATAACACCAATAGATCAAGAAAAAAATATTAAATTTTAAAGAAAATTGTACTTAATTTGAGTTATCGATCAAAATGTTTTACAATAATAATTTCTCATCATTAATGGCCCATTTATTTTAAATACCATAGAAATTAATGGCCCATTTAAATTAAAACCATAGAAATTTAAATAAATTAAGGCTAATAAAACAAATATATCCTTATAACCAACTGATGGAATAGAAATTGAACCAGTGACCTTCCACGTTATAATGACAAGGCTTAACCAATCTTTCTATTTGCCCACTTGTGAAACTCAAATAAAAAAATTCCATGTAATGGCAAAATAATAAAAATTAACTATTTTAAATACATTATAACATGTTGATTTTTAACTTAAGAAATAATATTAATGTTTTGATTTAAAACTTATCTTTTGGAGATGAATGCCACCTCTATTATCATTTTATAGGTCTGTAATGTTAAATATCAACCATGAAAGATTCCAAATGAAGTTTGGGAGCCCCAACGGAAACCTACACCCAAAATGAAGTGAAAAATTATATAGAGGATGCCAAAATTAATGATGGTCTATATTTTACTAAATGACATCCTAATCTGAAGAATTTAATAGAAAAAAATGGAACCCAAATATGTGTTCTTGCTGAAGGGAGTAATAATGGCACCTAGATATAAAATAAAGAAGTTTCAAGCTAGTAAAAATGGTGCCTCAGATAAAAAATGTGATTTTGTTATTCTAAGACCCTTGGATAAGTCAAAAAATACCTTGGATCAATTAATTTTTTTTGGATCAATTAAAAACTCATTGGATCAGTAAATAACACCTTGGAAAGTGAGACACCCTTGTGGAAGTGAAAATCATAGATCTCAATTTGTTGAAATGTCAAAATATTCTTCACACCATGAGTATGCCAAACCAAAAATCCATGTAGTCATAAAGAAACCCCCAAAAAAAATGGTAATGGCTACCAATGAACTAGATATACAAAAAAAAATTGACTCCACCAAAGAATATAAATACCATAAATGGATTGTATATCAAACTTATTTTACAAATGAAAATCTCACAATTTTAAAAAACTAATAGTGAATAACTAGACATGTGGTTACCAAGGTGGAACTAATACCATATTACAGTTGTGTCAGGATCTCAAGATCAAGAAGTGCACCAATTAAGTGATCACATAGATAAATTAAGTGCACACCATAATGACATTGAAAGAAAATGAAATCAACATGAGAATATTTCAAAAGGGTTAAGAGAAAAATATCAATACTCCATATGAATAGCTCTTCTTACATACAAATGACTAGGTGAATAGGTACATATATAGGTGTAACCCATCTATACCATGCATGTGGGACTAAGTTCCCCAAAATAAGTATAATAAATGCATCAATCCAAAATATTCATACATGTGGGATAAATTTCCCCAATGTACACAAAAATCACACAACTAAGCAAGCTAATAAAAGTGTAGGAAAACCCTACACACTAACAAAAATACCACTCTCATTCCCCTATTTTGAGATGATGGATGTATCCTATAAGTTACTCATCTAAAGATAAATTTAATCATATCATGCCATGTCATGTGTAAATATAAAATCATGTAATATCATTTGATCACATGGACAATATTTCATCATGGTAATGTATATGTCAATCAAGAAATATATGGAACACATGGAATGCATGGCATGTAAGTGTCATGTATAGATAGATATATCAATGAAACATGTAGTATAGATATATATGAAAAATACTACATAGTATTATTGAATGATATAGATCATGGAACCCATCAATGTAAACAAGCTTGACAAGAACAAGTAATAGTGTCAAACATAAGCCAAGGGCCACAGACAAAGGACAGAAAATGTCACAAAAAAAAGGCCTAGGGCCACACATAGGAGGACATAAATTTTTTTAAAATAAGGTGCATCAAGGATATCACATCAAGTGAGGCCAAAGGCTACAACAAATATTGACACATAGTGTAACCTACCACATAAAAGAGTTACAACATCAATGGAACATAAAATAAGTAACTAGTATCAAACATCCATATATATAAATTTCACATCATAGTATGATGTAATATCATGTATCATTTGTAATAAATGAGTAACTATAAATGTATGTGTAAGAAATACAGGTGGATCAACATGATACAAAGGTCATAGAAATATATAACCTATTAATGAAACTTGGATGTCCTCAATATCAACATGGTCATTTAGTGGAGATAAAATAGAATTTTTATGTCTATGTGTAACCTATATGTCTTGAATATCACTTAAATACCATAAAATTCATGTGTGTATGTAAATAATATGACATATACCAAAATAATTATAAATAACATATGTAAATAGTGAAAACTAAGAGTCATGCCATGTTCAAGTCTTGATTTTTGGATTAATTTTAGTATTTGAATTTTTTTAATATTTTCTTATTACTTTTTTTTGTATTCTTGGAATATTTTAAACTAATATAAAATAAACAATGATCCACTCGATGAAAGGGCCATGAAAATTTCATGTATGAGGTGGTGGAGGGATAATTTGTCATGTTTGGGAGGTATCAACTTGGGTGGATTAGAATATGATGGTGATTCATGTGGTGTATCATGTATATCATGATCAATATACATAAAACTCAAGGTATGATTAATGGATCTAAAATTTTGAGGACTTTATTATATCTATTATGTAGTGGGAGGACAGATTGCTACTTGTGTTCACTATGGAATATGTTTAACTACCTATGGTACTAATTGAATATGAGTATAAAATATATCACCCTGTATGGTCTCTAAGTAAATTTTGGATGTAATCGATGTGGACTATATATCTATGTAAATGGACCCTATATTGTGTAATAATAAAATTTGTATGTTGATCTTGAATAGGTATATCAATCATATTTGAGTTGTGATCTTAATTATGTGTATCATCCCTCTCTAAATACGTGTCCTAAATAGGCATATCTTCCCTCTTTGAATACTGGTCTTGAATATGTGTACCAACCAATCATGTTGGTGGTGGGAGTGAAGGAGGATATATATCCAGCTATTGAGGATACTCATACTCTAAACCTATAACTATAACCACTTTATTTTTATATACGTAATTTAGGCATTGGTTTAATTTTTAGGGACTTATATGAAGTATATTCATCCATGGGCATTTTAATAACATTTGATATACCCCATTACTTAATAAAAATATGAATGCCATGGATAATATGTTTGATTTGACCTAAAGAGGCAATACTATACATCTCAAGGTACTATGTCTCTTTTCATAAAATCCTTTAAACTCTTTCATTATGTATTCTAAATATTTTCAAGTATACCCAAGATATTGGAGAAGTATCATCATATAAACATTTCACTTGAGCCATTATCAATATTGACACTATGTATATGTTGTTCCTCAATGTAGTATCATACAAATAATGCATAAAATTTTGAATCATCATTAATATCTTATTGTCAATGAATGTGATCATGGGTTGCTAAAATAAAGAATAATTAAGTCTACCAATGATAGTATCTAGTGGATGATTATATTTCACCGGTGGATGATGCACATTATATGCATAATCTACCTCTAAAGTGTCCTCATTTTTTGTTTAATAATGTTTAGGAAAATGATCACTAAATATATTCAAAATTTAATTTACATTGTATTATATTTGAGATTACTCTATAGGATTTACTAAATTGTTAATTTTATTATCTACGAGGTCCTATATGTTATGTATTAGCTTAAAACATTTATTTTCCAAATGCATGTAATCTGATAAAACCCATAATATGCATTTATATCATAGTTCCTTGGTTTATTTATACTTGGATTAAGATCTTGTGGAGGAAGGAGTGTGATAAGGTTACACTTGAGCAATTTCTTGAATAAAATATGAGTAGGTAATGGTAATCATGAAAATTTCCCCTTTGGTCAAATTTTCAATTATAACTAATTCATAGGTTATGACACTATATTGATTGTAATCTTCACCTCATTTTTGTTATCAATTATTTTGACCTTATATTTTATTTTTCTTTGAAACTTAGTTATTGAATTAGGTGTAGGACTTGATGTATACATAATTTTTTATAATTAAAATAACTTGAGTTCTTTGACACTCAATGTATGGCATAACACATAAAATGAATAGAATCTATTGATTCTATTTATTCATGGAGTGGTGGTTTCAATATATGTTGTAATTCATTGTCATCCATAAAATTAGTCATCTTAGATAGAATGGTCATGTATTGAAGCACATAGTCACTGATTGGTTCATTGGATTATTGATTTATTTTATAAATTTATGTACATGATACTATCTCATTGATGTCGATGTAAAAAATTTCTATAAATTAGTTTGTGAAGAGGTTAAATTATCTTGCAGATTGACTAGGGAGATCATAAAACCATCTAAATGCATAGTCTTTAAGATTTATTGTAAATAACTTAGTTAATAGATTGTTTTTATATGCATAGTCTAAGAAATATACATGGAATGATGTAAGGTGTTACTTATTATCACTTTTACCTTCATATAATGGGATCATGGGAGCTACAAAACTTGTGGGTAAATGGTAGGCTACTATCTTAGGGGCTAATTGATTATGGATAAAATCATGTGAATCCATGACATGGCTATCTCTTGATGCACATTATTATAATTGAAACACCTTGGTATGCAGAGTTGTATCAACTTACTCAAGGTAATTTACATTAGGCGAGGATTAAAATGGAATGTGCATAGCTTTAATTGGAGGAGTGAAGGTTTACTACATAGGGATAGGCATCAGAATATAATGAAGGATTTATATTACCCCCAAACTTTAGGTAGATGCCATATAAGTTATTGAATGACTAGGCATGAGAATAACACCAATAGAAATGATTTCAATACCTAATGTAGAAGCTTGAGATAACAATGTATATTCATTTATTTATATATATAACATGGAATAAATATAGTGTGGGTTCATATTAATATATCCGATGATTTTTTAATCTTCCAAGGACTTTTTTTATTTGTAATAGTTGTATCATTAGTCTCAATATTAATGATAAGTGTATCAATAGAGTCAATATGATACCTTGTACAATTTGTCGATGCATCAATTAACATAAGCCAATAATTAGGCAAAGGGGTTTTTAGGCCTTGACTCTCTTAAAAGGAGGGATATCCCATGTGGAAAATACCTCACCAAGTTCTAAATGTACTAGGTTTTGGTATGTTAGTCTTCACTAAGTTGGTTGATGTGGACTATTACATATAAGGGGCCTAATTTAAAAAATTAATATGTAGTTATCTTTGATTAATTCAATCATTGAGAGAATACACACTCATTGATAGACTATGCACTCATAGAGATATAATTTCATGCTTCAACCTCTAATAAAAATCAAACTCCTTAAGATTTGATTAAATGAAAACAATTGACTTCTTTTCTAGTTTATCATGCTTATAGATGCAACAATGCTATATTAGTGATAAACAAAATTTAAAATAGAAATCAAGATAAACATTTAACTTCAGATTTATTTTATTCCTAGGCTAACTTAATTATAAATAAAGTGCAAAAGAGTAGCGACAAAGAGATAAAAGTTTGCTACCAACACAGATGAATCTAAAATCACATGGCTAAGGGAATCTAGTAAAACCAATCTTTAGTTGAGCCAAACCTAACACAACTCTAACTATATATGTTGCAAGAGTTTGTGTAGGTTGATTCTAATAAAGAAAGACAAAACCACCATATAACATGCATAGGAAATGACTTATGAGTCTCAACAACCTTTTAATTATAAAGATTTTATTTTTGATTAACAATGTTTTGGATTCATACAACCATCTAACTGCATAAACACCTTTGAGGAAACAATAATAAAATAGTAGGGATAAATTATCCTAGAAAGCAATAAAAATGCATAAGGAAAATTTCTAATTCTTTATGTCTCTACTACCATTCATAAGATCCAAAAAAGCATAAAATACTCTAAATATAAAAATTTCACCCTTTAACAAGGCTTTTGAAGTTCTATAAATAAGAACAATAGAGGTTCAAAGTCCAAAATTTAAAAAGAGAGGGAAATTAGATCCATATGTAGAAGTAGTTGAGAATTCAATGTAAAATTAGGAACACAATTGAAACTTTTAGCTAGGCCATGTTGTTGCAAACCATGGAAGTAAATATTACCTACTAAGTGTGGATAGAAGTGGTTGGAGATGCATTGGGATTACAATTTAGATTTTTCATATCGATCTCATGGTAAAGATGCTTATTTCCATGGCTAATTTTATCCTTAGCATCATTCTCTATGCATTCCCAAATGTACATGCCATGCTTACATTCAATTATACCACCCAAATTACTTATCTTTTATTGATCAATTTACTATTAAGGCACACCTACAATTTGTATTTGATGTCTAGATTGGATACATAATCCATTCTTGGAATTTGATAGCTATTATGATAAGACAGGTTGTCAAACTTAAGCCTAAACCTTACCTTATTATATGTGCATCAAGATTGTATTTGGTGCATTAGGTCATTTCTACACGTCTGCTTTATGCTCTTTCACCACTTCAAATGAGGCTTTTGTGTAGGTTAATTGTGCTTAATTGTGATGAGGTGAAATTTCACCATGTGGTGTCATTTCCCTCACCTTTCACTCAACTAATTTTATAGGCTATGAAAACCACTCTAGGGATGCATAGAAGTAGGATTTCACCATGTGGCATCATCCTACTCACCCACTTTCTAGGAGATCTACTCTTGTATGGGCTACTCTAGGCTAGTAGGTCATTGAGATGATGTCACGTAGTAGCATTCTACTAACTTGATTACCTAGAGATTGCTAACATCACTTCTTAGGTATGGATCCTTCTAGGAGAGTGAATCATCAAGATAATGCCACATGGGAGCATCCTAATATCTCACTTTCCTAGAGACTTTGTCTTATACAAAATCAACTAGGATGAGTAGGCCATCGAGATTTTGACACTTGGTAACATCCCACTAATTTCTTTGCCCAAGGATTTGCTAACATCATGAATAAAAAATGACACATGGCTCTAGTCAAAACTCCAAATTAACTAAATGTCAATTTTTTTGAAAGAGCACCATGTGGAACCAGGATACACTAAGGTACTTGCAAGCACCATATGAAAACACACAATTAATAACTTTTTAAATGGAAAAAAAATGGTTAAAATTTTAAATTCAAATGGTTATATCATTTGAAAATAAAAATGTCTAAGTCTTTTAAAATTTGAACAAAATAACATAAAGAATTATTAATAATAGAAAACCATTTGAATGAAAAAAATCATTTTAAATATAATTTTGACCATTTTCATGAAATCAACTAAGGGAAAAAGATGAATCAAAATAATCCTTAGTCAATTTATAGCAATTGATAAAAACAAGGGAAAACTTAATGGGATAAGACAACCCTTTTAAAGTAACCTTAGAAAAATCCAACCCATTTAAAATAAAGTAACTAAGTTCAAATTGAAGTAGTCAAGAGCACATAGTCAATTTTACTAAATTGGAGTAGAAATGAACAAGATTGATAAAGGGAAAACTTTAAAAGGCTTTATAGAAGCTAGATAAACTACATAAGATAAATCATATTTAAAAAGGGGTAAGGCCTTTGGACTTAGTAAAACTCATCTTAATGACTCTAGAATCAAATCTTGGATTGAGTATTTAACATAGAAACACTATTGAAAATAAACACCTTTAGTCACTTAAAACTTATTATCTAAAAAATAGTTAAAGTAGGCAAGGTTTAAATAGGCAGACCATAAAAATTCCAATGGGAAAGATCAAGCAAAAAAAGGGTCCTAATTTTTAGTGAAAATGGGGCATGTTGTGTGAGCAACAATAGAGGGTGACTCTTACTAGGAGATACCCTTGAGTATATCAAGAATATAGAATCTTTAATTCTCCAAACACCAACATTAGATGCAAGCAATCTTCAAAAGTAAAGTAAAAAAATATAAAGGCACAAAATTATAATTCAACATATGACATGCTAAAATTCACTGCCACCTAAAGACTTTTTATGTGTGAGTTTGAGTTATTGATTCAATTATTTAGAAAGCACACATAATAAATCAAATTTACCTAATTGATAAGCATTATTGAATGGGAAATGATTTTTCAATTTGGATGAGGAGGGAATAGTATTGGCATTGTTATGCTTCCAATTAGGTGTTTATGTCCATGATAAATATACCTCTATTCCTTTACTAAGGCCTTGATCCACCACCAACTAGGACATAAAGCATGTGGTGGAGGTTGCCAAGATCGCCCTTTTGAGGATAAAATGTAAAGTTTACATTTTAGCTCAATCTTTTTGAAATGATTTTTTTCTTTATTTTTATCCATTGAGGGTTGGGAACCAAACCATGGGTCAAATGATAATAAAAAAAGTTCACAATTAATTAAAGAAAGGACTAAAATATTGGAGTTATATTTATTTTCATATTTTCTTTTAGGTTCATTTGATGATCTTTAGAAAAATAAATGCAATATTTTTAAATCCATGCAATCTATTATAAATCATAGGCCTTAAAGATTTTAATCATACCAAGATAATGTAGTAGTTCACACAAGAAATTGAACAAGAACTTAAACATTTTATGCAAAAAAATGCGACTAATGTTGTTCACAAACAAGTCACCATTATTATTTGTTAATCAAGAAAGGGAACCCACATGTCAAGACAACAAGTTGAGCTCAAAAAGGAATGCAACAAGATTGAACTAAGGGAAATAAAAAAACAAAAAATGATGAAATCAATCCTAAACTAAAACAAGGAATAGGAATTAAAAATATAAAATAAAAGGGAAACTATTTACAAGGGATCCCAAATCAATCAAGCCTAGAAGTACTATTTGAATAATTGCTCATTGATAGGCAATGACATAACCTCACCAATAAGACACCTTAGGTGAAAGCATTTCCACCCAAGATTTTAGATATTTTGTAGGGACTGAGCTATAAAGCATCAAATTTTCCATGGTGTCCCTTATTTTCATGAGTCTTATCCCACATAAAGACTAGGCCAGAGATCCCAAAGGCCTTCACTTTGGTACATTTTTCAAATCAATTTTTTAAAACCTCTTGATGCTTATTGAAATGTAGGAAAGTTGTATCTCATTTTTCTTCTTATTATAAGAGACTCAAGAGGCATGTTTCTATTTGATCATCTATGTCCAATTAATTTATTATAAACAAGAAGGTAGGGATTTTTAGATCAGCTGGGAAGATAATATCTTAGACATAAATTAGATGGTAGGGAGAGGTCCCTAATATATATTTTATCCTAGTTCTATTAGATCATAAAACCAATTTAAGTACATTATATAGATCCTTTAGGTTTCTTTTTAAAATATTCTTAATTATATTTAACTAATTCTAATTTATTGATTCAACTAATCTATTACCTTAGGGGTAATAATTTGAAAAAACTGAAGATTTATTTGATGATTATAAGCCCATTCAAGGAATTTTAGGGAGGATAAAGTAGGTCCATTATCACATACTAGCATGGTGGGTGTAGACACCTAAATTTGACCACCAAAGTGCACAATTTGGCCTAAAAACACTAAAAAACACTAAATGATGTGAAGCTAAGATATTCAAGTGCCAATTTTGGCTAGAGTATCATTAAATGGGGTAATGTAATTTATGGGCCAGCTAACTTTGATCAGATTATGCCGATTCAAAATGCCAATTTTTCACTTGGGTGCTCTAGATTACTCTTTCCTATCAAATCCCTTACACAAGACATGCATTTATTATTTATTTTTGGTAACATCCTAAATGGGATAATGGATCCAATGCATCTAACATTGACTTCCAATTCCAATATAGTCAAATTTTGGACCAATAATAAGGAATTCTGATCAATTTGAGTAATTCATGCACAAAATGCTTAATCATGCTTAAGAGCTAGTTAAACCAAGTTAGATCCTAATTAATAATTCCATTAAAACTTGTTGAATACTTTTTTTAAGAAATTAATATTGAATATCTAAATATTAGGTGACATCATTTCTTGGGAAAGACATCCCTAGGCCATAAATGCCACAAATATCAGGATTCATGCCTCCCATGCCTCATCGAAGCCCTCCATACCTCTTAATTGCTCCTCTAACCCAAATATTGATGAGCCTATTTATCAATTTTAATTTCATAATTGGATTAACCTTGGCCACACATCTCAATCCTAAGATGGATGCTTCAATTTGATTATACCCATTTGTAAAAATCTATAAATAGGAGGCCTTACCACATGAATTTTAAGATTTAATAATGTAAATTTATAACAAAAAAATGATCCCAAAGAGCCATTAAATTAGTGTTATAATACCAAAATATTGATAAAAGCTTCACACAAGCCAATCCAAATCAAAACATGATGCCAAGAGGAGGTGGAAGATAGTCAAGCTCCATTGCAATAGACCTTTTGAAGCACAAACCAAGCAAGCCAATCAAATAACACTCTTGGATCATCAAGGAAGGTAAGGAAGGTGTCTTTTTTGCATTTAATTTATGATTTGTTCATTTTTATTTCTTCACTAATCTCCCCCTTTGAGATAGGCTTAAGGTGTTAGCATTTAGTGTGTTTTGTTTGGTTTTGATTTCATTCACTAACACAATACTAATCTCCCCTTATTAAAATCCTATATTCACAAATGACATGCCCAATGGGACTGAATAGCTTCACAAAAATGATCACAAAGATCTTTCAAGCAACCTACTAATTATTTCCTTGAAAAATCTTGAAGGAAGAAGCCCAAAAGAGTGAAAATTTGAGTAAAAACATGTTTTCCTATAAGTCACGAGTTTATTCTGACACAGTCATGGTATTGTTGCTCTAAGTTACAAGATTATCCTACAAATCATGGTATTTTTCTTAACTATTTTAATTTCAAACTAACTTTGTGTTTTTGTGTAGGTTTAACAATACCACTACTATCTTAGTAGTGGGATTGTTCTACAACTTGTGGGGTTAACAAACCAAGTCATGATATTTTCTAACTACTCACATGTTAAGCAATAATACCACTAATTTTAAAGTGGTGGGATTATCCTATAACTCATGAGATTGTTAGTATGAGTCATGGTATTATAGTGTGTAGAATAGGCCCTTTTTTGGAGCTTCATTTGGGGTCATCTGGACTCCATTTTCAATGATTTGTATTTTAAAACCATGTGTTATTTTTTAAATTTTCATAATATTCCATTAGTTTATCTTGAAGTTGTATACTTTTTTCATAAAACCTCATTTTACCCCAAGTAATGGGATTATCAACCTAAATAGTAGTATTGTTACCCTGAGTCATGATATTGTTACCCCAAGTCATGGTATTATTACCCTAAGTCATGGTATTCTTACCCTGAATCATGGTATTATTACCCCAAGTCATGGTATTATTACCCTAAGTCCTAGTATTGTTACCCCAAGTAGCAGGATTGTGACCCCAAGTAGTGGGATTATTATTTGAAATATCACAACTCATAAAGTTATGGGATTGTCCTACAAATCATGGTATTGATCTGTGGAGTAGTGAGATTGCACGATGCCCTGAGACTTCAATTTTCAAAGTTCATTATTTCAAACTAAATTTATCTTCAAGGCTAAAGGGCATACTAACTTTTTCTTGCAAGATCAGCTTGGAAAATTTCTAAAACATGTTTAAATCATCTTTTGCATGCTTTAAAATGAACTATAAATATTATTTTGGTGCTTAATGTAACATTTAGGTGCCTAAGTAAGTATTTTTGAGTATTATTTTTCAAATTTCATAATTTTAAGACAAAGGGGTCAAAAGAACACCACCACACCTTTTGATTTTGGGATTAAAAATGAACTCATCTTTCACATATTTTTTGTTCACTACTTATTTCAATTAGCACTTTTTTTTTCAAAACATAAGGATGTTGTGTGTATGTTCTTCCATTTGTCCCCTTTAGGGAACCCTTGAAATCAAAAGCACTTTCCTTATATGAAAATTTCCTAGTCCAAGGGATAGAAATAATTTCATCTAAAGTACTCCCTAAAAACTCACAAAATTATTGGGTGACCTTGAAAATAACCCTAATGTCTTTCTATTTTAAACTTTTTTATTTCATGCAAACATGGCTTATGAGGGGGAATTCATCACCTCCCACAAATTCTTTAGGGAAGTTTTGACCTAGGGTTTCATCTCTTAGCATTGAATTTATTTGGCTCCATATTGGAGTTGCACATGGGATGTAGTGGCACTTTTGACATTGCACTACACCGAGCAAATAGTAGGATGTAATGGTTACAAAAAGAACTAGACCTTTTTGTAACAAATCAAGTGATATAGACCCAAAAATTGTTTTTTTTTTTTGAATTTTTTTACATGAAAGTCATTGTGCCATTGATTCCCCTAGAATGTTCAAAAACTTATAGATCTTAGACAAATACCCACTTGACATGGAATTATTTTTTGTGCAAGGTGGGCCTCAAGGTCCATGTCATATTATTGTCATTTGAGAGAAGGAGGTGTAAAAACCCTACTATATAATGTGTATTTAATTTTGGATGAGCACTTAAAAGTCTCTCAAATGATGTATATTGTTGTATTCCAACAATACCAAGCAACCTTGTTAGTTTAGGATCTAAGATCAATTAATTAGCTAGTTTTATCCTAGATTAAAGCTTGTTTGGAGTCAAAAATTGGTGTAAACAAATGATGCAAATGAAACACATGGTCCCCAATTTTATTTTAACAAGGAGGAATTATGCTACCCATGTGAATCATCAATTTACCTTGTTCAAAGTTCATCAAAACTTGGAGTCATATCATCTACTTTGGTAAATTTATGCTACCCAATTAATTCTAGACCTTTTCCAAAGTTTTTTTTAGTCCATTTATAATTTAAATTCAAAATTACACCTTCATAAGTTCATAGGGTTGATGTGTTAAGTGATTTCACCATTTTCACTAAAATTGAGGAACTTAGGTTCAATTTCCAATTTTGGTTGAAGTCAGTTTAAGACTCATGCTCATTATCAACACTTGATAGACTTAAGTCATTTTGTACTAAACACTTTCACTTTGAGTCTATGCATCACAACATTTTGAGTCAAGAAAGACAGTGTTATGTTGTCAAATTTATGGTAATTTATCTTTGCCTTAGAGTTTTTTCGAAACAAGCATTTTGTCACATCTTTTGGGTAGTCTAGTGCTATTACACTACCCAAAACATTTCAGATATTGTTTTATAGGCCCTCTTACATAGAGTTTGAGTTTATTCATACATTTGTGAACCTTTGTCTACTACAGTTACATCATTCAATTTTTGTCTAGCTTATTTATCAAAAGAACCAATTTTTATACCATTATTTGTGAGAAAACAAACTATCTCTAAAGTGCCTTTTATTTCATACCTTATACCTATTTGATTTATTCCATGTCCAAGAATCAAATTCCTAGTGTTTGTTACAAGTGTTTCAAATCTATTCGATTAAAAATTTCATCTATTTCAAAGTCTAGTTTTTGATGTCGTTTTGCCAAGAGTCTTAGCACATGCCTTGTTTGAGCCTAGATTTTGATGCCAAATTTTGGCCAAAAGACCTAGCAACTTTTAATTCCCTAGACTAGACTAATTTGAAACATTTTAACCTTAGAGTTTGGCATTTTGATTTTTTGGTCATTCACTTAATATTTTTTGTGTAATACATGTAATGTTAGACACTTAACATTAGCTTGAGTTATCACCAATCTTTGCATAAACCTTTTTATCATTTTGAACAATCTAGACCAAGTTTGAACATTAGTTTTTAGACATTATCTTTTTAGAGTTTGTATAACTCTTTGACCTTTTATTGTAAAAACATTTATTATGGATCCCAACATGTATTCCTACACTCATAGTGGACTCATGTGTAATTTGAGGATTAGTAATATGGTTGCACAAGAAGAAATGGTACAAGACCCCTATGAAAATAATATTGCTTATGAGATGAATCCATATCTCTCTTATAATACTCAATTATGGGCACAAAGCCAAGATCCATTAGATAACTATATGGTTAATACACCACCTCATTCAAAACAAGACCAAGAACAAAAAGCATAATACCTAACTACAATACCTACTAATGATGAACTAGTTATTCAATAGTCATGCTCTACTAATACACCTTTCACTTATGAACCATTTCTATTTGAGAATTATTTATTGGAGAACAAATATAAGATTTTGGTTTGAGCCATAGAGGTAGGGGCCAAGTTTTTTATAGAATTCCCCCATGAGAATTTCCCAAGCCTAGTAATAATGCCCCACAACATAATTTAGGATCAATGGGATTCTTCTAGAAATCCTTTAGCTCTAGTCTAAATAACATATCACGACCTAATATGCATAATAGGGGCAAAAAAATCAAGGAAGACCACTTTAACCAAATGTAGATGGCATACCAAACCTACCTAAATTTAGCATGCAATTTCAATCAGATGACCATGGTGATAAAACCTCTTATTGACTTAGTTCCTTCAATAGGAGTTTTGATAGAGTTAACTATTTAAGACAATTAGATTTTAAACCCATTCATGCAAAACACTTCAATAGATAACTTTTTGCATATGCCCATTATTGAATAAGTGTCTTCTACTTCCATATATGCCTATAATAACATAGTGGACAATGTGTAAGTAACATCCAATCCAAATCAAAGTGGTACTAACACAAAAAAATAGTCAACAATATATGCCTATATTTAATACCATGAGTGGACCATCATACTAGGGAGTAGGATTTTCTACATCCCAACCTCAACTAGCTACTTCATCAACCATGTAACCAATAGGATTAGGTAGTAAACCAACAACCAATGTTATTCCTCAACAATAGAATGTGATGAATCCTACTCCTCCTTGACAAGGGATGAGTAGTATTCCATAATAACAGGCATAATATAGTGTACCAACATAATAAAGGCTGAATTTATTGCCACCTCAACAAGGGGAAACTAATATTCCACCTTATTAGGTAGTGATAAACATTCCTCTTCACTCGTAGACTTGTGTACCAATCCAAAACCAAATGATGACTAGCCAACAATGATTAAATATTGGTTAGTGATAGATGATAAATATTCAACATTTGGTCACTTCCTAATAAGGATTCATGTAACAAGGAGGCTCCTATGTTTCTCAAGTACCTACTAGACAACAATTGGTTCAAAATGTGCCACAAGTTTAGAGACAAGGTCTTGGTTCACAAGTTCCCACTCAATATCAATGTTCAATTAATTGACAACATGTCCCTTTTCAACCACAATAGGCATAGTATAGTTATATCCCTCCATCCCAACATTAAAATCCTCCAATTCAAGCCTTAATAGCCAACCCAAACTAGAATATTGCACAACCAAATATACAATTTCAAGTACATCCTAATTTGTGTATGCATATTCCTTGTCCATTTCCCAACCAAACCAATGTAACCCAATATATATCTCTATCATACCCTGGTCAAAGTGTCCCACTTGTGACCTCCCAACCATCTACCCAAACCAATGTTCTCCCTCAAACCAAAGTTCCCTCTAGTTTCCTAGCCCAAGAATTGTAATCGATAAAGGATGCAATTGCTACCATTCAAGCTGGGAAATAGACTAAAAAGTTTAACTTGGATGATGTGTGTTCTTATACATTCAACATGGATTACTTACATATACCATTTTCTCAAGGATACAAACCACCAAAATTTGATAAATACAAAGGAAAAGGTGACCTTAGGGCCCATTTAATCAAGTTCTTTGTCACATGTCAACTTGTGGCATACAATGATATATACCTTTTGTTGTTGTTTTCAAGAAGATAGGATGGAAAAGCCTTGGAGTGGTTCTTAAAGTTTCCCAAGAATTCAGTAACATATTTTGATGATCTTTATGATAAGTTTATGCAGCACTTTTCCTATAATCTTGAACATGAGTTTTCATTGGTTGGCTTAACACAAGCAAAACAAAAAGTCAATGAGAGTTTTGTAAGTTATCTACTCTGATGGAGAGCCATTGCAAGCTAATTCAACCATAGTTTACTAGATAAACAATTAGCCATTGCGTTTACTAAAAACTTGCATAGTGAGATAGCTTATCATCTAAAACTACAATGTGCACATACTTCCAAGGAGATCATTGACAAAGGATTTTTGATTGAATGAGCTCTTATTAATAAATGGATCATCAATCTTACTTCAAATAATTAGAATCAAGGTACCAATTATGGAATTGGCCAAAACCAACATCCAATCCAAGTGCAAGCATCACAACTAGCACATGCCAATAATCAAGATAGACCAAAGCAATTCAACCATAATAAGAATGTTGTGGGTAATGAACTAATTGAGTTATGTCATGTATAAATAGTGTAAACATCATCTACACCACCTTTTCAGATTACTTCTACCCAAAAACCTCTCCAACCAATATTGTAAGCATAATAATCGAGACCTATGAAATAAATAAAATAACCTTTACCATTGAAAACCCCTCCTCTAAGGAGAACTATGCCTATGAATCATGTCTTTAGTGACCTAGGAGAGCCTATTGAGTCTGTATTTTGAAAACTCACTGCTAATAATTTGATTAGTTGGCTTATACCAAAGTATTATCCATAAGGTATTCCTTATTCTGATTGGTACCATGAAAATGAATTCTATGAATATCATCATGTCAATGGGATTAATCTATGAAGATGTGTGTAAATCAAGCATTTGATCGAGAATATGTCAAAGAATGGGGATATACCATTGGATACTGGTACTTCCACCTCCAATCAAAATATTGGGATTTATCAAAACCCTTTCCCCAACATAAACAATAACAACATAATATTCAACAACAACGTCAGTCAGTGCAATACCAAAATTAATAGTATAAAAATTAAAGGCCAAACTAGTAAAATTAGTAGAATCAACAATATAACCCAAAACATCAAAACAATAGACAAAACCAAGGTTATAATGGTAACAAATAACAAACTTACCATGCAGTTGCACATGACTACAATAGAGTTGTAGGTCATATTGTAGGAGGTAGTATTAATACCATCTCCATTAATCCTAGACTAAGCAGTAATCAATCTAAACCATTGATAAACAATACCACTCGACCAAATTACATGGATAATCCTTCTTTAACCTAGGACCACACATAGGTTAACTAATAAATTAGGACTTCCACTTTTGGACCTTATACTGATAACTCACCCTTACCACATGACCACATACAAGTGCATCGGCAATCAAGACTTATCTTATCTGGTCCCATACCATTTCTAACATTTATTAGAAATTATGGTTCGACATCTAATCTTGATTTTGTAATAACAACTTAGAGGTCAAAAATTACTATCCCAAACCCACAACCATCTACCACTTTGCCTATTATCTAACCAACCATTTAGCCTCAGAATAAACCATTCACTATTGACCAAAACAAGAAGTTTGATATTATGGAACAATTACAGAAGACACCAGCACAAATTTCTATTTTAGATTTGTTGTGAACAAAAAAATCCACAAGAACATGTTGAATGAGTTTTTAACCTAATCTACTATTGTTAGTGACATATCCTCTGATAAATTTCAAGCTTTGGTTGGACACCTAGCTCCAACCCAACAAGTCACATTCAACCAAAGTGATATGTCTTCCCTTAGCCTACTCCATAATAATCCCTTATACATAGAAGTTTATATAAAATAGCATAAAGTGAAACATGTCCTTATAAACAATGGATCAAGCCTCAACATAGTGTCTCTAAAGCTCATCAAAATTTTTGGGTACACAATGGCAGATCTCCAACAAGAAATGATAACTATCAAGGCCTATGATAATCAAGAAAGAGAATCACAAGGCACCATTAACTTACTAATTATCATTATGCCTTTGACCCATGATACACTTTTCCATGTGATTGATCTTGAGTTGTCATATAATATGATTTTAGGTAGGCCTTGGTTACATGAGATTTGTGCCTGCACTAATGTATCAAGTTCTCCCACTCAGGGATGGAAGTGAATATTTCAAGAGATTTACACCCATATGAACATTGCAAGCATTTTGAGGCCAATTTTCAAATTTATAATTAACAATATGGAATGAATCCAATTTCCAAATAGGATAAAGGAAAGGCCATACTTATTGATCATCCATAGGATAATTTCTTAGATGTTAATACCTTGGATTCCCTTTCCCACATGCTACCTCATAAAGCTTCCAATCATTTCACCATTTTAGATAATGGCACAGGGGAGTATGTGACCTAATATACCTTCCATATTGTTAATCTTCCTTAGAATCCAAAGACCTTTGGATGGCCTAAAAGTACCCCACACATGCATTTATAAAAATAGAATAAAGATAAGGGACATGTCATGTTTGTACTAGCATTTGGCCTAGATCTAGACCCTCTTGAAGGGGATGAATAATGGTTGTAAAATGACAACAAAGTTGATTTTTATAAAAGTGCAAAATATCCTATTCCCAATATGATCATGGAGCATCAAGATTATGAAGGAAGAGGCCTTTAACTAAATAAATAAGGAACCATAAAACCAATTTCTATGACTGCATACAAAAGACCCTATGAAATTGGATTTAAACCACTTGGAGGTGACCCTACATATCTTATTTGAGTTTCATCACCAGTTTCTAGTGATGATAATACTAAAAGTGAAGCAGAGTCTGATCATAGCCTCACCTTTGATGACCTAGCTAAAACTAACTTGTTTGATAATAATCCCATATGTACTCTTACCCCAATCATTTGTCACAACCCATTACCGATATACTATCCCCAATTGATAGATTGGGACCAACAATAATCTAGTTTATCGGTTGATGAGTTTTAGAATGATGAGGCATTCTTTGATTTTCTAGGCCTTAGAGACAATATTATGTTGGAAGATCATAAATTAGGATTTTTAATTACATTGGGTCCTGAAGCTTATTTTGGAGAGCAATTGAACACCCTTAGCCAAAAACAAATGAATAAAACATTGAGGTCTCAAAGTGAAAACCTCTTTGAGAGAATTTGTAGATATCTTTGCATGGGTTTATTCTGACATGCTAGGTTTGGATCCTACCTTGGTTCTGCACCACTTTTTGGTCAATCCTAATGACAAACTAGTGAAACAAAAGCTACATAAGATGCATCCTCACATTTCTATCTTGGTAAATAAAGAGTTGTAAAAAATCTTAGAAACAAGATGTATCTAGTCCATTGACTACTCAGAATAGATATCTAATGTTGTACCTATTAGTAAAAATCCTAAAGGAATCAAAATCTATATTGATTTCTGAGACATAAACAAATATTTTCCTAAGGATGACTTTATATTACTTAATATTGACATGATCATTGACTCCATAGTGGGTTATGAAATGATTTCACTCATGGATGGCTTTTCAGGATACAACTAGATTAGAATAACACTAGAAAACCAACATAAAATAGTGTTCACCACTCCATGGGGAACATTTTATTATTAGTTAATGCCATTTGGTATTAAGAATGGTATAGCTACATATCAAAGGGGTATGACTATCATATTCCATGATATGATGCATGTTATTGTTGAAGACTATGTCAATGACATATTAGGAAAATCTAAGACTAGGGCCGACCATCTAATAGTGCTACATAGGATATTTGAAAGATTGCAAGAGTACAAAGTTAGACTCAATCCAAAGAAATGTGTGTTTAGAGTAACTTTAGAAAAATTACTTAGTTTCATTGTGTCTCATAGAGACATTGAAGTCAATTCATCTGAAGTCCATGTTATCATCAAGATACCACCACCAACCAATTTGAAGCAACTCCATAGTTTGTAAGGTAAGATCCATCCAATCCAATGCTTTATCTCTCAACTAGAAAAAAAGTGTCATACATTTACACATATTCTGAAGAAGGGAGTTGTATTTCATTTAGATGACCACTACCAAATAGATTTTCAACAATTTAGGGACTATCTAGTTAATCAACCTATTTTATTACCTCCTATGCCAAGAAGGCCATTCTTGTTGTATCTATCAACTACTAACAATACCTTGTGGGCACTTTTGGTTCAAAATGATAACAATGGAAAAGAGAAAGTATTATGCTACTTAATCCATACCTTGGTCACATATGAACACAACTATGAGCCTATTGAAAAAGCTTATCTAGCCATGGTCATCGTAGCTCAGAAACCACACCATTACATGTTGAACAATAAGACCATTGTCATTTCATAAGTAGATACACTCATGTATCTACTATCTAAAATACCTTTACAAGGTAGAATGGCCAAATGGATCATGCTTCTTAGTGAGTTTGACATAGAGTATGTCAATCAGAAGGCAATCAAGGGACAATTTCTTACAAATCAACTTGCTAAAGTACCCCTTATAGACACAAAGCCACTCACATTTCATTTTCTTGATGAATCCATAATGACCATCATTGACAACCTCTTGAGGAGAAGTACTATAAGATGTATTTTGATGGTTTTTTATTACACATGAATTGGTGACATGCCTCTTATTTATTACACCACAAGGGGATCTAATCCCTAAATCATTTAGAATCAATTTTCCTTGTATAAACAACATGGATGAGTATGAAGCACTTTTCATAAGAATTCGACAAGTAGTACACTAGAACATATCTCATATCCAAGTTTATGGTGATTCTTAGTTAATTATCAATTAGGTCATACACCATTTCCAAACCAAAGATGACAAGTTGGTTCCATATAAGGCTATGGTCGATACCCTAATGCAAGAAATTACAAATATCCAATTTGAGTATATACCAAGGGATAGTAATATAACTATAGATGCCATGGCTACTATTGGCTTTCTAATTTGACAAACTAACCAAACTAGAGAGTATCAATTCCTCATTGAGAATTTGGCCACACCAGCTCATGAACCTTCAACTATGGCAATAATTTGTGATATTGTTGGTCTTAATTCTATCTAGTACTTAGACCTTTACAACTACCTTCATGACCAAGTTATACCACCTAACCTATCTCAAAAACAAACCAAAGCCTTTATCTATCACTCCACTCATTATACTCTACTTGGATCTACCCTTTACCACCATATTTTTTATGAAACTTTACTTCATTGTTTAGCTTCAATAGAGTCTACACTAGCGTTAAGAGAAGTTCATGAAGGGGTATGTGAAGATAATTATAGTGGGGAAATCTTATCTAAAAATCACTTGTGTACAAATTATTATTGACCCATAATGGATGTAGATGCAACTATGTATGTAAAGAAGTGTGACAAGTGTCAAAGGCAAGCTAATGTGATTCATGCCCCAGCCTAAACTCTAAAACTGATGTTGACACCATGTCCATTTGCTATGCTAGGACTCAACCTCATTAGTAAGATCAACCCCACTTCATCTAATGACCATAAACATATCCTTACCACCATTGAGTATTTCACTAAGTGGGTTGAATTTATACCCCTCACTTACATGATTGGAAAGAAAATTTCCAAATTCATCTTCAACCATCTCATTTACCATTATAGTATCCCCTCTAACATTATATCTAATAATGGAGGATAATTCAATAACAAGGATGTTGATAAGATATGTACCAAACATAACATCACACACATTTTTTTACAGCATATTGCCCTCAAGGTAATGGCCAGGCTGAAGCATCAAATAAAACTATTAACAATATTCTCAAAAATATTGTCAATGATGCCAATCATGATTGACACCTTCAGATATTCCCTAACCTTTGGGCATATTGTACCAATCACCATACCCCCATAGAAGCCACTCCATATTCATTTGTTTATGGTATGGAATCCATCCTTCTCATTGAGGTCGAGTTTCCTTTATTATGAATATATTTAAAGCATGTCCTAGATGATCATGACTATCAATTAGCTTGCCTACAAGAGCTAGACCTACTTGATGAAAAATGCATAGTTGTGATCAACAATATTTAGGCATATCAGAATTGACTCAAAGGCCACTACAATCATCATGTCAAGCATAAAACATTTAAAACTTGGTGATTTTATTCTTAAACAAAACCAAAAGAATACCATGATTGAGAAAAAGCATAAAGGTAAATTCCAACCAAATTGGATAGGACCTTTCATCATTACTATAGATTATGGATCAGGAGCATATAGGCTCACCACACCAGATGGAGATAAAATTCTGAAGCTGGTGAATATTATTCACCTTAAGTGCTATTATGTTTGAGAACTAAGGTGTATTATTTGTAAGGAACATTTCATGTTGTGCCATTTTGTTCCTATTTTTCTTTGTACAAGTATCATTCTTATCATTTATTTTATCCCATTCCATCTACTTTACTATCCCATTCTATCAACCAAACATGTTCTAAATCGTATCCACCTAGCCCATTTGACCTTGGATTTTTCCATTTGTTGTACATTTTTAGCACTGAGGAATATGATTGGTTTCATTAGTTGTTTCAAGTAATTCTGACATGGATCATATTTTGGAGTAGTGTGATCAAAGTTTTAGTTGTTACACCCTTCATTTGTTATTCTTTTCTTATCACCAATCTTGCTACTAATAATAACTGCCCTTGGGAAAATTAGTACCATTGATCTATGATGTTGTATCCTAGTTATAACTACTTATGGAAAAACTAGGGGCAACATTTAAATATTGAGCCTTGATATACCAACTTTCCACTTCCTATGCCATAGTATGCCTTTTTACCAACTATGCTTATTTTATTTGAATTGACTACTACACTAGTCAAATTCCTCTACTATAAGGTGGAACTATAGTGAATTGATGTCCTACTTTGGGACTATGTAGGTAGTGCTTGAGACTTGTTGAGGTCAGCTCAGTCACCCTTTCCACCATATTCTCAACATTTTGTGAGAAACCTAAGTTGAATGCTCTCACCATTTTGCAAAAAACCTAAGTTTAAATGCTCTCACCATTTTTCAAGCAACCTAAGTTTGAACACTCTCACCATTTTGTGAGAAACCTAATTTTGAACACTCCTGCTATTTTATGAGCAACCTAAGTTTGAACGCTCTCACCATTTTGTGAGTAACTTAAGTTTGAATGCTCTCACCATTTTGTGAGCTTGAACCATTTAGTGTCTTATCATTATTGATCAAGTTGAGATACTTTAAAAAATTCCAAAAACATTTGTAAAATCATTAGAAAAAACCAAAAACATTGACCATTTCTTTGCCTTAAGGATTTTGGGAACCCTTTCTAAGTTGTAAGCAAACCACTTGTCACTTAGTTTCCCCATCCTTTTTGGCCTTTGATCTCATGCACTTGCCATTTTTCAAGACCATTACTATTATTCTATTACATCCATTATATTTGTTTTCATCAGTTATCACATTTTTTCCATTCCCTAGGAGAACTACATTTGGCCTAAAGTTTTTTATTGGATATTACACTCATGGAACTATGTAGGCAGTGTCCACTTGCCTAATGCATATATAGATAGCTCAACCACCCCCTTCCTTTTTCTTCTATTCCCTTATTTTGTTCATTTTTTAAGTTGTCAGCTATTTGTTAGGGCCAATGTTCATATGGTTTTTATTACATTGTTTGTTTATTTATCTCTACTTATTTTGTTTGTTTGTCTACCTATTTGTTTTATTTTAGAACTATTCCATTGATTCAGTTTATGTGTGTTCATTGGATGATTCCTTACCCACACTTATACTTGAATCCATCCATATTCATATTTTTACATTGTCATCATGGTTTCTATCATTGGTGCACTATTTTTTATTGAGTATTAGATTGTAGGAGTTAGTCCTTATGCATATTTAAACCAAGTCCTCATGATCTTATACCATGATATGTACCGACATGTGTTAAAAAAAATCTTAGATTTAAGAAATCTATTTAGTAATGGTGTCATCAAAATCTCTTTTGCACCAACATCCTTATTCAATCCTAATCATATACTAAATGGAGTAATTAACCACAAAAGAATTTTAACCTTTATTAGTTTAGATGAGCATCTCCTTACTAGTAGGTTGTTCCAATTCATTGTTACCTTTTGTGTTAAGTTATCATCATCCTTGACCAAGTTTGTCATGTTTTCCATAGTCAGAGTCCAATGATTATAACCACATATGGGAAAATCATTACAATCATCCCACTTGCATTTCTCAATGAATATAACCACCTTTGGGAAAATCATTGTGTTGCCACCACTTTACATTTTCTACCCATATAGGGGCACATTTTTATCTTGTTTTTCTATCCTAACTGGGGCAGCTCCATCTTATCAATGATTATAACTACCTTTGGGAAAATCATTGTGTTATCATACTACATTACCACATTGGGGTAAGATGCTTATAATCACATTTTGGCAAACCATTGTACACCATCTAATTTAAATTCTCAATGATTTTGAATATTATTTCAATATCATTGTGTTTTCACCCCATCATCTTTCCTTTTTTTGGTCCCCTCATTTCACTTCTTTCTTTTTGAGGTACTGTTTAATGACCTACTTGTACCAACCATTCCCTCGAGGAGGTATATTACAGTTAGTTTATCATCATTGCAGTTGTAGGCATGCAAGACCTTTTAATTATTTGAGAAGACGTTACTATGCTTATAGCTTTCAATGCCTTCCCAAATAGTGTCAAACTATAGACACCTAAATATGGCCACTAATAACCTCCAATCAATCTTTTGACCAATTTCCACCAAAGTGCACAATTTGGCCTAAAAATACTAAAACATGATAAATGATGTGAAAATAACATATTCAAGTGTTGATTTTGGCTAGAGTATCATTAAATTGGGAAAATTAATTTATGGACCAGCTAACTTTAATTAGATAATTCTGAGTGAAAATGCCAATTTTGCACTTGGGTGCTCTAGGTTGCTCTTTCCTATCAAATCCTTTGCATAAGATACGTGTCTTTATTATTTATTTTTTGTAACATCCTAAATGGGATAATGGATCAAACACATCTAACATTGACTTCCAATTCTAATCTAGTTGAATTTTGGCCAATAACAAGGAATTTTGATCAATTTAAGTAATTTGGGTACAAAGTGCTTAATCATGCTTAAGAGCTAGTTAAACCAAGTTAGAGCCTAATTAAGAATTTCATAAAAACTTGTTGAATGCTTGTTTTTAGAAATGAATATTAAATATCTACATCATCAGGGACCTCATTTCTTGGGAAACACACCCTTAGGCTATAAATGCCACAAATATCAGGATTCATGCCTCCCATGCCTCATCAAAGCCCTCCATGCCTCTTAATTGATCCTCTATATCAAATATTGATGAGGCTATTTATCAATTCTAATTACATAATTGGTTTAATCGTTAGCCACACATCTCAATCCTAAGATGGATGGTTCAGGTTGATTCTACCCATTTACAAAAATATATAAATAAGAGGCCTTACCACATGAATTTTAAGCTTGGATAATGTAAAGTTATAATGCACAAATGATCCCAAAGAGCCATTGAATTAGTTTTATAATGCCAAAATATTTAGAAAAGATTCACACAAGCCAAGCCAAAGCCAAACATGGTGCCAAGAGGAGGTGGAGGATAGTCAAGCTCCATTGTAACAGACTTTTCAAAGCATGAACTGAGCAATCCAGTCAAAGAAAACTTTCAGAGCATCAAGGAAGGTAAGGAAGGTGTGTTTCATTTTATTTGTGATTTGTTAATTTAGTTTTACTCACTAAGCTCCCCCTTTGAGATAGGCTTAATGTGTTAGCATTTAATGTTTTTTATTTGATTTTTATTTCATTCACTAACACAATACTAATCTCCCCTTATTACAATCTTATGTTCATAATGGGTATACCAAAACTTGTGGCAGTGTGTTCCTCTAAAAATTGAATGATTACATAAATGGTGTAATTCCTAAATGGTTGGGATTTAGCCCATATTTTGTTATAAAGATAAACTTGTGGCCTACAAAAAATTAGCATTGATGGCTCCCATGAAGTCTAACCCTATTTAAAAAATGGTTGGGATTTAGTGATTGGTAGTACTAGAATAACTAGGTTTCATTCATAGTGCATAATGACTTGATAGGTGTGATAGTTTTAGACATGCATATGTGCATCCTTGAAAACATGTTACAAATAGTATCCTACCCATTATATTTGATGATTTTTAGTAATTCTTGAATCATTGTCAATTTTCTATTTCCCATGGAATTCTCTAAGTAATTCAACTACTACTTTATTTAGGCATCTTAATTATATTCCTTCATGATTTTTTCTATAGAGAGTTCCAACTTTAATCATGAAATAAATGATTTTTAGGTACAACACTCTTCATTTTTGGAATTCAAATGCCCATGACACTCATTTTTAGTAGATATCTAACTATGTATAAGTACTAATCATAATTTATGATGTCATATATCGATTATTATTGATAAATGATTTATGAATCTAATTTGACAACGGATTGTAGAGTCCTTGACCTCTAAATATTTTCATTAATTGTATCTCTAGGTTAAACTCTTAGAGTATTCTCATCCATTTTCCATTTCTCTCCCCTAATTCATTTTGCATTAGAAAAGTCTTCATAGCTAGATCAGGTACTATAACAAACACTTTATTGTAAAGGATATAATGCCTAAAATATTTAACAAATTGGATCAAATCAAAATAATTATTATCAATCATGGGATATCTAAATTTAGCATTTATAAGTGGCCTATTCATGAAGGACACCAACCTTTCATCTCCTATTTCTTTCTTCTATGTTAACACAATAACAATATAATGTTCTAAGGTAAATAGATAAAGGTATAAGGTTTATATTTAATTGAGATGAATGAGCATTCATGTGTTTAAATTGGTAGCCTTGATTTGAGAAAAATATATTTGTGCCTCAACTGTCCAATCGATCTTACCATCCTTATTCAACATGTTATTTAATGGCTTGATTATTTTAGTAAAAACTAAAATAAACTTCCTCACAAAATTATTTTTTTTGAAGAATGATTGTAGCTCTTTCTTAATGTTAGGTTGTGAGTTCTTTAGAATGGCCTCTAATTTGTCCAAGTCTATGGATATACCCTTTTTTTAAAATGATATGGCCTAGCAGTTTGCCTTCAGTTACCCTAAATATACATTTTTTAAGATTTAATGAAATCCCATGGTCTTTACATCTTTAAAGTACTTTTTTTAGGTCTTTTACATGATATATCCTTTTTTAGAGAAGACTATCAGATCATAAATATACATGACTATGCACTTCCCAATAAGGTGTTTGAATGTAACATCCATTTCTCTTTGAAAGGTGGCACCTACATTGATCCAGACAAAATTCATTCTCTTGTATATAAAGGTGCCCCATTTAGTAGAAAAAGTTGTCTTGATTTTATCCTCATAACTGACTACCACTTAATTGTAACTTGAATATCCGTAAAGGAATGACATCATTTGGTCACCATTCATAATTTAAAACACTTCATCTAATGAAGGTAAGGGGTATTTATCCTTTTTAAAAGCTTTATTTAAATTATGAGAATTAACACATAGTCTAATCTCCCCATTATTTTTTCTCACTAGCACCAAGTTTGCAACCTATGTAGAGTGTCTCACTGAGAAGATAATCCTTGTTGTAAGTAGTTTCTAGACTTCTTTGAAAATTAATGACTCCAATAGTGGGTTGATAGGCCTTTATCTTTACCTAAATGGCTCAACTCTAGGATTGAGGGGGATAATATGTGTCAAGATATAAGTAATAAAGACCTTGATATATTAATAACTCCATGAAATCATGTCCTTCAAGTCTTTGAAGGTTTACAAAAAATCATGATTCTCTTCTAGGGTGTAGGTGGTGTATAGAAGCACATTTTTCACTTCATTTACCTTACCCAAATTTCACTGTTCATGTTGCATACCTTTGATAAGGATGGGCCTATATTTATCCATTTGATAGTCCATGTTGAATAGTATCTCAAGTGAGACCATTCCCTTAAGTATGATATTTTTTTTCGAATTTATAGTCCCATCTTCATCTAATTCAAAGTCTACTCAAGCATATTCATCAATTATTTGATCTGAAAATACTTTAGTATTGGTGATGAAGTATAAAATATGTTGGTCATCATTGAAAACATGGAAATCATTTTTATTATCTAAGACTAAAGGGGTAGATACTAGCTCTATTAAGAATATTCTCATTCTCAAATGGGCAATGGGATCCAAATTGATCACAATAATGGCCAATGTATCTATTATATAATTCTTCTTTTTTAGCAATGTTTGGATGCCAAAGGCATTGAAATCTTTGATCATGTTCCAGAACCTACTATTGTATCTAGAAAATAATTTTTTGTTATATGAGTACTAACTCATCACTTACCTAAATACTAATTTAGAATCACATAGTACTTTGCTATTATTCATTTTATTTACAAGGGCGAATAGGATTCTATGAATTAATGCTTTGTACTTGGATACATTATTTATATAGGAGAAATATAGGTGGTAGACATTCAAATAATACTTTCCCCTTGGGTTGATAAGTTCAATGCTTGTGCCACATCCACTTTTAGACTCAGAAGCATCAAATTTCAATGTTGAAAATTTTGATTTTACTATGCTAGGGCATGTTTTCTTGTCAGAACATGCTAGTTGTCTTTACAGGGGAAATGTAATTGGAATGTTCACCTCTTATTACACTTCTTCATATTTTATTTTTCACTTTATTTGTTTTTTGGCTTGAAATAACCCTTTATTTTTCAAAGAGGCTACACCTAATTTGGTCATGGGAGAAGAAAGGATACAATTATCCCCTGTAATCATTTCTCTTTGGGAAGAGCATAAAAAAATTCATTTTTGTTTAAATCCTTATGTTCTATACTTTAATATGATAGAAAAACATCTTGAAATGAGACTATCTTTGGGGAATCAAGGAAATATTCTTCATCCAAAAATTCTAATTATTCCATTTATGGGTTTTGTTGCACACTGAACATGTTAATGGAGAGACTACCATGAGCTTCTTCTTCTTTGTCAAGTTTATACACTCCCATTTTATATTCCTCATTGAGGATATCATTAGCTATATTTTACTCAATGACCATATAATCCATTTTAGGCTTCCTCTTTATTCTGATTTGGTTGGGCAGGCCATGCCATGGTAGCCACATATGGCTAAAATCAATCACCATGTAATCATTCAGTATTATTGACCAATCTCAACTTAATAAAATTCCATAAACATATAAAATATCCACCAATTAGATATCAATGAATTTTTGAATCCTTGGATTTGAGGCCAACTACATGTGTAGGTGGTTTAGCTCACCCACCACCTTTACCTTTTTTTTGTCTAGTTGGACAAATTTTTTATTTAACTTTGTAGGTGTAAGACCTAATTACTAGTAGATAGTGTATGGAATAACATTCCCAAAATCACCTAAATAAACCAAGAAATTATGTAATTTTTTGTCCAATATTTTGACTATCAAAATAAATGAAGGCTTAGTCCTCTCTTTATAAATATCAACATGTGCATCATAAATATTAGCATATTATGTTCCCTTATTATTAAAAAATTCTTTTAAAACAAACTCCTTTTGAATTATAAATTTATAGAAAATCAAACATAGTTATATTAGCTTTTGTTTTCTTAAGATATTAAAAAATATCATAACTAAATTTAGCCTTCTCTTGTTGCTTGTTATCTAGGTTAAATGCAACATAATTATTAGGTTAATAATATGTTGAGTGTGGAGCCCTTTGGGGCTATCACATGACCATAGGAATAAATTTTGGGGGCATAATGAGCTCCAAGGATATGGGGGGAATAATTTTCATGTTCTCCACATGTGAGTATAATATTCATTATATTCTTAATTTCTATGTATTCCATATTTTGTGGAATTAGTTATTAGATATTTATTTTAATGTGACTTCCTCTTTTATTGGAAGTGGGTCTATCTTCCTTATTTTTAGGGAGATTGGTTATTTCTTGGAATATGTTATACCTACCTTGTTATGTGGAGTTGGTTGAGATAACATGCTTTTGGAAAAATGTGCCCTTAGAAGGTGGAGAGATGAATATGGCATGTTCCTCCTTGGGAGAGATTTTGGATAAGCTTGACGAGGTGGAGGAGGGTTATCACATGTTGGATAATGCTTATCTTGGATAAGCATTGAATATTTATCCTCCTTTTGTGGATTTTATTAATTTTACTATATATATAGGGTATGGTGTGGCCTTTAGATGTTGATGGTTTATTTGTAGGGTGTAGCTTTGAGGATCAGAGTCAAATTGTAGGTTTTTTGAAAAGTATAAGTGTTTATTTTAGGGTGTGGTTTAGCAAATTCTGAGATATAACATTGTGTAGGTGCATGTAAAAGTGTAGCTATTTATGCAACATTTTCTATAGGAGACTTTTATATCTTTGTGAGAGTTTATTGTAGTCTTGTTATTTAGATTACTGGTTTATTTGATGACTTTCATTAATGTATGTAGCCCACATTGGGTGAACCAAATTATATTTTTGTTATTATCTTGTTCTCTCATTTATTATTTCATAATAATGGTGAATTAAGGAATGTTTTTATGATGCATGTTATCTCATAGATTTAGATCTAGTTTATGGTAATAGTAAATCTAGTTTGAGTGTTTTTTATTCTTAACAACTAGTATTAGAGCCATTGGTTTATGTGTTTTACTGAAGTGGTAAATCACAGGAAGGCTATTAGTTTGAGTGGGAGATATGGGAGAAGAGATAAAATTTAGAATGGAGAAGTTTAATGGTAAGCATTTTGGTTTGTGTAAAATATAGATGGAGGATTACTTATATCAGAAGGAGCTACATCTCCCTTTGGAGGGGAAAGTAAAACAACTTGTAAGAATGAGTGATGTGGATTGGTCATTACTTGATAAGAAAGCATTGGGAACCATTTAGTTATGCCTTGTATCCTCTATTGCATTTAATATTTCTAATGAGAAAACCATAAAAGATCTCATGGATAAACTTGGAAAGTTGTATGAGGAACCTTCAGCTTCTAATAAAAAATTTTCTTATGAAAAGATTGTTTAACATGAAAATGTCTAAGAATGGTTTAATAGCTAATCATCTAAATGTTTTTAATATGGTTTTAAGTATGATCACTTTAGTTGGAATTAAGTTTGATGATGAAGTTAGATCTTTGCTAATATTATTTTCTTTTTTTGATAGTTGGAATAGTTTGGTTATGGCTATGAGTAATGCAGTCCCTACCAAGGGAAGCTTAAATTTTGAGGATGTTGTAGGTGTGATTCTTAGCAAGAAGATGTGAAGAAAAAGTATTGGTGAATCATCTTTAGACAATGATTTATCTATTGATACTAGAGGGAGGTAAGATGATAAGAGCAAAGGCAAATGAGGAAATTTAAAAGGTAGATCTAAGTCTAGATCTAGATCTAAGAAGATATGCTAGCATTGTGTGAAGAGTGGACACTCAAAGAAATATTTTTGGTCACTTCAGGATAAGAATGCCAATAATCAGGAAATGAATGAGGTAAATGTGACATTAAGTAAATCATGTCAAGATTCCTTAATTTTATATGGATATTTTTTTTGAGTCTTGGGCATTAGATTCACGAGCTTCTTTTCATGCCACCCCATATAGGAATTATTTTTTTGATTATGCTCAAGAGAATTTAGGACATGTATATCTTCATGATGATGAACCATGTGAGATAGTAGGGAAAGGTTATGTTTAGGTTAAAATGTAGAATGGGAAAAAATAGATCCTTAAGGATGTTAGACATGTGCCTATATTGAAATGGAGTTTGGCTTCAGTGGGGTAATCAGGTAGTGAGGGATGGTTAGTATTGTTTACTATAGATTCTTGGAAAATTAACAAAGGTTTTATTGTGATTTCAAGAGGTAAGAAAGTTGGCACTTTATATTTGACTAGTAGTGTTGATTATATTGATTGAATTATTTCAGATGGAGATGCAACTATGTGGCACTATAGGCTCAGGCATTTAAGCCATAAACACATGAAGATCTTAAAAGATAAGTTGCCTAGTTTGAAAGATCTAGATCTAGACTTCTATGAGATTTGTCTTTATGAGAAATAGAAGTGGGTTAAG
The DNA here is from genome assembly GCA_037957365.1 of Torreya grandis. Classification (NCBI taxonomy): domain Eukaryota; kingdom Viridiplantae; phylum Streptophyta; class Pinopsida; order Cupressales; family Taxaceae; genus Torreya; species Torreya grandis. Next base: position 20,132 of record JARHVA010003661.1, on the reverse strand, counting down.
TTTATAAAGATTAGACCCACAAAGAAAGAGCACAAGTTAGATCTAGTATACTCAGAGTATGGGGACCAGCTCAGGTATCTTTTATAGGTAGATATAATTATTATGCTACTTTTATTGATGGTACAACTATAAAAGTTTGGGTTTATTAAATTAAAAATAAATATGATGTATTTAACACTTTTAATAAGTGGAAAGCCTTGGCTGAGAATTAAAAAGGTCTCAAATTGAAATTTCTTAGATTAGATAATGGAGGTGAGTATTATAGTAATGCTTTCTTTGATTATTATTATAATAGTGGAATCCATAAGCAAAGGACAGTTTCAATAACTCCACAGTAGAACGGGGTATCTAAAAGGATGAATAGAATAATAATGGAACATGCCAGGAGCATGAGGTTACATGTAGGGTTGCATTTAGAATTTTTGTAGAAGCAATTAGCGTGGTAGTACATATGATTAACAAAGGACCTTCTATGCCTTTGGATGGAGGCATTCATGAACAAGCTTGGTCTGTTAAGAATGTTGATTATTATTTTCTTAGAGTCTTTGGATATGAGACTTTTACTCTCATTAAGAAAGAAAATAGGAACAAGTTAGAGGCTAAATCAGAGAAATCCACATTTTTTGGATATGGTGAGGATGACTTTAGTTTCCATTTATAGAGCATTAAAGATAAGAAAATATTTTGGTCTAGAGATGTAGTCTTTAATGAAATGTCATGCATAAGGATCAGTTATAGGAAAAAGATTAAGAAAAAAAGGAATACACAATATTAGATGACATTGCAGATGACAAAGTATCAAAATATTTAGTTTAAGAACCTTCTACACAAGGACCCCAAACTCCTATGGTAAGGTCTTCTAGGGTAAGAAAAACACTTGAACATTTTTCTTCTTCATTGAATTATTTATTACTCATTGATAATGAAGAATTAGAGTTTTATGAGGAAGCTATGTAGGTAGATGTTAGATTGAGAAGGGAAATAGAGATGGATAAAGAGCATAGATCTCTCATGGAGAACCAAACATGGGATTTGGTTATGCTACATAATGGCAAGAGTGCATTGCCAAACAAGTGGATCTTCAAGATAAAACAAGATGATGAAGGGAGAAAATGGAATAAGGCCAGGATGGTGGTCAAGGGGTTTGCAAAAAAATTAGGTATTGATTTTGATGATATTTTTTTTCCTATTATAAAAATGACTTCAATTAGGACTGTTCTTGGCTTAGTTGCAATTAAGGATTTGCACATAAAATAGTTAGATGTGAAAAATGCTTTTATTCATGGTGATTTATATGAAGAGTTGTCTATGAAGTAGCCATAGGGTTATGAGGTCAAAGGGAAGAACTATGTGTATGGAATAAAGAATAGCTTGTATGGCCTAAAACAAGATCCATGTTAATGGTACAATAAATTTGATTATTTTATGTTGGAACAAGAATATCAAAGGTGTCATTCTAACCATTTCATGTGCATCAAACATTTTGATGATGCTTCCTTTATTATATTATACTTTTATGTAGATGGCATGTTAGTTTCAAGAAATGACATATAACATATTCATATACTCAATAAATAGCTTAGTGACTCCTTTTATATGAAGGATTTGGGTGTTGCAAAGCAAATCCTTGGTATTAGGATTTCTCATGATAGGAAGGAGAGGAAGTTGGTTTTATCCCAATTAGAATATGTGAAGAAAGTCTTGGAAAGGTTTAGCATGTTGGATGCTAAATTTGTTGGTACTCCTTTGACAAGCCACTTTAGATTATCAAAAGAGAAGTGTCCCAAGATGGAAGCTAAAAATCTTAAGATTTCCAAGGTACCTTACTCATCGGTACTTGGTAGCTTGATGTCTACCATGGTTTGTACTAGGCTGAATTTTTCCCAAGAAGTGGGAGTTGTGAGTAGTTATATGATTGATCTAGGTTATGAGCATTGGTGGGTAGTGAAATGGATTATTTGGTATTTGAGAGGAACCATTGATGTTGCATTATGTTATAGTGGATTAGATACCACTTTGCATGGTTATGTGGTCTCAGATATGGAAGGGGATATTGATAGTAGGAGAAGTATGATAGGATATATATTTACTATTAGAGGTACAATGGTTAGTTAGATTTATAGGATATAGAAGGTTGTGACTTTGTCAACCATAAAAGTAGAGTATGTTGTTACCACAAAGGATAACAAGGAGATGATTTGGTTACAAGAGTTGTTTTGAGAGTTAGGGCCTGATTAGGAAGTTGGGAGACTACACAATGATAGTTAGAATGCTATTCATTTGGAAAAGAACTTTACTTTCCACTCGATGACAAAACATATTTAGTTATATTATCACTTCATCATGACAAATTTGGAGAAAAACTTAGTGAAGCTGGAGAAGATTCATACTAGCCAAGATCCTACAGATATGATGACCAAGGTGTTCACACTAGACAAACTAAGATTATGTTTGGATTTGGTTGGCCTTAGTGGTTATGGAGCAGTGATAGATTCTATTCAAGATAAATGGTCTCCAAGTGGGAGATTGTTGAGTGTGGATCCCTTTAGGGCTATCACATAACCATATGAATGAATTTTGGGGGCCTAAATAACTCCAATGATGTGGGGGAAATAATTTTCATGTTCTCCACATGTGAGTAGAATATTCTTTGTATTCCTAATTTCTATGTATTCCATATTTTGTGGAATTAGTAGTTAGATTTTTATTTTCATGTAACTTTCTCCTTTATTAGAAGTGGGTCTATGTTACTTATTTTTAGTGAGATTGGCTTTTTCTTGGAATATGTTATACATTCCTTGTTATGTGGAGTTGGTTGAGATCACACATTTTTAGAAAATGTTCCCTTATAAGGTGGAGAGATGAATATGGCACATTCTTCCTTAGGAGAGATTTTGGATAAGCTTGATGAGGTGGAGGAGGGTTGTCACATGTTGGATAATGATTATATTGGATAAGCATTGCACATTTCTCCTCCTTTTATGGATTTTATTCATTTTACTATATATACAGGGTGTGGTGTGGCCTTTAGAGGTTGATGGTTTATTTATAGGGTGTGGCTTTGAGGATCAAATTCAAAGTGTAGGTGTTTTGCTAAGTGAAAGTGTTTATTTTAGGTTGTGTTTTAACAACTTATGAGATACAACATTGTGAAAGTGTAGGTGAAAGTGTAATTATTTGTGAAACATTTTATACAAGAGATTTTTATATCTCTATGAGAGTTCATTATAGTCTTGGTATTTATATTATTGATTTATTTGAGAACTTTCATTGGTGGATGTAGCCCGCATTAGGTGAAGCACATTATATCTGTGTTATTATCTTGTTATCTCACTTATGCTTTCATAATAATGGTGAGTTAAGGAATGTTTTCATGATGCATGTTATTACATATCTTTAGATCTAGTTTATGGTAATAGTAAATTTGGTTTAAGTGTCTCTTATTCCTAACATAAGAAGTGGGAGGACCTTCAAGTGGAGGATTATTAATTGAATTTACATAAGGTGGATCCTAAATTTTTTTTAGGGGAGTAGAGGTGGTTAACAAATTGGTTGATTTAATCCTTAGCTAGTAATTATTTTCTCTTTAAAATTGCCTAAACGTGTGGACCTTGTCTATATTGTATTATGGTTCATTTTCATCCTCAAAAGGAAATTCATAAGTTTCTAATACTAAAGTTATGCATGGGTTCCATCCATCATGGTTTTTTTTAGGAACCTATGTGAACCCTTCTCTTTACTTTATTAGTATAATAGTTGTTATGGACGTATATTGTTTGTAAGTCATCCTGTGAGCATTTTGTTTTATCCCACATTCATGGGAAGTAGTAGTTTCTTAGATTAGAATTGTATATAAGTGTTGAGGCCAATAGAGACATCCACAAATTATTTTTATTGAGCTTGCTCAAAGGAGGTTGCCCCCTCAAAGTGGCCTATGATCAATATAATTCCTTTAATGTTTCTGCTAATCATATAAATTTGTTATTTCATAAATTTTCAGTAAATTAATTTTTATTTCATGTATTTTCATTAATGTTTTGCAAGAAGATCCTCTCATCTAGTATCAAATCACTTTCCAGGGATAATTATTTTTCCTTCATAAAGTTTTAACTCTAAACTACTACATAATCCATTTTATTAATTTTTCAAAAAGTCTTAACTCTATTTTGTTGCATAATTAATTTAAGTAATTATCTATATCACAATAATGTATTTTAGATTAGGGTAACAACTTGATCGCATAACTACAAGAAATGCTTGGGTGAAATCTTAAAAAATCACTGTGAGGAGTACCACAAGAACCCTAAAGTAGTTGGTCCATTGAGAGGACTTACTAGTGAAATGCACAATAACCCCTTCCCAATTGAGTAGTTCCCATCTATGAGGAAAACAATATCTATCACTGAGAGATAAATCCATTGCCAATTTTTTTTTGGAGAGCGGTACTTGCTTAGACAACATTGGTGGACAAAGTGATATCTTTAAACCCTTAGGCAACCATTGAAACTTGGGGACCATTTCTATTAGTTTTAGAATTTTATTATGGGTTTCATAAAACTTACCACATCATATCTTTAGACTTGCCATACCATTTTTAGCATATTACCAATAGAGTATCAAAAAATTGCCATATCATAGTTTTAGCAAAGTATTAGTGGACTTGCTATACCAGTTTTAGCATATTATTAGTTTCCACATATTCCTAGTAGACTTGTCTTATAGAACATAGTAACCAATTTATTTTTCCCATATCTCTCCATATATATCCCCATTGAGCCTCAAAATTTATCTAGATATATAAAATTCCATTCTCCACATTTTCTTCCTTGAGGTCCCATATCTCAATTCCACTCCTAATTCCCATAAATCTCAATTTATCCATTTTTTGGGTTTTGTGATAACTTCTATTTTTATCCATTTACCTCAAAAATTTCCCATAGTTTTCATCTCCTTGTTCTATTCCTTTGACCCTCTTTGATAAATTTTCCAATTTTTCCATTTTCACTCCTAAAATTATGCTCACCTTTGTCAACCATACTCTCACTATGCAAAAAGATTAGTAAAATTACCTTTACCCATTCTATTTTTTCCCAAATAAAAAAAATATATCTTACTAAATATGTCTTAACTCTATTTTTACTACCCATTCAAAAAAAAACCTCTTATTTTGGTCATGGTAGTAAGTTGAATAGGAACAAAAAACTTGGAGGATGAAATTACCGCCCTTAAAACCCACATCAAAGATCTTGATAAAAAAATTATCATCCTTAGTCTTTAACATACCACCATGAACAACAAATGGCATTTATAATCCTCTTTAGAAACTGAGTTTTCTTCTTCTAGAAAATTTTGTGGGCTAAAGCTTAATTTTTCTCAATTCAATGGTACAAATCCGATTGGCTATATCTATGAGGTAGAACAATATTTTAGTCTACATAATAATTTTAATGTCAATAAGGCACTTTCATCCTTTCACTTGGAACATGAGGCCATTCAATGGTATCATTTGTATACCAAGGGTCATGATGAGCCCATATGAACTGATTTTTGCACCCTCATTTTATAGTGGTTTAGCCCTCATACTTTTGATGACTTCACTAGAGTACTCACTAAAATTTACCAAATAGGAACCATGAGATAATATCAAATAGAATTTGAAAAATTGGCCAATCACATAGAGGGATTGTCTAATGAATTCTTCAAGAGTTTATTTATTATTGGATTGAAAGATGCAATTCATTCAAAGGTCAAAATATTCTAGCCCAACACAATGATGGAATCCCTAGTGTTGGCTAAGTTGGTAAAGAACAAGATCATAGCTCAGCAATGATTCAAATCCAAATTTTATATATTTATAAATACAGATCCATAATCATCTCAAGCAATGTTATCCCTCATAATCAATCATATCAAGCATTTGATTGAAGTAGAGATGCAATCACATAGAGAAAAAGGACTACGTTATAAGTGTGATGACAAACTCACTTAGGGATATCGATGTGTGGAGTAAAATATCTACCTATTATATGTGGATTCTCTACCTAAAATTGAAATTTTTGAAGACGCTCAAGATATAGTAGATAATATGGAAAAAGCTCCACCAATTATGGAACTTACTTCTTAGGAAGACCAACTAGAGATCTCTCTCAATGCCTTAGTAGGAGACACCATCCCATAAACCATATGGGTTAGGGGTTACTTCAAGAATCTCCATCTCATAATACTCATTGATTTGAGTAGCACCCATAACTTCATTGACCCTTGAATCACCAAACAATCTAATTTTTTAATCCATCATTGCTCTAACTTTGAAGTCATGATTGCCAATTGGAGCACATTACCTTGTAAAGGGAGGTGTCATGATGTGTGTATATCTACTAGAGATTATAAATTATAATATAACATGTTTTCCTTGCCCTTATGTAGTTGTGATGTTGTTTGAAGAGCCTAATATTTATGCACACTTAAACCCATCTTATGGGATTTTGCTAAACATTAGATGCATTTTTTTAGATAATGGACAAAAACACACATTAAAAGTCTTATAAATAAGGCCTCCCAACATCATAAGTTCACATCACATGGAAAATATTCTTAAGAAGAATTCACATGGTGTCATTACCTAGCTATATTCCATTCAAATGTAACCATCAATGGTCTCTACTACTCCTTCTGATCTAAAAACCATTATATATAGGTATGCAAGTGTCTTTGTTGAACTAGTGGGATTTCCACCTTCACAACTAGAGGACCACTATATTCAACTCCTTCCTAGAATCATTCTTCCCAACATCAAGCCTTATCACTACCCATTTTAGCAAAATAACAAGATCAAGATTCTCATTTGAGACTTACTAAAACAAAGAATTATTCTCCCCAATACCAACCCATAATCTTCCCCAATTATTATTATCCAAAATAAGGGTCATGATGCCTCTACATTGACTTCCATGTACTTAATCACATCATAATCAAGGATAATTTCCTAATTCCTATTATTTATGAGCTTCATTGTGTTCATTTTTTCTCTAAGTTAGATCTCTGCTTTAGATATCACTAGATATGGCTTCATGAGGATGATATATCTAAGATAATTTTTCACATGCATGATGGCCACTATGAGTTTTTGGTCATACCTTTTGGCCTCACTAATGCTCCTTCAATATTATAGGCATTAATGAATAAAATACTTTGGCCCTACCTACAAAAATTCATTCTATTCTACTTCGATGATATCCTTATCTATAGTAAAACATGGTCTAAGCATCTCTAACATTTGGAGCTCATACTGCAACTTATCTCTAATCATCATCTTTATGTAAAATAGTCCAAATGTGATTTTGGTTAGGATGAATTGGAATATATTGGGCATATTATTTTAGCCCAAGGGGTTTGGGTGGATCCTTAAAAAATAGCTTCCATGACAAATTGGCCTCATCCTCTAACACTCAAGAGCCTCCATGGTTTTTCGAGGTTGACTGCATACTATCATAAGTTTGTCAAGGGTTATGGAAATATTTTATCATCATTTATGGCTATGTAAAAAATAATGTTTTTACATGGACACAAGTTTTTGAGTGTGCATTTGAAGAATTAAAACAAACTGTGTACTACCCTTGTTCTAGCTATGCCAAATTATTCCAAGACCTTCACTATCAAGAGTGATGCTTATAGAAATAGACTTGGTTCTATTCTCCTCTAAGAAGGATGCCCTACTATGTTCACCAAAAAATCCCCTTTTAGAAATAATTTGGTACTCTCTACTTATGAGAAGGAAATGATGGACATTTTACATGCGGTATATAAGTGGTGGCCATACCTACTAGGAAATCATTATTGCATCAAAACTAATCATCATAGTCTAAAATATTTCCTAAAACAATGGGTCTTTGGCCCATCATAATATAAATGGGTCAAAAAACTCATGGGTTATGACTATGAGATCACTTAAAATAAGGGTAAGGATAATATTGTGGTTGTTGTTTTGTCTTACACATTTATAGACCAAACTTCTCTTTCAGCTATTTCCATACCTATTCCAAATTGTTTAGATGTTATACAACAAGGGTATGCCAATGATTCCTCATTATCTTAAATCATTCAATAGTTAACCACTAACCCCTCTATAGTACTTAATTATTATTAGGATGGTGCTTCTCTATGATACAAGGGTTGTTTGGTGCTTCCCCAAAGCATAGATCTTTAGCAAGATATATTCTATGAACTCCATACTTCTCCATCCACATGACACATGAGGTTTCTCAAAAATTGTGAGTAGGCATGCCTCAACTTCTTTTGAAGGGAATAAAAAAGGTAATTTAATAGATTGTGGTTGAATGTGATACGTACCAATACAACAAGGGGGAAACCACACTCATTCCTTGGTTGTTCAAACCCTTGCCCATCCCCACCAAGATTTTGATAGATATTTCTATGGATTTCATTGAGGGGATCCCTAAATATAGAGGGAAAACAATGGTCTTGACTATGGTTGATTGCCTCTCCAAATATAGTCATCTTTTCCCTCAACCATACCTATACCACCTCCATAATCACAAAAAATTTCTTAAACCAAATTTTCCGTCTTCATGGCATTCTTTCTTCCATTATCTAATATTATGATGCAACATTCACCAACCAACTTTGGATATAACTATTTTGACGCATTGGCACCCAATTGAAGATGAGTTCTAGGTATCATCCACAAATGGATGGCTAGAATAAAATTATTAATAAATCCCTGGAAACTTTCCTTCATTACTTCACTTCACAATAATAATATGAGTGGGCAAAGTGGCTTCCTATTACTAAATGGTGGAACAATACCTCCTACCACATTTTAACTAAAATGATTCCCTATGAATCAGTTTATGGTCAAGCACCACCAATGATCCTTTTATACACCCCTACTAGTTCACCATTTCAAGTGGTCGACATTCTTCTCAAAACATGGGATTAGATCCTCAACACCCTGCAAGATAATCTTCATATGGTACAAAATATAATGAAATAATAGTTTGATTAACACCATTTCGAGCACACCTTTTAATTATGTGATATTGTTTTTCTTCACCTATAGCCATACAAGAAATATTGCCTAAAACTTGAAGGGTTTCATAAGTTGGCTCCCAAGTTATATGGGCTATATAAGGTTATCTAGAATATTAGGTTAGTTTATTATAATTTGGAGCTCCCACCTTCTTCCTGAGTTCATTTAGTATTTCATGTCTCTTATCAAAAGAAAGTTCTTTGCATAAAGATCAGAGTATAGACTATTTTACCAAAACTTGATAATGAAAGATCCACCCTTCTTGAATTGGAGGCAATCTTGGATAAGTGCACACACCAAATTCACTCTCAATCCATCACAAACGTATTAATTTAGTGGCATAGAATGTAACCAGAGGATGTAACATGGGAACCACTCTTTCAGATTCAACACCAATTCCCACATATGAAGCTTTGAGGACAAAGATTTTTTGAATAGGGAGGGAATGTTAGGAACCATTGTGACCCCTTCTCTATTATTTTCTATGGATGCATATTCTTTGTAAGTCATCTTGTGAGAATTTTTTTTATCCCACATTTATGAGAAGTAGTATTTGATTAAATTAGACTTTGTATATAAGTAAGTGTTGAAGCCAATAGAGGCATCCATGAATTATTTGTATTGAGATTGATCAAATGAGTTTTCCCCCTCGAAGTGGCTAATCATAGAAATATATTCTTTCATACATTTTTAGTAAATTAATCTACTATTCCATGCATTTTAATTAATTTTTTACAGGAGGATCCTCTTAGTTTTGAATTTCATATGAGTAGGCATAATTTCTATGTTATCCATATCATTTTGGAAGATGTTTGAGGTAGATATTAACCTTGTTTAGTTTTTTTATACATGGTTTACTATATTATGCACTCAACATTAGGTGTTGAAGGCCAAATCAGTTAAGTTTATAGAAATAGAAGCATGAATACTATTTTGGTTTCCATTGTTGAGAGGATTGGGCAAGCTTTAGTTATCAGGCCTAGAATTCCATTATCTACGGTTCCTTTGGAATTTTAAGTTTCTAACCTTAGTTGTGATATCATTATTATGATTCACATTATAATGTCCCTACCTATGAAAATTAATCATATCATTTGATAACATTTTGACCATTTTTTTGAGGTTTCTTACTTCAAGATCTATGCCAACATTTGGTTGATTTACATAATTTTTTTTTCGATTAACCACATGTATTAGCATTTAAAAATTTTTGGGTGGCAAGATGAGTTTTATTAAGAGTATTTTTTGTAGTAGCTTAGTTGTTCAAGAATGAGGGGACCATCATTAGATGATTGATAGAAGTAGCATAACCACTATTATTAGGCATATTGCTTGTATTATTATAGGAAAATATGATAATATGATTGATCACAACCTATGGGAAAGCGTGGTTGGGAGTATATAGGTTATACCATTAGGCATATAGTTCATTTTATTTAGAGCATACACTAGGCCAAATATACATATAAAGCATATGGGATGGAATTCATGACTAGGGTATTCTTCATGATATCCTGGTTCAACATGGGGACTTTATTATACACCCTTGGTTGTCTTAAGGATAGTAAAACTCCTATAATAAATACTTATGAGACATTTGATACTCTATGATTACTTATTCATTATAAGCCATATATAGTGATTTTAATGCAGTTGGAGTCCTTATAATAATTTAAGGGCTCTTAGGTAATTTACTCTATGTTAGAGGATCAAGGGCTCTTAGGTAATTTTGTGGTTGGGACTTCTACTAACAGGTAGGGGTATTTCAATATTTAGCATAATTTATGAAATTGAGAATGAACATGCCCATAGGCTCATTGTGTTCTCTTTTGAAAGATATGAAATTATGATATAAGACTATAAGATCAATGGGGAGCCTAAAATGGTTTACTATATTATATCTAAATCATCCCAAGAAGTGATTCACCTATGGGGTATCCCAAGATACCAAGCATAGGTTATTTCCCCTATGTAATATTAGAATAATACGTATGCCACATCCTCAAACTAGATCTATATCATGATGAGTGCACATTTAAAGGCTCGAATGTGTTCCTCAACCATTTGGATTCCTATTATGAATTTGGGATAAAACTTATTTGGGTTTTTAGCTAGGTCATGAGATATTCCTAGAAAGTTCATAAGACAATAACCTCCTTTCCCAAGCTTAGGGTTGACCATTGTGATATACCAAGGAACAATATATAGATTATCTAAAGGAAGGCTTCTAATTGTAGGTGATTTGCCTACTAATTGAGCAAGTTTATCTCTCCTTCTATCTTTACTAACTCTTGGATTCTTGTGGTTTCTAAACTCTAAAATTTCTAAATTGATCCCTATAAACTTGTATCTTGTATTGATTATTTTGTTTTCTATCTTGAGTTATTATTTAACTTAGTAGAATTAAAAAAATTGGAATACCTTAGTTCAACGTTTGGCTACAAACTTAAATTGTGATTCATTGACCCTCTTTCTAGTGACAAAAAATGTTGATACATCACTTCAAACAAGTCAAAAATTAGGTGAAGGGGTTGTTAGGCCCTACCTCTTATAAAAGGAGGGAGATCCCATGAGGGAAATACCTCACCAAGGTCTAAATGTACTAGGTATTGGTATGTTGTTCTTCACTAAGATGGATGATGTGGACTATTCCATGGAAGGGGACTATTTTAACAAATTATGATGAATTTATCTCTAGTTAAGGCATTCATTGAGAGACTACACACTTATTGAGATATTATGAACTCATAGAGATATACTTGCATGCTTCAGCCTATATAAAAATCAAATTCCTTAAGATTTGATTAAAAGAAAATAGTTGACATCTTTGCTAGTTTAGCATGATATAGGTGCAACAATGCTACATTAGTGATAAACATAATGTAAAACAAAAATCAAGATAAACATTTAACTTCAAATTACTTCTATTGCTAGACTAACTTTATTAAAAACAAAGTGTAAAAGAGTAGGGATAAAGATATCAAAGCCTACTACCAACACAAATGAATTTGAAATCATCTAACTTAGGGAGTCCAATAATACCAATATCCAATTGAGCTAGACTTAGCATAACTCCAACCAAAGATGGTGCAAGAGTTTTGGGAGGTTGATTATGAGAAATAAAGATAGAATAACCATGTAACATGTGTAGGAAATGAATTATAAGTCTCAATAGCCTTCAAATTATCAATATATTCTTTTTGATTAATAATGTCTTAGAATCATATAATCATCTAAGTGAGAAAACAACTTTGAGGCAATAGGAATAAAATAAGAATAGGGAGAAATTATCCTATAAAGAGATGAAAATGCATAAAGTAAATTTCTAACTCTTTATGTCTTTGTTACAATTCATAAAGATCCAAATAAGTATAACACACTCTAATTCTAAAAATTCCATCCTTTAAAAAGGCTCTTGAAGTCATATAAATTATAATAAGTGAGGATTAAAGTCCAAAATTATAAAATATGAAATTTATATTTTCTATATTTGATCTCATATTAAATATGATTTTTTCCATGGTTGATTATGTCCCACTATTCTCTATGCATTCTTAAATTTTCATGACATGCTTACATTCAA